>CM061142.1:250690007-251208873 GCA_030789695.1 Scilla litardierei
TATTTTTAGTTTCGTTCCTCGACGTCGAAATTGTGATCCGTCTTCTTGGTTTTGTTTCTCTCGAAGGTACGGTCACCCCAGTACTTATCTTACAATTTTCGGGCTCCGTTTGACCCAATTTCGCATTATTGCCCAATCTATTATTATTAAATCCCTCATTAGTATTTCTAACTCTCTCAATAGAACTTTATTTCCTTTTAACCCTAGTCATGCACCCAGCACAACATTCACGCACGCACACAACTCTTGAACGTCACACACACAACACTGGGAGAGGCCAAATTGAATGTACATTTTAATAATAAAAATAAGCAAACTAGACTAGCACCCCCGAGAGCCACGTACTGTCAGTTGGCAACCTCACTATCCCAGTTAACCTATAGCAAACCTAGAGAGACTCAGCACCCTAACCTTTATTTAAATAACCCTAGGGCCCTCTATGTAATTTAACCCAGGTTATTCTTTCATAGCATCAAAAGCAAACCGCAGCCGCCTCATAATTTTCGCAAGCAGCGGTCATGCCTCACGACGCATCCCTTGCGCTCCGACCTAGTTCTCGCCGGCGGCCTCCTCAAACCTCCCTCCGACCATCATCCGGTGGCCGCCGCCCCGCACTCCACCTGGCGAACGAGCACAGTGCCGCCCAGGCGCTGCAGCGGCGGCGCAAATCAGCAGCGCAGCCCGACTTTTTCCCCCACGAATCAGCGACGCATGGCCTCTCTCCGGCAAGTCTCCGCGCCATCAAGCCCCCGTGGACCCCCTCACCGGCTATCTCACCGGTGCACTCCGCCTGGCGCAAGGCAGTGCTGCCTCTGCCCGCGACACAGCCGCCCGGTGCTATCAGCGACAGCAGGCCATGGGCCTGACTGCAGCACCACCTGAGGCTGTCTCGGTCACCCCCCCAAGCCGACCGGACCTCGTCAGCCTCTCTCCGGCCAACCCCCGCCAGATACTGCATGTAGCGGCTGCCGTAGGCCGTGCATGGCAACTACAGGCTGCGAGCACGCGCAGCTGTCGTTCTCTTCATACGGTTGTCGTCCCGGCTGCTCTCTGGACCATGGTCGATTTCCCTCATGTCGCTATGACGTTCCTCGCCTTGGATTGCCGTGCGGCAACCCCGATAGCCACGTCGGAGTTCTCCTCTACACATCGGTTAGTGTCGTTTGCTGCAACACTTTAATTTCAGTTGCAAATGGGAATTTGGATTGCGTTATTGAGCAGTTAGTGGACCTAATAATCTGATGTTAACATGCTATTCGGTATGGTGGACAACATGTATGTGATACTCCTAGCAGTTGTCAATCTAGGTTGCTATGATAGAATGGTGTAACGTATTTGAACCAGTAAGTTAACTTAGTTATCGTGTTAGAGGCATTAATATTGATGTGAACCCCGTATCAGATTGGAGAACTTAATTAATTGGTTCATAAGACGCTTTAGGGTTGCCTAATAAATTCTAGTTCCGTCGCATCGAGCTCATTCGTGCACGTGTTTGTTACAGAGTATCTGTTATCCCATACCGTACGCACTACCGGATTCAGCCCCCTAACGTCGCTACCTGATGTTAGAGTAGCTCTCACGTCGTGTTGAGGTAAGATCTGCCCCGTAGGAATCACCACTCGCCTCTTAATCAACTAAAACTTGGTAGCCTCTGATTATTTTTGTAACTCACTAACCAAAGATTAATAATATGGGACGGTAGGCTGGGATGATTGATTTGGAGCACATAGGGTGTTATGGACTATTGTTGAACTGAGACTACAGACGTTGTTCAGGCAAGTGAAACTTGACGTCTTCTTATTAGGGCCATGTTTTAGGCCACTTTTTGTACCGTAGCGTAAAAGAGACTAGGCAGTGAAATGATAGCTGCCTAGACGCCCATTTGATCTAGCTTGACAACGAAGCTAGATCCGACCCCTTTTACTTGTTCATGTCATTCAAGCATCCTTATCTGTCATGTTTAAATTCCTTATCTCTACGCCTTGCTACTTGCCATGCCATGTCATCCATGCATTGAATGTTGCATTCGTAGCACACGCTACATACTTGTACTTCCTTGTTCAGGCTAGGCACCTGCTTTTGCGGGCACAACCCTATGCCAAATACACTTCCTGGCTCGTGATCTAGAAGAGAGCATTCCGTGTTCGGGGTAAGGCCCTGGCTCGATACACGTGGAGGGGTAGGGATAAGCGATCACTTGAGTGTAAGAGTTGGCCCGTTCAGCCACTCTAGCCAAAAGGCGTAAACCCTGAGCACGACGTGCTTACTAGACTTGTCCTTGACCTTGTGATTGTTCTTGCAAACTTGATATCCATGTCATGATTTAAATGCCAGTTGTCATGCCATGCTCGTACTTTACTTCACTTGTTGCACTCATGCTATATCTGCCATGTCATTGCATCATGCTAGAACTGCTAGGTTGCTTTACTTTTACTTTCAGTTTCCTTGCACAAGTCTCTTGTAGACTTGCTGACATGTGCCCCTTGCTTTTTTGGGTGTCACATGTTAGACCCTGAGCCAGAGACCGTTGCAGAGGACGTGGTGTTTACTGACACTGAACCTGAGCCCACGTCTGTCGAGGAGTTTGAGGACATCGGAGACCAGTCTTAGAGACTGTTCTGAGTTGCTTTGCTTTAGGTTGATGTTGGTTGTCGGTGCGTAGCACCATTATTCTTTTTTCTGTACGTTTGACTTTGTTGGCCATGCTTGGGCCTTTTGACTCTTTTCTTTCAGCCTGGTGGCTTTTCTGTGATGTTGGAACTTATTTATTTTGGACATTTTGAGATATTTTTATCTGTCTCTCTTTCCTTATTATTATTGTTTTTTTGCTTCGCAATTGCAAGAACCTAAACTCGGTTAAATCCAGACGCTTTACAGACTGGAGCCTCACAGCTCCAAGTCTGAGCGGACCTTCTCACGTCTCGCCTCCATTTTAGGGATGCGGGGCGTGACAATCATCAATGAGAGTTATCACTAATAGATTAGTTAATGTCAACTGATCGCTCCTTATTTTTACACCTTTTTTCTGCATGTTTTCATGTCATTTCGATCGCCCATATTGCGTTTTCCACGATTATTCGACAATATCGCATTGCTTTTCACTATTTCTTGTTTTTGTCGTATTTCAGGAGATATGGAGCGATCTGGAGCAAAAATGAGATCAAGGGACTTTTGCACACATCGGAGCGTCGCCTACAGCTTATTTGAGGAGTTAGCAGCGTTAGAGGATGATTGGAAGATGAAGAAATTCAATAGAATCAACGAGGAGTGGAGGATGAGAAGAAAAGAGCCCAGTAGCAGCTTACTCGGCCAAACAGAGAGTTCACTCGGCCGAGTAACGAGCTGCGTTCGACCGAGTGAAACGGATACATACTGCTGAATTTCTAAAGTTTACTCGGCCAAGAAAGAAAGTCTACTCGGCCAAATGGAGATGACCACTCGCCCGAGTGGTAAAGGGATTTTCTTCCGAGAAGCGACCAAGTTACTGGAAATTTTGAGAAGCCTACTCGACCGAGCATGATTGCTTACTCGGCCGAGTAAAGAAGCCTACTCGCCCGAGTCAGTCAGAGCGACAGACCCCCAAATTTCCCCGACTTTCTGTCTTTTATTGGGTCTGTCACTCGGCCGAGTGACATAGGTTACTCGACCGAGTGACGCGGTCCGATTGCTACGCAAATTGGGATTTCTGGGCTGCACAAGGGCAAATCTGTCAGGATTTTTTGGACGAATTTGGATTGTATTTAAATCTAGTTTTATCCCTAGTTTTAGGAGAGACTTCTATTATTTTTTGACGGCTATTCCTTTTGTAAATCACAGCTGGAGATCATAGAAGACAATTTTGGTTTGTTCTTTCTTGCCAAAACTCTTATTTTTATGAATTGTTTCTTCTCTACTATGAATTGTGATATGATCTATTGCTTTATTTCTGAGATTTTCATGATGATTTGTGAGTCGTTTATTCGTTCTAGGGCATGGGGATGAACCATATGGACCCGATCTTTGAATTGTGATGAATGAATAGAATTGTTACTAGGATTGAAGAAAGGTTGGGTTGTGATTGATTTATTACGAGTAGCTAGGAATTTCCATCGATTGGGATTTGGAAGAGATTGGATCCAAATCGATGGGAAGGCCAAGATATTCGATTTAGGTTTATAATGGAGATTCTCTAGATTTGGTTTGCAAGAGATTGGACCAAAGCTAGGATTTTATTATAAATCTATTCTAATATTCGTTTGCAAGAGATTGGACGAATACGAACTATCATAACCTAGGTCGTAGCTCGAGTTTGCACAAGAGTGGGCTTGAGTTGCAATTGGACGATGATATCGATCTTCACGCTAGTGGCTTAGGTTAGGGTTTGCACGAGAGTGGGCCCTAATCTAGGTTGCTATAGACCGGCAATAGCACGAGAGCGTGAGCTTGGTTCTACATTAAGTTGCGACTAGTTCGCCTACATTCAACATTTGCAACATTGATATTCATGATCCACAAGGATAAGAGACAGTCCGTAGTGGGGATTTCCTATCCCTAGACGCTTTATTATATTGAATTCTATTTGCTATTCGAACGATTGTGACATTACCATCAAAACTATTTTTATTCCATCAATTGCTAGGTGATCAAAGTAAGATACCGTCAATTGTCCTCACTGTGTTTGATACCCGCTCGCCACTACGCCTTGCGCTTGCGGTAAAACTACAGTCGTTTTCCGGGTGCATATCCGGGTGCGATCATCAACCATATGATAACTCTCGTTGGGTCATTCAATAAACTCATTATCTGATGAGCACATGTGTCTCATCTCCGACTTTGCCAAATTGAATGACTATAAGATCATCATCACCACTCCATGGTTAAGACAAAGACACAATGGTCTTTTCGATTCCATCGATATCCTTTTCTCGAAACATCTACGACTACTAACGATTTTAGACTTATGCTACAAACGATCAAGCAATCTCCATGATCGAGATCCTTATCTCGATACTTGTTTGACCTTGCATCAAGTCTCAGGACTTTACCTAAGTTCTAATGTAAACTACATTATTGTTAACTTAGGTAAATTCATACCAAATAGCTTATTGTTATCTCGAACAAGATATTTGTACATTAACACAGAGATAAATTGCCTCGAGGGCAAACATACTCCCAGCATCTCCCACTTGCACTCAGACCCATTTATCCATGTATCTCATACCAGATTTACACAGAAGTCTCTCTAGACTTCATGTGTTAGAGCCTTCGTGAGTGAATCTACTAAACCGTCTTTAGTATAGACTTAAGGATTTTCTAAGTTCATGATAGACCACACATTTGAATCTCATCCAAATAATTTCCTTGACCTTTTGGAATCCATAATGTTTGTCTTACCTAGATCTCATCCAGCTCATCGTCCTCACTTGAGGCTAGATATAATCATCCATAATAGTTACTGCTCATCTGCACAGTTCATAATTATTTCTGATAAAGTGTCAAACTATTTGATCACTTTGTCAAAACATATGTTCCAGCTCCTTGATGCCTCGCTTACCTTTTATTCACTCCCACTGACCTTGAAAACTCTCTGGCTGACTCATATAAGTTCTTTCTTCTAAATCACATTTAGAAAACAGACTTTACATGCATACTCCAATTTTCATGGTCACCATGAACATTAATATCGATGAGGCTCTGAGTAATGGTCACCATGAAGCATGCATCAAGCCATTACTCAGAGTCTCCACTTTGTATAACAGAGTGTGATTCATGCTTTCCAACACACGATGTGTTCAGAGACTTGACCTGAGAGAAAATCTCATTTTCTTTTAATTACGCAAGAATTACACAGCTAAGTATTTACCTCTTTGATGCGATCGAAGCAGTCTAAATAATTATTCCATTGTGTTCTCGATTTTATCAGATATGTATTTCATCAAGAACATGTGTCGTAATAAAATAAGATTAGCATATCCTGGCTAATTTAGACTTGGGTCCGGATACAGTTGTATGTATGAGACCCCGAGTTCTCCAACTCATTCTCACACTGTCTTACAGAAGAAGTTGGCCATCATACATTTGAGACAAGACTCACAAGTGTCTTTCGACTTATAATTCGAGAGGTCAAGAGACACCTCTTTATGTGACTTGTTGATCACGCCCGGGCGTACACCCGGAGAACGATTGTAGTCTTACCGCAAGCGCACGGTCAAGTGGCGAGCGGGTATCGAACACGAGGAGGTGGTGTTGGCTCTAATCTATCCTAGGTTGGTTTGACTACGAATGTTTTATTGGTGGAGATGGCTATGGTATGATGTAATGGCAATGGTGATGGATGTCGGTGTCGGAGATATAGAAATCGATCAAATATCAATTCAAATACAATATAATAAAAGTGTCTAGGGCTAGGGAATCCCCACTACGGACCGTCATGCATCATTGTGAATAGTAAATCTCAATATTACTAGACTTGCGTTGAGATGAACTAGTCGTAACTGAATAGAGAACCAAGCTCACGCTCTCGCGCTATTGCCGGTCTATAGCGAACCTAGGATAGGGCCCAATCTCTTGCAAACCCTAGCCTAAGCCACTAGCATTAGGATCGACATCGTCGTTCAATCGCCCCTCGAGCCCACTCTCGTGCAAACTCGAGTTACGATCTAGGTTGTGATAGTTCGTATTCGTCCAATCTCTTGCAAACGAATATGTGTATAGATTTACAATTAAAAATCCTAGCTTTGGTCCAATCTCTTGCAAACCAAATCTAGAGAAACCCAATTGTAAACCTAAATCGAATATCTAGGCCTTCCCATCGATCAGAATCCAATCTCTTGCAAACCCCAATCGATGGAAATCCCTATCTATCCGTAATAAATCAATCACAACCTAACCTCCTAGAAATTCTAGCAATTTGGAAATTCATTCATCACAAATCTGAAATTAGATCCATAGGGTTCATCCCCAAACCCTAGAACAACAAATCTACTCTAGCATAGCAATAAGGATATGAGAATCAATAGAAATCATTGCTTGCATACAAAAAGATAGAAAAACAAAGATTCAAATAAAAAGAAGAAAATACTTAGCTTGATGAAGATCTTCAATCCAAAATACAAGCTTTTAGATCCAAGAGGGGGCCTAGTTCATGGCCTAATCTCTAAAATAATCCTAAGAAAAACATATGGAGGCTAAGAAAACATAATGGGGATCCCCCTCTAATGGTGGCTACAAACCCCTTAAATACTCCCCCAAAACCCTAGCAAGAAACCCTAGAAAACCCCTCAAATTCGTGTCCAAAAACAGCCCAAACCGCAACTTAAAATCTGGGCCTGTCGCCGACTCGGCCGAGTGGAAAATGTGACTCGGCCGAGTGGAAATTCCAGCACTGCAGCATCAACTTGCAGAAATTCTCCAGATTTCATCCGACCTCCGATTTGCGCGTTCTTGGTGGCGTTGGAATCGCCATGAAGTTTACTATCCATAAAAAATATGAGAAAATTACTTTGCTTGCTAGAATGATAGCATATTTCAAAAGAGTGGGAGGCTGTCTGAAAATCTGGGCGCTGCATGTCCTCGGCATCACTCGGCCGAGTTGACTTCTCTACTCGGTCGAGTGGGCTTCTCTACTCGGCCGAGTGACAGACCCTGTAGAATTCCAGTAAGTCAGAGATCTTGGGGGCCTGTCTTCGGAGGTGACTCGGCCGAGTGGCTTTACTCACTCGGCCGAGGGGCATTCGGTACTCGGCCGAGTCAGAACCGTCAAAAGCCTGTACATTTCCAGTAAGTCGGCCTCTTTTGATGGTGGATTTCTCATGACACTCGGGCGATGCGATCTTCTTACTCGGCCGAGTGGGATTTCATCCCTCGGCCGAGTGCACGCCCAATTCCTTCTGTTGGAGTGTGTCCGGTCTGGTCGGCCGAGTGGTCTTCTTGCTCGGCCGAGTGGCTGCTCCACTCGGCCGAGTGGCATGCTGTAGATGCCCAATCTTCCGTTTCTCCTACTCTTCGCTCCTACGGAGTTTCGTCTTCTTTCACCCGTCTCTCATCGTCGAATAGCCCTCAAAAGTGCCTTAGGTGATGCTCCGGAGTGGGTGCAAGTCCCTTAAGCTCATTTTTGCTCCCGATCGCTCCATATTTCCTGAAATCCGACAAAAAACAAGAAATAGTGAAAAGTAACGCAATATCGTCGAAAACTCGTGAAAATCGCAATATGAGCAATCGAAATGGCGTGAAAACATGCAGAAAAAAGGTGTAAAAAATGGAGTGATCAAAATTCCCCAAGCTTAACTCTTACTCGTCCTCGAGGAAGATAAGTAGAGAGACGGACTCGAGAGATGAAAATAAAGAAAATGAAATAAAAAAGAAAGAACACGAGGTGGAAGGGGTCGCTAGATTCTTCTCTCAGATCTCAAGCCATAAGCTACACATCACGACAACTTGGAAAATACGAATCACATGCTATAAGGATTTCAAATCTTACATAAACATGGTTCTTGCAAGTTTTTAAGAACAACAAAAGGGATTCTCTAAATTCATACAATCAATTCATATCCACGTCACGCATTTCATAGGATTTAATATACAAATGTTGGCAATGCACTTTTCAATCAAGAGTTATAACTGAAGCATATAAGAATCACGCCAAGCATGCAATAGAGAATGGAATAAGAGACATGGCATTCACATATTTATTTCAAATCATGAAAAATCTCCATATCTAATATATTTTGCAAAGTCTAAGCATTATCGAATATCCCCATTCATGCACGTCTCAACTCTAAGGTCATACTCACTCATTTGGTCAAATGAATTCAACCCCCCAAGCTTAGCTTGGGGCATCACATCTAAAGGAATATGATAGTGGAAAATGGGATTTTTGCCTTGGTTTTCCCAAGTATTTTGTGGCTCCAATATTGAGATAGAGAAATATTTTTTTTCTTTTGGACTTTGTTTCTCATTTTTCGTTTTGGCTTTTTGTAGGAGCTATATGATTTGTATTTTTGGTTTTTGGCTCCTTTTTGGATTTTTGGACTTTTTGGAGCTAACTTTTCTTTTGTGGGGATTTTTGGGAAATAGATGCGAAAAAAGTAGAATTGGGAGGTGAACTCAAGTGACATGTAGAGAATAAAAAGATATATGTGGAGAAAGAAATAATGTAACACTCGGTTCACTCTAAGATGTGCAAGAACGGTTAGATAAAATAATACTTCAACTAAAACTCATATGTAAGTATGGATATTCTCAATCATCTCAATAAAAAGCGAAGTCAAGCGGTAAAGAGTACTTTCATATCAAGCATGCAACAGAAGGTGAATAAGATAATAAGGCAGATGCTTCCGTTATACAATTGATGCGTGAATCTTGGAGCACTTCCAACAAAAGCATACCAAACACTAATCCATACATTCAGCTTCAATTAATATCATGCATTCATATAGAGGAATCATCAAAAGAATATATAAGCAAGCACATGGATAGTAGGATTATGAAATACTCTAAGTAGCATGGCAAGGAATAATAAGCATCGTGATGGTTGCTAAAGCAATAAGAGACATCATCATAAGGAACAAATCTAGCGAAAGGAGGAAAAGAAAATAAAGATATAAAATAAAAGAGTGGAAAGAAAAGAAAAACAAGCACACAATATGATGCATGAACACACATAAAAGGAAAATAAGATGAAAAAATCAAAAAGATGATGCAAAAATTTTGAAAAATTTTAAAAATCCTAAAATAAAGTAAAAATGCAACTAATGCATCTAAATGGCATGGAAATGCACTCCCCCAAGCTTAAACTTCACATTGTCCTCAATGTGATCATAATGAAAGAATATGAGGAACAACGATAATAATAAGGGGGTGAATGAAAAATGATGAATTGAATGACATGAATTCCTAATGCAACTACATGCATATACAATGATGCATGAGAGCGCCTTCCCCCAAGCTTATACCAAACAATCCTATTCAAATGACTCGATCAAAAATGGCATGGCTTTGCTAAGCGAGATTGAGTCAAATGAATAAGAATGTGAGTATTCACTTGAAAGAAATGCTCGATGGGTGGTGAGCAAAAAGGATGTGGCGTATCAAAATATGGAGAGGGGAATTAATATATATAATGGGTTTGGGGTGTAAAAGATTTTTGTTGCCGTCATATGAGGTGATATTTATTCAAACAAATCTATACGGTCCTCTCGCTGTTGAGAGAATTCGAGTTTATTGAAAGCAAAAAATTTTTACACTACTGGATTGATATCACCTATAGCAAAAGGCGGATCCAGTATCTTTTCCGGTGCAGGCAACTGCGCTAACTGCTCTTTCCGTGGCTCCGCCAGGCGCGTATGTCCACGGACCCCAACGAACTCCAGCAATGCATCCTCAAGCATTCCCACAAGGACTCCACCTGTACCCTGCAGAGAATAGGATGCATCAGGTCGCTGCAAAAAATTCACCCTCATAATAAAATTATTCCAAAGAGGATCGTCTATATAAATATATGAAATAAATAATGGTGGATGATACTTCCCTGGAAATAATCCAATATCCTCCTGTGCTTTAATAGCTATCTCCATGGTGTCCTCTCTCAACTGCTCAGGTAAATCTGGATCATAGGTGTGGACCTCTTCGATAGGCTCGTCAAACTGTGACACGTCCAAGCATACCTCCGGTCCATAATCGTATGTGTGCTGCAAAAGGTATGACGTGTCAAAAATATCTGAATCAAAATAAATATTGAATGGAATACATGATTCAGATATAGAGTGTGTAAAAATATCTCCCTGAGTGGGAGCAGGAAGCTCTGTGAGATAGTCCTCGACGTCAGTGGAAGGATGAGGTGGCTGCGGGAGCTCTAATGGAGGAGAATAGTGCTCGGGAGCGTCATGAATGGCTGTGTCCTCGTCCCAATGCACGACCTTCTCGGTGATAAGCTCTGGCTCTGTGTGTAAGGCCTCCTCAAAAGCTTGTTCTGGCTCCGTATGTGAGGCCTCCTCGGCAATATGCTCTGGCTCGATAGTGTGCTCCTTTGCCTTCTCATCAACTATCAATGTAGGCTCTCTCTGGGATGGTGATGCTGGCTGCTCAGGTGTGTCAGCTTGTGGGGATGTATCATATGGAGGGGAATGCCCGCAAGCAATCCGAAAATTTAGTCTATCCCCCTCAAGACTGACATGGATGTCCTCCTCAATTGTTCCTGCAGCTGAAACACGGTTCATAACAAAATCTGCAAATCGTAGCTCAAATGCATCACCTGCTATAATGCTCTCTGAACCGGTGAACTCACTGACTCCAAGAGACCCTCTAATAATCTCTGAAATCCATCCTCCTCTGGCTGCGCTGGTGGCTCAATTTCTGCTTCCTCCACTGTACCTTCGTCCATCCACTCTTCATATGCAACAGCTGTATAGTAGGATGTGGGATCGACGGCGGCACATTCTGGCTCTGGTAATATGATTGGAGATGCTTCTTGCCCATAAGATGAAGGAACAGAACTGATATCTTAGGGAATCATCGCAACCTTAAACATGAGCGCATTCATTTCAAGTTGCCTCTTCACCTGTTCCAATAGAAGGTTACTCTTTTCAAGCCCGGCTTGCATTTCAACCTGGTGTGCATGCATCTCATCAAAAAAGATCCTTTGTCTCTCATCAAGCTCGGGCCAGAGCATCTCTTCAAAAAAGTATTCTCCCATCTGAGCACTCTGATCAAAATAGTATTCTCCCGTCTGAGCACTCTGATCATAATAGTATTCTCCCATCTGAGCACTCTGATCATAATCTGTGGTCCACGTAGTATAATCCATAGCACCTGATCAACAAAGACAAATACCTGGAGAAAAGATATCAGTGGCAGAAAAGAATATAGAAATGATAATAATGGTGGCAGGGTGAAAATTCCCTTTTGTTAAGAATTTTTTTTCGTAGTCTAATCAACCTAATTGTGACAAATTGACACCCAACGAGAAACACCTCCCCGGCAACGGCGTCAAAAACTTGATCGCGCCCGGGCGTACACCCGGAGAATGATTGTAGTCTTACCGCAAGCGCACGGTCAAGTGGCGAGCGGGTATCGAACACTAGGAGGTGGTGTTGGCTCCAATCTATCCTAGGTTGGTTTGACTATGAATGTTTTATTGGTGGAGATGGCTATGGTATGATGTAATGGCAATGGTGATGGATGTCGGTGTCGGAGATATAGAAATCGGTTAAATATCAATTCAAATACGATATAATAAAAGTGTCTAGGGCTAGGGAATCCCCACTCCGGACCGTCATGCATCATTGTGAATAGTAAATCTCAATATTACTAGACTTGCGTTGAGGTGAACTAGTCGTAACTGAATAGAGAACCAAGCTCACGCTCTCGCTCTATTGCCGGTCTATAGAGAACCTAGGATAGGGCCCAATCTCTTGCAAACCCTAGCCTAAGCCACTAGCATTAGGATCGACATCGTCGTTCAATCGCCCCTCGAGCCCAATCTCGTGCAAACTCGAGTTACGATCTAGGTTGTGATAGTTCGTATTCGTCCAATCTCTTGCAAACGAATATGTGTATAGATTAACAATTAAAAATCCTAGCTTTGGTCCAATCTCTTGCAAACCAAATCTAGAGAAACCCAATTGTAAACCTAAATCGAATATCTAGGCATTCCCATCGATCAGAATCCAATCTCTTGCAAACCCCAATCGATGGAAATCCCTAGCTATCCGTAATAAATAAATCACAACCTAACCTCCTAGCAATTCTAGCAATTTGGAAATTCATTCATCACAAATCTGAAATTAGATCCATAGGGTTCATCCCCAAACCCTAGAACAACAAATCTACTCTAGCATAGCAATAAGGATATGAGAATCAATAGAAATCATTGCTTGCATACAAAAAGATAGAAAAACAAAGATTCAAATAAAAAGAAGAAAATACTTAGCTTGATGAAGATCTTCAATCCCAAAATACAAGCTTTTAGATCCAAGAGGGGGCCTAGGGCATGGCCTAACCTCTAAAATAATCCTAAGAAAAACATATGGGGGCTAAGAAAACATAATGGGGATCCCCCTCTAATGGTGGCTACAAAACCCTTAAATACTCCCCCAAAACCCTAGTAAGAAACCCTAGAAAACCCCTCAAATTTGTGCCCAAAAACAGCCCAAACCGCAACTTAAAATCTGGGCCCGTCGCCGACTCGGCCGAGTGGAAAATGTGACTCGGCCGAGTGGAAATTCCAGCACTGCAGCATCAACTTACAGAAATTCTCCTGATTTCATCCGATCTCCGATTTGCGCGTTCTTGGCGGCGTTGGAATCGTCATGAAGTCTACTATCCATAAAAAATATGAGAAAAATAATTTGCTTGATAAAATGATAGCAGATTTCAAAAGAATGGGAGGCTGTCTGAAAATCTGGGCTCTGCATGTCCTCGGCATCACTCGGCCGAGTTGACTTCTCTACTCGGTCGAGTGGGCTTCTCTACTCGGTAGAGTGACAGACCCTGTAGAATTCGAGTAAGTCAGAGATCTTGGGGGCCTGTCTTTGGAGGTGACTCGGTCGAGTGGCTTTACTCACTCGGCCGAGGGGCATTCGGTACTCGGCCGAGTCAGAACCGTCAAAAGCCTGTACATTTCCAGTAAGTCGGCCACATTTGATGGTGGATTTCTCATGCCACTCGGGCGATGTGATCTTCTTACTCGGCCGAGTGGGATATCATCCCTCGGCCGAGTGCACGCCCAATTCCTTCTGTTGGAGCGTGTCCGGTCTGGTTGGCCGAGTGGTCTTCTTGCTCGGCCGAGTGGCTGCTCCACTCGGCCGAGTGGCATGCTGTAGATGCCCAATCTTCTCTGTTTCTCCTCCTCGTCGCTCCTACGGAGTTTCTTCTTCTTCCACCCGTCTCCCATCGTCGAATAGCCCTCAAAAGTGCCTTGGGTGACGCTCCGGAGTGGGTGCAAGTCCCTTAAGCTCATTTTTGCTCCCGATCGCTCGAATATCCGACAAAAAACAACTTGGAAATCGTGAAAAGTAACGCAATATCGTCGAATACTGGTGAAAATCGCAATATGTGCAATCGAAATGGCGTGAAAACATGCAGAAAAAAGGTGTAAAATATGGAGTGATCAAAATCCCCCAAGCTTAACTCTTACTCGTCCTCGAGGAAGATAAGTAGAGAGACGGACTCGGGAGATGAAAATAAAGAAAATGAAATAAAAAAGAAGAACACGAGGTGGAAGGGGTCGCTAGATTCTTCTCTCAGATCTCAAGCCATAAGCTACACATCACGACAACTTGGAAAATACGAATCACATGCTATAAGGATTTCAAATCTTACATAAACATGGTTCTTGAAAGTTTTTAAGAACAACAAAAGGGATTCTCTAAATTCATACAATCAATTCATATCCACGTCACGCATTTCATAGGATTTAATATACAAATGTTGGCAATGCACTTTTCAATCAAGAGTTATATCTGAAGCATATAAGAATCACACCAAACATGCAATAGAGAATGGAATAAGAGACATGGCATTCATATATTTATTTCAAATCATGAAAAATCTCCATATCTAATATATTTTGCAAAGTGTAAGCATTATCGAATATCCCCATTCATGCACGTCTCCACTCTAAGGTCATACTCACTCATTTGGTCAAATGAATTCACCCCCCCCCCTCCCCCAAGCTTAGCTTGGGGCATCACATCTAAAGGAATATGATAGTGGAAAATGAGATTTTTGCCTTGGTTTTCCCAAGTATTTTGTGGCTCCAATATCGAGATAGAGAAATATTTTTTTTTCTTTTGGACTTTGTTTCTCATTTTTCGTTTTGGCTTTTTGTAGGAGCTATATGATTTGTATTTTTGGTTTTTGGCTCCTTTTTGGCTTTTTGGACTTTTTGGAGCTAACTTTTCTTTTATGGGGATTTTTGGGAAATAGATGCGATATAAGTAGCTTTAGGAGGTGAACTTAAGTGACATGTAGAGAATAAAAAGAAATATGTGGAGAAAGAAATAATGTAACACTCGGTTAACTCTAAGATGTGCTAGAACGGTTCAATAAAATAATAATTCAACTAAAACTCATATGTAAGTATGGATATTCTCAATCATCTCAATAAAAAGCGAAGTCAAGCGGTAAAGAGTACTTTCATATCAAGCATGCAACAGAAGGTGAATAAGATAATAAGGCAGATGCTTCCGTTATACAATTGATGCGTGAATCTTGGAGCACTTCCAACAAAAGCATACCAAACACTAATCCATACATTCAGATTCAATTAATATCATGCATTCATATAGAGGAATCATCGAAAGAATATATAAGCAAGCATATGGATAGTAGGACGATGAAATACTCTAAGTAGCATGGCAAGGAATAATAAGCATCGTGATGGTTGCTAAAGCAATAAGAGACATCATCATAAGGAACAAATCTAGCAAAAGGAGGAAAAGAAAATAAAGATATAAAATAAAAGAGAGGAAAGAAAAGAAAAACAAGCACATAATATAATGCATGAACACACATAAAAGGAAAATAAGATGGAAAAATCAAAAAGATGATGCAAAAATTTTGAAAAATTTTAAAAATCCTAAAATAAAGTAAAAATGCAACTAATGCATCTAAATGGCATGGAAATGCACTCCCCCAAGCTTAAACTTCGCATTGTCCTCAATGTGATCATAATGAAAGAATATGAGGAACAACGATAATAATAAGGGGGTGAATGAAAAATGATAAAATGAATGATATGAAATCCAAATGCAACTACATGCACATACAATGATGCATGAGAGCGCCTTCCCCCAAGCTTATACCAAACAATCCTATTCAAATGACTCGATCAAAAATGTCATGACTTTGCTAAGCGAGATTGAGTCAAACGAATAAGAATGTGAGTATTCACTTGAAAGAAATGTTCGGTGGGTGGTGAGCAAAAAGGATGTGGCGTATCAAAATATGGAGAGGGGAATTAATATATATATAATGGGTTTGGGGTGTAAAAGATTTTTGTTGCCGTCATATGAGGTGATATTTATTCAAACAAATCTATACGGTCCTCTCGCTGTCGAGAGAATTCGAGTTTATTGAAAGCATAAAATTTCTACACTACTGGATTGATATCACCTGTAGACGGAGGCGGATCCAGTATCTTTGCCGGTGCAGGCAACTGCTCTAACTGCTCTTTTCGTGGCTCCGCCAGGCGCGTATGCCCACGGACTCCAACGAACTCCAGCAATGCATCCTCAAGCATTCCCACAAGGACTCCACATGTACCCTGCAGAGAATAGGATGCATCAGTTCGCTACAAAAAATTCACCCTCATAATAAAAGTATTCCAAAGAGGATCGTCTATATAAATATATGAAATAAATAATGGTGGACGATACTTCCCTGGAAATAATCCAATATCCTCATGTGCTTTAATAGCTATCTCCATGGTGTCTTCTCTCAGCTGCTCAGGTAAATCTGGATCATAGGTGTGGACCTCTTCGATAGGCTCGTCAAACTGTGACACGTCCAAGCATACCTCCGGTCCATAATCGTATGTGTGCTGCAAAAGTTATGACGTGTCAAAAATATCTGAATCAAAATAAATATCGAATGGAATACATGATTCAGATATAGAGTGGGTAAAAATATCTCCCTGAGTGGGAGCAGGAAGCTCTGTGAGATAGTCCTCGACGTCAGTGGAAGGATGAGGTGGCTGCGGGAGCTCTAATGGAGGAGAATAGTGCTCGGGAGCCTCATGAGTGGCTGTGTCCTCGTCCCGATGCACGACCTCCTCGGGGATAAGCTCTGGCTCTGTGTGTAAGGCCTCCTCAAAAGCATGCTCTGGCTCCGTATGTGAGGCCTCCTCGGCAATATGCTCTGGCTCGATAGTGTGCTCCTTTGCCTTCTCATCAACAATCAATGTAGGCCTCTCTGGGATGGTGATGCTGGCTGCTCAGGTGTGTCAGTTTGTGGGGATGTATCATATGGAGGAGAATGCCCACAAGCAATCCGAAAATATAGTCTATCCCCCTCAAGACTGACATGGATGTCCTCCTCAATTGTTCCTGCAGCTGAAACACGGTTCATAACAAAATCTGTAAATTGTAGCTCAAATGCATCACCTGCTGTAATGCTCTCTGAACCGGTGAACTCACTGACTCCAAGAGACCCTCCAATAATCTCTGAAATCCATCCTCCTCTGGCTGCGCTGGTGGCTCAATTTCTGCTTCCTCCACTGTACCTTCGTCCATCCACTCTTCTTACGCAACAGCTGTATTGTAGGATGTGGGATCGACGACGACACATTCTGGCTCTGGTAATATGATTGGAGATGCTTCTTGCCCATAAGATCAAGGAACAGAAATGATATCTTTGGGAATCATCGCAACCTTAAACATGAGCGCATTCATTTCAAGTTGCCTCTTCACCTGTTCCAATAGAAGGTTACTCTTTTCAAGCCCGGCTTGCATTTCAACCAGGTGTGCATGCATCTCATCAAAAAAGATCATTTGTCTCTCATCAAGCTCGGGCCAGTGCATCTCTTCAAAAAAGTATTCTCCCATCTGAGCACTCTGATCAAAATAGTATTCTCCCGTCTGAGCACTCTGATCATAATAGTATTCTCCCATCTGAGCACTCTGATCATAATCTGTGGTCCATGTAGTATAATCTATAGCACCTGATCAACAAAGACAAATACCCGGAGAAAAGATATCAGTGGCACAAAAGAATATATAATAATGGTGGCGGGGGTGAAAATTTCCTTTTGTTAAGAATTTTTTTTTTCGTAGTCTAATCAACCTAATTGTGACAAATTGGCACCCAACGGGAAACACCTCCCCGGCAACGGCGCCAAAAACTTGATCGCGCCCGGGCGTACACCCGGAGAATGATTGTAGTCTTGCCGCAAGCGCACGGTCAAGTGGCGAGCGGGTATCGAACACTAGGAGGTGGTGTTGGCTCTAATCTATCCAAGGTTGGTTTGACTACGAATGTTTTATTGGTGGAGATGGCTATGGTATGATGTAATGGCAATGGTGATGGATGTCGGTGTCAGAGATATAGAAATCGGTCAAATATCAATTCAAATACAATATAATAAAAGTGTCTAGGGCTAGGGAATCCCCACTACGGACCGTCATGCATCATTGTGAATAGTAAATCTCAATATTACTAGACTTGCGTTGAGGTGAACTAGTCGTAACTGAATAGAGAACCAAGCTCACGCTCTCGCGCTATTGCCGGTCTATAGCGAACCTAGGATAGGGCCCAATCTCTTGCAAACCCTAGCCTGAGCCACTAGCATTAGGATCGACATCGTCGTTCAATCGTCCCTCGAGCCCACTCTCGTGCAAACTCGAGTTACGATCTAGGTTGTGATAGTTCGTATTCGTCCAATCTCTTGCAAACGAATATGTGTATAGATTTACAATTAAAAATCCTAGCTTTAGTCCAATCTCTTGCAAACCAAATCTAGAGAAACCCAATTGTAAACCTAAATCGAATATCTAGGCCTTCCCATCGATCAGAATCCAATCTCTTGCAAACCCCAATCGATGGAAATCCCTATCTATCCGTAATAAATCAATCACAACCTAACCTCCTAGCAATTCTTGCAATTTGGAAATTCATTCATCACAAATCTGAAATTAGATCCATAGGGTTCATCCCCAAACCCTAGAACAACAAATCTACTCTAGCATAGCAATAAGGATATGAGAATCAATAGAAATCATTGCTTGCATACAAAAAGATAGAAAAACAAAGATTCAAATAAAAAGAAGAAAATACTTAGCTTGATGAAGATCTTCAATCCAAAATACAAGCTTTTAGATCCAAGAGGGGGCCTAGGGCATGGCCAAACCTCTAAAATAATCCTAAGAAAAACATATGGGGGCTAAGAAAACATAATGGGAATCCCCCTCTAATGGTGGCTATAAAACCCTTAAATACTCCCCCAAAACCCTAGCAAGAAACCCTAGAAAACCCCTCAAATTCATGCCCAAAAACAGCCCAAACCGCAACTTAAAATCTGGGCCCGTCGCCGACTCGGCCGAGTGGAAAATGTAACTCGGCCGAGTGGAAATTCCAGCACTGCAGCATCAACTTGCAGAAATTCGCCAGATTTCATCCGACCTCCGATTTGCGCGTTCTTGGTGGTGTTGGAATCGTCATGAAGTCTACTATCCATAAAAAATATGAGAAAAATAATTTGCTTGCTGGAATGATAGCAGATTTCAAAAGAGTGGGAGGCTGTCTGAAAATCTGGGCGATGCATGTCATCGGCATCACTCGGCCGAGTTGACTTCTCTACTCGGTCGAGTGGGCTTCTCTACTCGGCCGAGTGACAGACCCTGTAGAATTCCAGTAAGTCAGGGATCTTGGGGGCTTGTCTTCGGAGGTGACTCGGCCGAGTGGCTTTACTCACTCGGCCGGGGGGCATTCGGTACTCGGCCGAGTCAGAACCGTCAAAAGCCTGTACATTTCCAGTTAGTCGGCCTCTTTTGATGGTGGATTTCTCATGCCACTCAGGCAATGCGATCTTCTTACTCGGCCGAGTGGGATATCATCCCTCGGCCGAGTGCACGCCCAATTCCTTCTGTTGGAGCGTGTCCGGTCTGGTCGGCCGAGTGGTCTTCTTGCTCGGCCGAGTGGCTGCTCCACTCGGTCGAGTGGCATGCTGTAGATGCCCAATCTTCTCCGTTTCTCCTCCTAGTCGGTCCTACGGAGTTTCTTCTTCTTCCACCCGTCTCCCATCGCCGAATAGCCCTCAAAAGTGCCTTGGGTGACGCTCCGGAGTGGGTGCAAGTCCCTTAAGCTCATTTTTGCTCCCGATCGCTCCATATTTCCTGAAATCCGACAAAAAACAAGAAATAGTGAAAATTAACGCAATATCATTGAATACTCGTGAAAATCGCAATATGAGCAATCGAAATGGCGTGAAAACATGCAGAAAAAATGTGTAAAATATGGAGTGATCAAAATCCCCCAAGCTTAACTCTTACTCGTCCTCGAGGAAGATAAGTAGAGAGACGGACTCGGGAGATAAAAATAAAGAAAATGAAATAAAAAAGAAAGAACACGAGATGGAAGGGGTCGCTAGATTCTTATCTCAGATCTCAAGCCATAAGCTTCACGTCACGACAACTTGGAAAATACGAATCACATGCTATAAGGATTTCAAATCTTACATAAACATGGTTCTTGCAAGTTTTTAAGAACAACAAAAGGGATTCTCTAAATTCATACAATCAATTCATATCCACGTCACGCATTTCATAGGATTTAATATACAAATGTTGGCAATGCACTTTTCAATCAAGAGTTATAACTGAAGCATATAAGAATCACACCAAGCATGCAATAGAGAATGGAATAAGAGACATGGCATTCACATATTTATTTCAAATCATGAAAAATCTCCATATCTAATATATTTTGCCAAGTCTAAGCATTATCGAATATCCCCATTCATGCACGTCTCCACTCTAAGGTCATACTCACTCATTTGGTCAAATGAATTCACCCCCCCAACTTAGCTTGGGGCATCACATCTAAAGGAATATGATAGTGGAAAATGGGATTTTTGCCTTGGTTTTCCCAAGTATTTTGTGGCTCCAATATTGAGATAGAGAAATATTTTTTTTTCTTTTGGACTTTGTTTCTCATTTTTCGTTTTGGCTTTTTGTAGGATCTATATGATTTGTATTTTTGGTTTTTGGCTCCTTTTTGGCTTTTTGGACTTTTTGGAGCTAACTTTTCTTTTGTGGGGATTTTTGGGAAATAGATGCGATATAAGTAGCTTTAGGAGGTGAACTCAAGTGACATGTAGAGAATAAAAAGATATATGTGGAGAAAAAAATAATGTAACACTCGGTTCACTCTAAGATGTGCAAGAACGGTTCAATAAAATAATACTTTAACTAAAACTCATATGTAAGTATGGATATTCTCAATCATCTCAGTAAAAAGCGAAGTCAAGCGGTAAAGAGTACTTTCATATCAAGCATGCAACAGAAGGTGAATAAGATAATAAGGTAGATGCTTCCGTTATACAATTGATGCGTGAATCTTGGAGCACTTCCAACAAAAGCATACCAAACACTAATCCATACATTCAGCTTCAATTAATATCATCTATTATACATTTGACAGTGTTTTTTGAATCCTAGGGCTGATTAGGACAAGCTGACTAGGACAAACTGGTTGATAAAAGACGGCCAGGATTTAATCTTGGGAAATCAACGGTTAGGATGAGAAGTTTGTGAAAATTTAAAGAGGGAAAACTTAAAACTTTGGAGAATACCAATGGGGAGAAACGAAAAATTTTGAAATTTTTCGTTTAAAAACTCAGTCCCAATCTTTGATATGGACGAAAATGTGATGGGGCCACGTATAAACAGAGCAGCTTACGAGTGGGTTTTTGTGGATTTGGGTGTGTTTTGAAAACCAAAAAAGCAGGGGATGGGACAAGTCTGCACATCTTCCGAAGGGACAAGTCTACACATCTTCCATTTGCTCTCTTTCATCCGAAAAAACAAAGTGCCATTATGAAACAAACCAAAAAACAAGGACCTGCCGCAAGAGTTAAGGTGGGTGAAAATGAGGTGGGGCCATGTGGAATTAGAGAATGATATGGGGTGGGGCTTCATGCCTTTATGTGCTTTTTGAGTGGCGTGTGCTTTTTGTGTGCTTTTTGAGTGGCTTCATGCCTGTAGATCTCAATTTTCTCATCGGCAAAGAACAATGAGGAAGGCTGAGCGATAGAGACGCGAGAGGTTGAACTGGTCCCCACAGTCTCGCGTAGATGGACTGGGCGTGGGCATCGCTGCTGTCGGACACCATTTCACGCATCAAGCGAACAAAGCTGGCATCAAGCGGAAGCGGAAATATAATTATCTTTCTTTTTCTTATTTTTGTTATTTTTGTTGATTTTTTTGGTGTGCAAAATTACTGGAACGAAAAAGGATCACCTCACCCTTCATCTTCACCTACAGAATCTTCTCATCATCTTAATTTTGGTGTGCAAAAACAGAGGGAAGAGGTGACGATCCACACCATTCGAAGGTAATTCCTCTCTCTATCTCTCTGGATTCTAATTTTTTTGGGGAGATTTTTTTTGTTTTATTTTTTGATTTTTTGTTACTGAATCAGGAGTTCACCGATGGTGTCTTCAAAATTTTGGTATGCAAAAATATAGGGAAGAGGTGATGATCCACAAGAATTCAAAGGTTATTCTCTCTTTCTCTCTCTGGATTCATTTTTATTTGTTTTATTTTTCTGATTTTTACGGTTATTCTGTTTATCGCATGGAGCATGTGAAATCATGTATCTCATTGCATCTGGTTTAGTTTGGTCATTTTTTGAGAACAACACATTGTGGTAGCAGTCTGAAGAACATCATCATCCTCATTTTTTGAGAACCGTCATGTATAAAGTTTATAGTTTGTTATCTCTGAGGTTCCTTCTTCCTCTGTACCTCCCTTCCTCCCTCTTACCAAAGCACTGTAAGTTGTGCTCTCCGGTGAATTTTTGGAGCTCATTTTTCAAGCTTTTTAATGAAATTTTTGCTTGCTGCTAAATGATCCGCCGACATCAAGCAGCGAAGGTATTATTAGATCCGCGTGATTTTATACTTTTGATGTTCAATAATGGTATTTTTTAACAGACTGATTTTGGATCTAGAGAAAAAAACGATGTTGATTTTTAACATTTGTTAATTAAAACTCTATCACCTAGGTGGATTTAAAGTTAGGTGGATTTAATTTCATCCCCTAACTTCAAATTTTGATTTCAACTTCTCCAGTTTGAATTCTGCATCTTCACGGCTACATCATCCACCAACTGTTTGATGAAATGCTGAACAGAACCAATTCCATTTTTTGCAGAATCATGAACGTTTCCAGACTACTCAGAAGAAGCAGAAGTTTTATTGAAGGCACACAGCTTAAAATTGTGGTTGGTTCTGATGAATCTTATTCAGTACTTGCTTTAATTTCAGAAATTTTTGTTTGTGGCTTTCATTTTGGTTAGTTTATGTATCATATTGTGGCTTTCATTGTGGCTAAATATATTGGTTCTGTATGCATCTTCTATTCAATTAAATATAAAAACGAATTGTGCTATCAAAAAGTCTGTTAACTTATTGCAGCTGTGAATGTTGATTAATTTTGAGGTTATAGGAGTTAAAAAGTTTAGAAACTGTAATGTTGCTCATGCTACAACTATTATAATTTCTGTTCTTATGAAATTTCTTTCCTAAAGTTGTTGATATATGGCATTAAATCCAATTTCTCTTAATATATCATGTAGGAATCTTGGATTTATAATGGTATCGTACTATGACATAAGGGCTACACATAATGCAACAAGAGTGCTTCAAACCAAGTCAAAAGGGATCAGAAGCTTAATATACAATTTTTCCTTTCAAAGGTATATCTTCCTACACCTTCTTCTTTCTGTTCTTTCTATGAATAAAACAGTAAGAGGGGATGTGAAATTAAAAGATAAACTATATCTTTTGAGTGAATAACATAATGCTAATTTCCTTTGTTCCAATGAAATTAACATCACTGAAAATCACCGTTGTTCCAAACTCGAATAATATATAATTAGCATTATATTGGGGAATATGCCAAATATTGGTAACTATGTCCAGTGATGTTGACTCTTAAGGTTAGCCTTAAGTTTATCTTTTAAAGATTTGAAATTCATGTGCAAGAACAACGGTGCATGTGTTTGCTATCATTCATGAACGTTTCCATAGAATATGTATGTAACTGGATATTTTTCTATATTATCAAGTATCTAAGATGCTTTGTTGAGGTCAGATTCAACCATGATATTGGCCCTCATTTATCCCTCTGAAAAATATCCTTCAACGAGATAAACTGATGGATATCTGATTGCAGCAAATGATTTGCTCATGATTTCTAAGTGTATTCGAGTTTAGACAGGACTTTTATTTTAGTTGAATTTAAGTTTGCAATTATTTGAGGCATACATTCCTGTTATGTTTTTGCAATTATTTTTTCTATTTTCAACTTATACAGGCATGTTACCAAGTGTATTATTTTTACATGCTGTGTTATGACAATGTCTAGAAGACTATGGGAAAGGTGAAAATATTCATATCTGATCCTGATGTGGTTCGTAGTAGGTGACAAGCAAATCAATGAATAAGTGCGTCTCCCACGTACACGAGTGTTCGGATACTAAGTAAAACTGCAACCAGTAGTTCACACACACACACACGCACATTTTCTTATTTTAGCAATTGTACATATCCAAACTCTTTCGACGTATTTAGCAATTGTACAGATACCATGGTCGTGGTTAAATAATTGGAAATCATTTTCGTATTTTAGAAAAGAAAATATGCATGTTTTATCAAATAAATTCCAGGTGCAAGTTCGTGGTAATAAAGATGCCACCAGATGATCACCTCCGAAATTATTGAGCAGACAGTGAGCATACGCACTGCATGCAAGTGTCAGGTCCTAATATTGGACAAACCTTTATAAAGCTCAGCCATCATGAGAGCATATATTGCTTCAGCCCACAGTGCTTTAATATTATTTGCAGCAAGTACGTTGCACTCAAAGCAAAAGAGAAAATTGGTGTGATGGTGAATCAAGTTCCATATGCATTCAAATTATACAAAAACTAAGTGAAGATTCCAAAAGAATCTTTAAATGATTGATCAGTTTGGAAAATAACGGTGAAACCTGGCAACAAATAAAGCATTCTCTATGGCTATCGTTTAGTCAGCGTAAGCCCAAGTTAAGCTAGCAAATTACGCTAGCAGTACAAATTAAGCCCAAGTTCCAAACACATAAGTGCATTAAATGCTATAGGGGGTGTAAATGCTACAAAGAATCAACTATCTAAACAGCTAGATATACTCCAAATTTATATTTGCCATACCTGTTTCTTTTGCCGATTGTTGAGACATTTACTGTGTTGGTTCTATATGGAAGTTTGGAACTCTATTCTTGAATTAATTCCTCATATATAATTTTTTTTTTCAATTGTTTGAGACCAGTATGCATGATGGTTCCATTTGTCACTTTATTCTGAATTAATTCCTTATAATGGTTACAAAAACTTTTGCTAGCGAACCTCTTCAAAACTTATGCTATTGCCAGAAAATTTTAGTAGGTTGCATAAGTTTCCAATACTGCAAAATTCTCACAAATTATACTTAAAAAAATTTAAAATGTATTTAAAAAAGTGCTCCCACATTACCAAAAATTAGTATCACCGAACCTTATGCCATGACCCAGTCAAAAGTATGTGCCTCAATGATATCATACACGATCATCTACATGAATTTGTTTTGAGCAATAGAGAGAACAAAGAAAAACAAGAATATTGATCCAAGTGACATTAACATGTTGAGATGAATAATTGTAGATTACATTGGTGTTGGGGCTGGTTTCAGGAGCCCAAATTGGGACGTTGTAGACCCCTACCTTTTAGCAGCATGAGAAAAGGAGGTGTGTTTGCACGCTGTCGACTGAAGTGCGCTGGCTACCTGTTTCTCAAATGAATAAAGTGGATATCAACATTGTCCATCCGTGTTTCTCAAATAAATAAAGTGGATAACTCACACCCTTGCCCATCAAAAATTTAGCACATTTTAACATAATAACTTGGTTAGATTTGTTTAGAGGAACTATATTTATTTTTGCATGAATGATTTTTAAATTTTTGCTGCATTTCAACTATATATTAACATTTGTTTGTTTAGTTTATGTTGCTTGGAATTTTTCCATAAATTATGTTAAAATCTGCACACTTCTAGGTCACTTCTCCTCAGTCTTTGTGTGTGTCACTCACATGGACACATTTTTTTCTGATCTCACTTGAAATCTCTTATTTGGTGTTCCAGTAATGAGGAAAAGTGGACAGAGGAAAGCTTGCCAGAAACATTGTAGGCTTGACCAGCAAGTACATAACTAATAGTAGGTGGTGTTTAACCACAAAGCAAATCTCCCAAATTAACAGTTTGATGGGATTAACATATGTTCTCTTTGTTAACATTTTCATGTGTTACAAAGCAAATGATTCCCATATATTTATACAGAAGTTTGTTTTAGGTTTGATTTTTAACAAAATACCAAATGATTCCCATATAATTGCTGATTTAGCTTCTTCTGCCCATTCTATTAAAAGTTATGTGCCCATTCTATTTCGATAAAAATTTAAATTGATACTCCTATTGTATCAGTCTTAGTTCTCCCTCCATAGCTTCATCAAGCTCTTCCAGGTATGTAACATTTAGAAATATGGTTCATTTTAACTTCCAGGCTTGCAACAAACAATTTTATGGGTTCATTTCATCTTTTAGCTGACTAGCTCCCATTTATGTGGTTTCTTGATTGCATGATTCGTTGCATGTTATTATAGGAACTGCAACTTTGATATAGCATGCAACTTTGGAGGGACTACAACAGTCACCAAAAGGAATCCAAGTAAGTTCTCTTGGGCACCGATAATAACCTTCCAATTAAATAACTTTTCTTTGTTAATCTGTATTCAGAAGAGATTATAACCCATGAAGACAGCAGCCGAACTAGCAGTAGTCGATGATACAGTTTCAGAAGTTATACATGCTAAATCCACGAACATCATTGATCCGTGCCAGTCGATCATAGCAGATTCTCAATTAACAGAAGATGCATAACTCGCACCAGATGTGACGAATGCTCATGGCATTCTGGTTCTATAAGTACATACCTGCCAACATCCATGACGGTCAAAATGCTAATATACAAAGTCAATGTTAAGATAAGTTCAATGGATTATCAAAGATTGCACAAATATCTCACTGATGCTTACAGTATCATGTGAAATGTAATTATAAATGTGCCCCCAGCCGTATTTGTGATATATATGGACATTTTAAATCAATTATCAATCAGTATTTGATGAGAGATATGAACACCTATATTTGGTTTGGTTCTTATTGATATGATTTGTTATAACCCAAACTTTCTTTTGTGATTATGTAAATTTTGGTGTTTATTGTAATTTTATTAAGTACCCCTAATTGGCCAGTCCAAAGCCCAATGAGCTGGCCTAACGCCCACCTTATACCCATACCCATTTGGGCATTCTTAAAAAAGCTCATAATTCTTAAAAAAAGCTCACATGGGCTTTAGCCTAGCCTGAAAGCCTGTTCAGTTGAATTAGGCATCAATTTGGTCCGGCCCGTCCCATTATCATCACTACATGTCAGTGAACAACGGAGCCTTCTGCATGGAGGTTGAATGATTAAAGAAATCGAAAGACAAATTAATTTCACTTTATTCAATCTCAATTTCAATCTCAATTGAGGTTGAGCGATTGATTAAAGAAATCGAAAGACAAATTAAATTCACTTTATTCAGTCTTAATTATCACGAGAAATATAACGAGAAATATAGATACCAAATGTCATATATTTCATTCTACATGATTTGAAATTGAAGCCAAGATCGAGACATCAATTATACATTTGATGACCAAATTAAAGGGCGCGTGTCGGCACGTGCCCGTGTCGAAGGCGCCCATGCAATTTTTAACACTAATTTGTTGTTTCGCGTATAAGGCGCCTGAGCCGAAATTATTGTTCTACGTCGAAATTGTTGTTCCGCGTCGAAGGCACCAACGCTGAATTTGTTCTGTGTCGAAGGCGCCGCTAAATTTTATTACGCTAATTTGTTATTTCGTGCTGAAGGGGACCGAGCCAAAATTGTTGTTCTACGTCAAAATTGTTGTTCTGTGTCGATGGCACCCGCACCGAATTAGATGTTACACGCCAAGGGAGCCCACGTCGAAATTGTTGTTCAGTGCTGAAGTCACCCACGTCGAATTAGTTGATATGCGACCGTGTCGAAGGCGCCTCGATGTAGAGCAATAATTTCGGCTCGGAAGCCTTTGGTGCAGAACAACAAATTAGCTTAAAAAAATTTTGCGGACGCCCTCTGCCCTGGTGCCCTCTCAATTTTTTAAAGCTAATTTGTTGTTACGCGCCAAAGGCACCCGCGCCGAATTTGTTGTTCCGTGTCGACGACGCCTGTGACGAAATTGTTATTTCGCGCCGAAGGCGCCCGTGCCGCTAAATATTATACGCTAATTTGTTGTTCTGTGCAATTTTGGCTGTTGAAATTTTTTTTTGGAGGACAAAGATTTCGCGGGGGAAAATCTTAATGAACCGTGTCCACGGGCACGGTTTATGACTATCTATTATACACTTGACAATCTTTTTGAATTCTAGGGCTGACTAGGACACGATAAAGAGTGACTGAGATTTGATCTTATTAAATCAATAGTTGAGATTAGATTTAGTAAAAAATTTAGTGGAAAAACTAAAATTTTGGGGGAAAAGTGTCTTGGGAAACAAAACTTTGAAATTAAAAGTATATTGGGAAAGATTGTGGAGATTAAATTTTTTTGGGGGGAATTGTCTTGAGAGCCAAAACTTTGAAATTAAAAGTGTCTTGGGAAAGATTATGGAGAAATATGATCCATTGAATTAAACAAAGTAAAAGAAGTAGTGTAAAAAATTCAGCAGAACAACAAACTAGCGTAAAAAAATTTAAGTTAATACTATCATCGAAAAATACCCTGAGGCTTACATTTTTTAATGCTAATTTGTTGTTCTGTGCTCAAGGCGTCCGTGCTGAATTTGTTGTTCTGCACAGAATGCCCTCACACGTTGTTCAGCACCAACAAATAGCGCACGGGCCGAAGGCGCCCTCGCAATTTTTTATGCTAATTTGGTGTTTCGCGCCAATGGCGCCCACGCCGAATTTGTTGTTCCGCACTGAATGTGCTCGCGTGTTATTCTGCGCCGAATTTGTTGTCTCGCTAAAAAATTTTACGCTAATTTTTTATTCCGCGTTTAAGGCGCCTGCGCCGAATTTGTTGTTCTGCACCAAAGGCGCTCGCGCGTTGTTCTGCACCGAAGGTGCTCGCACCGAATTTGTTGTTTCGTGCCGAAGGCTCCTGCGTCGAATTTGTTGTTTCACGTCGAAGACGCCCACACCATATTTTTTGTTCCGTGCCAAAGGCACCCACGCCGAAGGTGCCCATGCCGCTACATCTTTTTACATTAGTTTGTTGTTCTTTTAAATTTTGGCTGTGGAAATCATTTTTTGAGGAACAAAGATTTCTCGGGGAAAAATCTTAAATGAACCGTGCCCGTGGGCACGGGTTATGACTAGTGCATTCATATAGAGGAATCATCAAAAGAATATATAAGCAAGCACATGGATAGTAGGACTATGAAATACTCTAAGTAGCATGGCAAGGAATAATAAGCATCGTGATGGTTGCTAAAGCAATAAGAGACATCATCATAAGGAACAAATCTAGCGAAAGGAGGAAAAGAAAATAAAGATATAAAATAAAAGAGAGGAAAGAAAAGAAAAACAAGCACACAATATGATGCATGAACACACATAAAAGGAAAATAAGATGGAAAAATCAAAAAGATGATGCAAAAATTTTGAAAAATTTTAAAAATCCTAAAATAAAGTAAAAATGCAACTAATGCATCTAAATGGCATGGAAATGCACTCCCCCAAGCTTAAACTTCACATTGTCCTCAATGTGATCATAATGAAAGAATATGAGGAACAACGATAATAATAAGGGGGTGAATGAAAAATGATGAAATGAATGACATGAAATCCTAATGCAACTACATGCACATACAATGATGCATGAGAGCGCCTTCCCCCAAGCTTATACCAAACAATCCTATTCAAATGACTCGATCAAAAATGTCATGGCTTTGCTAAGCGAGATTGACTCAAACGAATAAGAATGTGAGTATTCACTTGAAAGAAATGCTCGATGGGTGGTGAGCAAAAAGGATGTGGCGTATCAAAATATGGAGAGGGGAATTAATATATATAATGGATTTGGGGTGTAAAAGATTTTTGTTGCCGTCATATGAGGTGATATTTATTCAAACAAATCTATACGGTCCTCTCGCTGTCGAGAGAATTCGAGTTTATTGAAAGCATAAAATTTCTTCACTACTGGATTGATATCACCTATAGCAAAAGGCGGATCCAATATCTTTGCCGGTGCAGGCAACTGCTCTAACTGCTCTTTCCGTGGCTCCGCCAGGCGCGTATGTCCACGGACTCCAACGAACTCCAGCAATGCATCCTCAAGCATTCCCACAAGGACTCCACCTGTACCATGTAGAGAATAGGATGCATCAGTTCGCTGCAAAAAATTCACCCTCATAATAAAAGTATTCCAAAGAGGATCGTCTATATAAATATATGAAATAAATAATGGTGGACGATACTTCCCTGGAAATAATCCAATATCCTCATGTGCTTTAATAGCTATCTCCATGGTGTCCTCTCTCAGCTGCTCAGGTAAATCTGGATCATAGGTGTGGACCTCTTCGATAGGCTCGTCAAACTGTGACACGTCCAAGCATACCTCCGGTCCATAATCGTATGTGTGCTGCAAAAGGTATGACGTGTCAAAAATATCTGAATCAAAATAAATATCGAATGGAATACATGATTCAGATATAGAGTGGGTAAAAATATCTCCCTGAGTGGGAGCAGGAAGCTCTGTGAGATAGTCCTCGACGTCAGTGGAAGGATGAGGTGGCTGCGGGAGCTCTAATGGGGAGAATAGTGATCGGGAGCCTCATGAATGGCTGTGTCCTCGTCCCGATGCACGACCTCCTCGGTGATAAGCTCTGGCTCTGTGTGTAAGGCCTCCTCAAAAGCATGCTCTGGCTCTGTATGTGAGGCCTCCTCGGCAATATGCTCTGGCTCGATAGTGTGCTCCTTTGCCTTCTCATCAACTATCAATGTAGGCTCTCTCTGGGATGGTGATGTTGGCTGCTCAGGTGTGTCAGCTTGTGGGGATGTATAATATGGAGGGGAATGCCCGTAAGCAATCCGAAAATATAGTCTATCCCCCTCAAGACTGACATGGATGTCCTCCTCAATTGTTCCTGCAGCTGAAACACGGTTCATAACAAAATCTGTAAATCGTAGCTCAAATGCATCACCTGCTGTAATGCTCTCTGAACCGGTGAACTCACTGACTCCAAGAGACCCTCCAATAATCTCTGAAATCCATCCTCCTCTGGCTGCGCTGGTGGCTCAATTTCTGCTTCCTCCACTGTACCTTCGTCCATCCACTCTTCATATGCAACAGCTGTATTGTAGGATGTGGGATCAACAGCGGCACATTCTGGCTCTGGTAATATGATTGGAGATGCTTCTTGCCTATAAGATGAAGGAACAGAACTGATATCTTTGGGAATCATCGCAACCTTAAACATGAGCGCATTCATTTCAAGTTGCCTCTTCACCTGTTCCAATAGAAGGTTACTCTTTTCAAGCCCGGCTTGCATTTCAACCTGGTGTGCATGCATCTCATCAAAAAAGATCCTTTGTCTCTCATCAAGCTCGGGCCAGTGCATCTCTTCAAAAAAGTATTCTCCCATCTGAGCACTCTGATCAAAATAGTATTCTCCCGTCTGAGCACTCTGATCATAATAGTATTCTCCCATCTGAGCACTCTGATCATAATCTGTTGTCCACGTAGTATAATCCATAGCACCTGATCAACAAAGACAAATACCTGGAGAAAAGATATCAGTGGCACAAAAGAATATAGAAATGATAATAATGATGGCGGGGGTGAAAATTCCCTTTTGTTAAGAATTTTTTTTTCGTAGTCTAATCAACCTAATTGTGACAAATTGGCACCCAACGGGAAACACCTCCCCGACAACGGCGCCAAAAACTTGATCGCGCCCGGGCGTACACCTAGAGAACGATTGTAGTCTTACCGCAAGCGCACGGTCAAGTGGCGAGCGGGTATCGAACACTAGGAGGTGGTGTTGGCTCCAATCTATCCTAGGTTGGTTTGACTACAAATGTTTTATTGGTGGAGATGGCTATGGTATGATGTAATGGCAATGGTGATGGATGTCGGTATCGGAGATATAGAAATTGGTCAAATATCAATTTTCAAATACAATATAATAAAAGTGTCTAGGGCTAGGGAATCCCCACTACGGACCGTTATGCATCATTGTGAATAGTAAATCTCAATATTACTATACTTGCGTTGAGGTGAACTAGTCGTAACTGAATAGAGAACCAAGCTCACGCTCTCGCGCTATTGCCGGTCTATAGCAAACCTTGGATAGGGCCCAATCTCTTGCAAACCCTAGCCTAAGCCACTAGCATTAGGATCGACATCGTCGTTCAATCTTCCCTCGAGCCCACTCTCGAGCAAACTCGAGTTACGATCTAGGTTGTGATAGTTCGTATTCGTCCAATCTCTTGCAAACGAATATGTGTATAGATTTACAATTAAAAATCCTAGCTTTGGTCTAATATCTTGCAAACCAAATCTAGAGAAACCCAATTGTAAACCTAAATCGAATATCTAGGCCTTCCCATCGATCAGAATCCAATCTCTTGCAAACCCCAATCGATGGAAATCCCTAGCTATCCGTAATAAATCAATCACAACCTAACCTCCTAGCAATTCTAGCAATTTGGAAATTCATTCATCACAAATCTGAAATTAGATCCATAGGGTTCATCCCCAAACCCTAGAACAACAAATCTACTCTAGCATAGCAATAAGGATATGAGAATCAATAGAAATCATTGCTTGCATACAAAAAGATAGAAAAACAAAGATTCAAATAAAAAGAAGAAAATACTTAGCTTGATGAAGATCTTCAATCCAAAATACAAGCTTTTATATCCAAGAGGGGGCCTAGGGCATGGCCAAACCTCTAAAATAATCCTAAGAAAAACATATGGGGGCTAAGAAAACATAATGGGGATCCCCCTCTAATGGTGGCTACAAAACCCTTAAATACTCCCCCAAAACCCTAGCAAGAAACCCTAGAAAACCCCTCAAATTCGTGCCCAAAAATAGCCCAAACCACAACTTAAAATCTAGGCCCGTCGCCGACTCGGCCGAGTAGAAAATGTGACTCGGCCGAGTTGAAATTTCAGCACAGCAGCATCAACTTGCAGAAATTCTCCAGATTTCATCCGACCTTTGATTTGCGCGTTCTTGGAGGCGTTGGAATCGTCATGAAGTCTAATATCCATAAAAAATATGAGAAAAATACTTTACTTGCTAGAATGATAGAAGATTTCAAAAGAGTGGGAGGCTATCTGAAAATCTGGGCGCTACATGTCCTCGGCATCACTCGGCCGAGTTGACTTCTCTACTCGGTCGAGTGGACTTCTCTACTCGGCCGAGTGACAGACCCTGTAGAATTCCAGTAAGTCAGGGATCTTGGGGGCCTGTCTTCGGAGGTGACTCGGCCGACTGGCTTTACTCACTCGGCCGAGGGGCATTCAGTACTCGGCCGAGTCAGAACCGTCAAAAGCCTGTACATTTCCAGTAAGTCGGCCTCTTTTGATGGTGGATTTCTCATGCCACTCGGGCGATGCGATCTTCTTACTCGACCGAGTGGGATATCATCCCTCGGTCGAGTGCACGCCCAATACCTTCTGTTGGAGCGTGTCCGGTCTGGTCGGCCGAGTGGTCTTCTTGCTCGGCCGAGTGGCTGCTCCACTCGGCCGAGTGGCATGCTTTAGATGCCCAATCTTCTCCGTTTCTCCTCCTCGTCGCTCCTACAGAGTTTCTTCTTCTTCCACCCGTCTCCCATCACCAAATAGCCCTCAAAAGTGCCTTGGGTGACGCTCCGGAGTGGGTGCAAGTCCCTTAAGCTCATTTTTGCTCCCGATCGCTCCATATTTCCTGAAATCCGACAAAAAACAAGAAATAGTGAAAAGTAACGCAATATCGTCGAATACTCGTGAAAATCGCAATATGAGCAATCGAAATGGCGTGAAAACATGCAGAAAAAAGGTGTAAAATATGGAGTGATCACTTGTCAAGTCTGTTCTCTTTGGTATGGCCTAGTCTATTTTGCCATAAATAAGTTTTCTATAACTTGCACATTCATGTATTAACTTTTAAAACAATATTATTCTGAAACTGAAGCACCAAATATGTCCCATTTTCAGTTCCTCCTACTTATGCATTTTCTTATAATAGACAAAACTTTCTTTCTCAACCGACTTTCCTAAATGCTTTCTTCTTTTTTAAATCACAATTAGACATTACACGTCCCAACACAAATACTAGCTGTGCAAGCACCTTATTCATCCAAACATGTGGGCGATCACAACCTTGAGGTAATTCAACAAGTTGCTTGACTCAAGAGCAGATTTGGATACAAGGTCTTGCACCGCTCATGCACTCATCTTCGAGTCAAACAGTTTGATCGAAGTTTCGAACTTTGCTGATCGAAACCGTTTTCCATATAACCTTAAGTTGACGCAACAAGTCGTATAGAGATTCATGCTTTAAACATCAATATGTTCAAGATGCCCCACATAGAGGTGAGTAGCAAGTAGCGTGCTTCTAATGTACTGGACCTGGAGCTCAAGGAAGTCATTATCCTTAAGCATGTGCTAAGTGATGCGCTCCGGATTTACACCCGGAAACTAACGCAAGTGCACGGTGTCAGAGCTTTGTAATATGGAAAGATATTGATCCCATAGGGGAGGTGATGCTTATATAGTTTTAGGTATTTCCTAAATCTTAGAACTAGCAGACGTATTCAAGTTGGTTGTCACGAATATATCTTAAAAAAAATATCAGTAATATGAAAAGACTCGGGTAATAGGAGTCACCACTGAGACCGTCGGATGTCAATGATGGGTTAGAATTCTTACGTTGAATTTGATTTATTAGGTAAAGATTGTCGCATCTAAAATTTAGAACACATGGCCAACTATCGTTATGCCACTCGTCTAACGTATCGTGTGTAGCCCTACCTCGTGGATAGACTCGCACGATCTGTGCATTACGATCGACAACTATTCTCAATCTGTGCTCATGCCACCTCGTGGATTAGAGCTTTGATCTGTGTATTGGTGGCTCTCATTGACACTACTATCGTAGTCATTAATTAGTAATATAGGATGTCGGTAATTCCCGTCAGAAGTGCACACCACTATCGTGGTCATGAACCCCAATTGGATTCACTAACATACCTAATTAAGTTCATATGATATCTGTCCAAAGTGCATGCCACTATCGTGGTCATGAACCCTATTTGGAATCTCCTACAAACTTGGCTAGATCAACCAAAATACATCCCTTTTTTACCAAAACAACATAAAAATCTTAACTTTACATCTAATCCTAAGATCCTAGGGCTAATCCATTAGCCCTAGATAAGACTACTAATGGATCATAGAAATAACAATGGAGAATTCAATAAAAGCAAAAGAGATCATCATCGTAATTGAAGACATTAAAGCAAGCAACAGAGAATTAGAAATCTGTACCAAAATGTCCTTGATCGATAGACAATCGCATAGAATTATGATCACAAGATTCCAAGCAAAAGCAATATATATAAATCCAATCTTTGTCTTCTACAAAATTGCGACGGCTATGAAAACCCTCTAAGAAAACTAAACAAAAATCTAAACTAAGAAAAATAACTTGCTCTCTGAAATAGGGTAAAAATTATGCTTATATACAAGGGGAGGGACCCCACAAAAATATGAAGATATGGGCAATTGGGCCCACTAGTAAGTCCGGCCGCGGTGCCCTACTCGGTCGAGTAGCAGTGCCACTGGTCGAGCTAGACATGCGACTCTGCTTTGCTGCTTCTTTGGCTCTGGGCTGATACGGGCTACTCGGTCGAGTAGCCCCTCCACTCGGTTGAGCTACAGTGGGCTAAAAATCTCTCCAAAACGCTGCTCTATTTGGTTCGTGCTCGATCGAGTAGATGGTCTACTCGGTCGAGTGGTCTTGTCTGCTCGGTTGAGCTACAGTGCTTGGAGAGTTACTCAGAATAGTCGTTCTGCTTGGATTCAGCTCGATCTCTGCTCGATCGAGTGGGGCGTGTCAGGTCTGCTGGGGCTTCAAGTGTATCAGCTCGGTCGAGTGCTGAGCAGCTCGACCGAGCTGCCTGGGAAAACAGCCTCCACGCCTATAAAGCTCTAAAATCTCCTTCTCTTCTCACCCTCTCCTCCAATCTTCTTCTTCACCTTGCTAAACACTTGTCGGACCTGGCCAATGATGTTCCGGATGGCTCGGATGTGTCCATCTCCTATAATTACTCCAATTCTCTCCAAAGTTTCTGAAAATCCACAAATCTATACGAAACTCTAATATAACATTAAACACACGGTAATATATGAAAATGTGAACTTTTGAAGGAGAAAATGATATGAAATGATGCAGTAAATGCATGGAAAATATGGACACATCAAAATCCCCCAAGCTTACCTCTTACTCGTCCTCGAGGAAGACGAATACAAAGCTCACCGGTAGATGAAAATAAGAAATAGAAAGAGAATGAAAAATGGAGGGGGTCGCTAGATTATTCGCTCAGATCTCAAGTTATAATCTATACATCACGATAACTCGGAAAATACGAATCACATGCTATAAAGATTGCATATCTTATTTAAACATGGTACTTGCAAGATTTTAAGATCAACAAAAGGGACTCTTTAAATTCATGCAATCAACTCAGATTCACTTCATGCAATTTATAGAATTCAATATGCAAATCATTGGAGATGAACTTTTTAATCAAGAGAACTGAAGCATATAAGAATCACACCAAGTATGCAATAGAGAATAAAATAAAAGTCATGGGATTCATATATTTATATCAAATAATAAGAAGTTTCCATAGCTAAACTATTTTGCTAAGTTTCAGCATTATCCAATATTTCCATTCGTGCACAACTCCACTCCAATGTCGTACTCACTCATATGGTCAAAAGAATTCACCCCCCTCCCCCAAAGCTTAGCTTGAGGCATCACATCCAAAGGAAAATAATAGGGAAAATGGGATTTTTGCCTTGGTTTTCCCAAGTATAAAAGTGGCCCAATAATGAGATAGAGAAACATATATATATATATATATACACACACACACACACAGATATATATATATATATATATATATTTGTTTCTTATTTTGTCTTTTTGGATTTTTTTTTGGATTTTTGTAGGCGCAATGTGATTTGTATTTTTGGTTTTTGGCTCCGTTTTGTCTTTTTGTACTTTTTGGAGCTAGCTTTCTTTTGCAAGGGATATTTGGGACTAGATACGGTATAAGTAGCGTCAAGGGATGAACTCAAGTGACATGTAGAGAAATAAAGATATATGTGGAGAAAGAAATATAATGTAACACTTGGTTCAATAATGTGCGTGAATCTTGGTACATTTCCAATAAAAGCATACTAAACACTAATCCTAATCCATATATTTAGCTTCAATAAATGTCATGCATTTACTTAGAGGAGTCATCAAAAGAAATATATTTGCAAGCACATTGGTAGCAAGATACTGAAATACTCTAAGTAGCATGGCAAGAGTAATAGGCATCGCGATAGCTGCTAAAGTTATACGAGATATCATCACAGAGAATATATCTAGTATAAAAAGGAAAAGAAAGGTGGAAAAATAAAATAAAACAAGCTTGCAAGCATACAAAAAGATGAAAAACATGATGCTAAAAAGAAGAAAATTAAAATGGTGGAAAATAGATGGAAAATAAAAATAAAAATGGTTAAAGTGAAAGGAAAAAGATAAGAATAAAAAACAAAAAGTGATAGCCCTCATCCATCAAGCTAAACACAGCAGTGTCCTCACTGCTGAGAACACGTGTGCAAGGCGGGAAATGATGCTAGGGTGGGGAGGGTGGGTAATAATAAAAAATGAAAACTAAAAAATGAAATTATACTAATGAAAAAGAAAAATATAGGTGAATGTCCTAATGCCTAGAATATGTACACGCAAGCAGATGATGCAATGATGGAATGAAGGATATACAAATGGATGATGATGGGTCATCACCCAAGCTAAGCATGTGTAAGGCTCCGAAAGGATAGATGGGCACTAAAATATGGATGAGGGGGCAAACATGAGCAAAAATAATAATCAAGCAAGGGCACCACCCTCTGGAGGTGGCGATGGGTCCCGTTGCTGAGGACCAGAAGATGGAACCAGAGGTGGGTCGACAGGTTTGTTCGATGGGTGGGTCAACTACCGATGCAGCCGGCTCAACAGAAAGTGTGACAGGCCATGCAGAAGCCTGAGAAATCGGGTCGGCGAGCAGTGCATGTGTGACCGGAGGAGAAGGTGCTAGTAGGACAAGTAGTGCACGATGTGTCCTCAGAATGTCAAAATTTTCCATAATGTCCAAGCTCACTGATCGTGGTGGGTGGCGACCTAGCAGGTGAGGGTGGCAAAGTCACGCCTCAAACCAGCAACCTTGTCCTCCACTGCTGTCAAGCGTGCGTCAGTGAGGCGGGAGTCAAGTGGTGGACGTGCGCCCCTGGGGGCACCTCTCTTAACACGGCCTCGTGTATGTGCTGCACGAGGTCAAAAATCAAAATCGGTAGAGGGTGGCCAAGAGGGATCTCGACAGAAGATGGGAATGGAATATATCCGAGATCTAGTGCAGAGGTCAAAGAAGCGACAACAAAAATTGGAGTCGTCGTTGCAGCAGAAGTGGTGACAGAAACCACGACGCTCTTGATGAATACATCAGTGGTGCTAGGAAGAGTAGATGTGGACTCCAAAAAGATAGGCTCGAAAGGAATGGAGTTCATGATGCAGATAGTGTGTTGGCAGAGACTGATGGGGTAGGGATAGAAATGGTAGGGACAGGCTCCAAAATGGGTGAGGCAGTAGGCTCGGGAGCAAAAGAAACAGACGTGCCCTCAGATATGGGCACGGAGAAAAGTATGGCGGTGACCTCGGGGAAAGAGGTGTGGACAACCTCGGAGATCCCAGGTAGGGTGGTGGTGGTGGAATTGATAGAAGTAAGGACAGAAGTGCTCGCCAGAGGTGTGGTGGAAGCAATGGAAGTACTGGCAGGCTCATCATTAGAGGAGCTAAGCTCCCAATCGTTATCGCCCTCCTCGGAGGCTGGCTGGGTGGCTGACTGGGCGGGAGGCTCAAGGACGTGGATGGGTGGGATGGGGTGAATGCTAGGTAGGAGCCAGTCAAGCATGACTGGCTATATCTCTGTAAGATCGGGGCGGTGGAGATACATGTGATGCTTGCGACGGGTGCTTAAAATACAGATCCAGTGGCACTCACCATGGGGCCTGATGATGTGCATGTGATCAAGCACGTCTGTGTCAATTCTGGTAGGCTCGGGTGCTACCACTAGATCACCAGGAAGAACAAGGCCAAGCATCATGGAAAAAATGGGGAAGAAACCACCGTAACAGATCTCCGTGGTGGCGGAGGCAGTGAGAAGAAGGTGGTGGCAAAGCCAGTGGGCTGTGTCAAACAGTAGGAATGGGCAGAGTGTGCCATCCGCTGCCCGTCTGAGCGGTCGGGTCATCCCACTGAGGTGTACAAGCTCAGTGAATGAGATGGTCCCGACCTCAGGCCAGGAATAAGTGGTGGTGACGATGTGGTGCTGGGTGGATCTAAGGTAGGGGTGGATGACGGATAAAGACTTCGCCCTACTAGGGCTGAAGCTACGGAGACCAGAGATACGACGCCAGAAACTCTCGGCGTTAAAAGCGAAAAGCTCTACGTCAGGTGGTAATCCTAGTCTGGGTCTGAGATAGGTAGGAATTGGAAGTAGGCACAGATCATGGTGTATGTGATGACAACGCCACGATCCAGCAACCGGAAGCAGATACCGTCCCCCTCCCTGACGATAGAACTCATCGCCTCATAGGTGAGGCGAGTGTATGTGTGTGCGTGCATCGTTAGGAAGTGGTCCCAGCATATGGTTTGGTAGAGTCGCTAGACACCCTGAAGGATGCCCAGGCTCATTAGTGCAGTGATGGATGCGAAGCGGATGGGGATGATGGGGTGGTGGGACATGATCTCGAATCGCGTGTGGTGAGCAACATCCATGAAGACAATGTCATATGTCCTCAAAGTGCCGATGGGTGTGGGTGGATGGGATGGAGGTGGAGGAGAGGTTGTGGGGATGGGAGCAGCGGTGGTGTGTGGGGCCTCTAGTGTTAGAGGTGTGGGGGATGGTGAGTGTGAGGGTGTGGGTGAGGACGTGATGACGTCCAAATGCTCGCCGGGAGAAGGTGATCGGCGTCGGTGGCGTGCAGGCCTGGAAGAGGAGGGACCGGGGTCAGTGGCCTTCCTCATCTTCACCGGGGGCTTCCTAGGTCTAAGCCTAGGTGGCATCACGGTTTTGTTGTGTGCTAACGATTGCGACATGATATACTATATAAATAATAATGCAAGGGATATGTGTACCGATAACGCGAAGCAAAGCGGTCACACAGAACGGATGTATGCGCGAAGATTCGAAGCAAGACGTCCTCCAAGCTATCCCAAACCAAGCGTCTCCTCGAAACGCTCCATATGTACCTGCAATAGAGAATTAAGATAATATTGATAGTAGGTTACGGAATTAATTTGGGTTTAGGGTTCAAAAATAGGGAAAAATTATATTTTGGGGTTGAAATTGGGATTAGAGAAATAGGGAGATGTGGGGAGAAAGAGGGGAAGAAAGGAGATGGAGAGGGGCGAGAGGGGGTCGGACCGAGTCGGCAGGGCGGCAGCGCTCGGGTGGCGCACGCAGCAGAGGACCGACGAGAGGGGGCGATTAAGTTAGGGTTAGGGGAGGAGGATCGCTTGAGCTGGGGCTGTTTTCGAATTGGGGGATTAGGGGCGGATCTGGTTTTATTAGGGTTGGGCCGAGTCGGTTTAGGATTTGAAAAGTGGGCCCTACCCCTCTAATCACTGCTCGGTTGAGCAGCACAGACTGCTCGATCGAGTAAATAAGATATGAAAATTTAAGAGTTAATCCCCCAATCTATCGCCCAGCTACTTGACCGAGCTGCTCTTTGAGCTCGATCGAGCTGAATAAATTACAGAGTGGTGTTTTTCAGCTCATCTTGCTCCGAATGTAGCTCGACCGAGTAGGGTAGCTACTCGGTCGAGTGGAATTGATTACAGAGCGACGTTTTCAGCTTATTCCGACTCCGAATATTGCTCCACCGAGTAGGATAGCTACTCGGTCGAGTGGAATTGATTACAGACCGATGTTTTCAGCTTATTCTGACTCCGAATATTGCTAGACCGAGTAGGGTAGCTACTCGGTCGAGTTGGTTTAATTACATAGTGCTCTTTTTGCTCCTTCCTTCAGCTGACTGTAGCTTTATCGAGCGCTTAGTTTGCTCGGTCGAGCAGCCTCCTCTTGGCCTCCAATGAATTTATGGATGTATGCCTCGTCTCCTCTTGGTTCCTTCTACTCTTTTTCATCATTTTGCATGCTCTCTCCATTGTTCACCTGTAAACGATATAACACGTCAGAAATTTTTATATTTTTATATTTCATGATTTTCTAATGAAATAAAAAAAACGTTTTTATTTGGTTTTTGAATAAAATGAAGAACAAAAAGAAAGACTAAAAAGAAAATTCAGGTTGCCTCCTGATAAGCGCTTGTTTGAAGTCGTAAGCTCGACTCCCTATAGATTTTCAATGACACTCCTTAATGTTGGGCGCATGTGAGATGCGCCCGTCGTGCTTTCCAACGAGACCATATGGAGGGAGTTGGTGTGCCTCGCTTCATTGGCCCTCAGTGGCCTTGAATATCGTATCTTCCAATTGTTGATCATGCAATGGTATAACGGGCGGCTCCTCGTCCAAGCTCTTAAGTAGGCGGCCAACGCCTTTTCGTGTGATGTCGTCGTCATCATCTAAGCTCTTCCTTATAGGATCTCTAGTAAATTCCTACATAGCATATTCATCAGTGGCATCGTCCTCTAGGAGCTAAAGATAGCTTGCATCCTCGCACGGGAAGCGCTCCTTCATTGGCCTTTGGAGTTGGAATTTGATCTCAATGTTGCCAACATTCATAGATAGCGTCTCCTCATGGAAATCGATCAAGACTCCAGCTGTGGCCATGAATGGATGCCCCAAAATAATTTGAGAACTCCCTTTCTCACACATGTCCATGATAAGAAATTCCACCGACATGCATATCATACTCGGTATCTGTAGAATGACGTCGCGTGCGATGCCGATTAGGTATGTGATTGATTGATCTGCTAGTTGAATACTCATGCCGATGGGCTCAAGATCCGATCTCGTATTTAGTCTCTTGAAAATAGTGAGCAGCGTCAAAGTAATGCTCGCTCCTAAGTCAATCAATGCTCTATAGATGGGGGTACTGCCAATGGAGCACGGCATCGTGAAATTTCTGGGATTTGGAAACTTCTTAGGTAGGGTGTTCTTGATGACAGAAGTACAACTATCTGCTAGCTTAACCGCTTCTTGCTTTCTCTTCCCTAGTATTAGGTCCTTTAAGAATTTAGCATATGTAGGGATCTCCATGAGCACGTCTGTGAAGGGGATATTCAAATGAATCCCTTTTAGAAGATCTATAAACTTAGCGTACTTTTTCTCAAGCTTTTCCATGGCCAGACTCTGCGGATAAGGTGGTGGAGGTCGGCTTCCCTTGTCCTTGGCGGCATCCGTCGGCGTGGATTTGTCAGAAGTAGGAACATCATAGGGTGCTGTAGTGATGGGAGTGGACAAAGTGGTGGGTGAAGCCTCCTTCTCTACAGTGGCGTGTGCCTCATCAATAATTCTCTCCTCATCCTCAGTGATAATGGGCTTGGAGATGGTGGTATCTTCTTCTTGAATAGGCATCGAAGCTTGTTAATACACTTTCTTAGAGATCGACACCATCACAGTGTCGGTACTCTTTCCCCCTCTCGTTATGACCGATACCACTATGTTAACTTGACCCCTAGGATTTGGCTCAGGTTGGGATGGCAATCTCCCGTGAGCCTTCAGAAGTTGAGCCATTTGGGCAGACAATCTGTCAACAGTGGCTTGGAGATTCTTATGGCTGGCTGAAATTTCTGCATTAAACTTAGTTTGGCTGCTAATAAATGCATCCAAGGTCGACTCCAGATTTCGTTTTTGCTCTGCCAGTTACTGATATTGTTGTTGTTGCTGATAAGGCTGGTGACTATAATAACCCGATGGTCGGTAAAGCCCAGATGGCCTGAATCCATATTGTTGCTCTTGTTGTGGAGGTGGCCCTTGCTGCTGAGGAGGTTGTGTTGGCCTCGGTTGGGACGGTGGTTGTAATGCTCCATTGGGGTTACTGTATGAAAATCTGGGATGTGATCGCAATGCCAAATTTGACCACTGAGGTCTCCCCTCAGCTTCTATGTAATTGACTTGCTCCATTGGGGTTGCTGTATGAAAATCTGGGATGTGATCTCAACACTAGATTTGACCACTGAGGTCTCCCCTCAGCTGCTATGTAATTGACTTGTTCCACCGGTATGCTCGTTCCTTCATAGAACCCTTCTATTGGAGCATATCCTTGCTCGGCGTAGTCCTCATGTGTAGCATAAACTAGAGCTCTGGAATTAGTAGGGACATCATCCAACCTGCTTAATTTGTGCAACCTGCTTGCAAAGAGTCTCAAGCTGACCCTTAAGCTATGTAGCTATCTTCATCTATGAACTTGTACCTCTAAGTGTCGAGCGTTCATCGCTCCATTGTTGATTGTTGGAGGCCATTTGTTCTAGCAATGAGGTGGCCTCCTTTGGTGGCTTGGATAACAGTGTGCCTTGCGCAGAGGTGTCGATGATCATTTTAGTGTCCGGTTTGAGACCATTGTAAAAGATCTGAATAATCTCCCAATCTGGCATGCCGTGGTGTGGGCACTGATGTTGTAGGTCCTTAAATCGCTCACAATCTTCATATAATGACTCATGTGGAAGCTGCTTAAAGTTGGTGATCGCCCCTCTAATCCTCACCGTTTTGGACGATGGATAGAACGTGTTGATGAAGGCCAAGGCCAACTATTCCCAAGTCGTGAAAGTATTCATGGGGTGCGCCATCAACCAATAAGCGGCCTTGTCCCGCGGACTGAATGGAAATAGTCTGAGCTTTATCGCATCGTCGCTCGCATCCTTCACTTGGAAAGTGTCTCACTTTGATAAGAAAAGGTCTATGTGATGGTTGGGATTCTCATTTGTATGCCCATGAAAAGGGTCCTGCTGCATCAGATTTGTCAGCCATGTCTTCAATTCGAAATTTCCAGCACCAGCGGTGGTCTCAAGATAGAGGATATAGTGTATAGGTTGGGCTGTAAGTGATTTCGGATGTTGCCAGTACGCGGAGGAGTATTAGTTGCTTCTGCCAGAAAAATATGTCTCCTATTTTCTGCTTTGAGCCGCCTTGCTGTTATTTCAATCTCAGGGTCGAATAAAAATGGATCGTCAGAACCCCCGAGGCAAGTGCTCATGCATAAGCAACAACTCATAGAAAATTGTCAGTAGCAAAGGGATGAAAAGAATAAAAATATGAAAAGATAAGAGATGGTAAGAGTAGCTAACAAGTTCTTCAATAAAGATATAAACCCAAGTATAAATCATTACCTCTGCGGTAATGGCGCCAAAAGCTTGATGTGCTCCGGATTTACACCCGGAAACTACCGCAAGTGCACAGTGTCAGAGCTTTGTAATATAGAAAGATATCGATCACACAGGGAGGTGATGCTTATATAGTCTTGGGTATTTTCTAAATCTTAGAACAATGTCAGCAGGCGTATTCAAATTGGTTGCCACAAATATCTCTTAACAAAATTATTAGCAATATGAAAAGACTCAGGCAATAGGATTCACCACTAGGACCGTCGGATGTCAATTCTATGTTAGAATTCTTACGTTGAATTGGCTTTATTAGGGAGAGATGTTGCATCTAAAATATAAAACTCGTGGCTCATTGTACCACTCTCTAACGTATCTTGTGTAGCCCTACCTCGTGAATAGACTCACACGATATGTGCATTACCATCGACAACTATTCTCAATCTGTGCACACTCCATCTCGTGGATTAGAGCTTTGATCTATGTATTGGTGGCTCTCATTGACGCTACTATGGTAGTCAACAATTAGTAATATAGGATGTCGGTAATTCCCATCAAAGTGCATGCCACTATCATATTCACGAACCCTAATTGGATTCACTAACAGACCTAATTAAGTTCATATGATATCTGTCCAAAGTGCATGCCACTATCGTGGTCATGAACCATATTTGGAATCTCCTACAAACTTGGCTAAATCAACCAAAACACATCCCTTTTATACCAAAACAACATAAAAATCCTAAATTTACATCTAGATCATAAGATCCTAGGGCTAATCTATTAGCCCTAGATAAGACTACTCATGGTTCATAGAAATAACAATGGAGAATTCAATAAAAGCAAGAGAGATCATCATCGCAATAGAAGACATTGCTTTTAACCTAATGGTCGTAGGTTCAATCAAGCAATAGAGGATTTGAAATCTTTACCAAAACATCGTAGATCGATAGACAATCGCAGAGAATTAAGATCGCAAGACTCCAAGCAAAAGCAATATATAAAATTCCAATCTTTGTCTTCCACAAAATTGCGACTCTATGAAAAATCTCTAAGAGAACTAAACTAAAATCTAAACCAAGGAAAATAACTTGCTCTTTAAAAATAGGGTAAAAATTGTGCTTACATACAGGGGGATGGACCCCACAAAAATCTGAAGATATGGGCAATTGGGCCCACTAGTAAGTCAGGCCGCGGTGCCCAACTCGGTCGAGTAGCGATGCCGCTCGGTCGAGCTGGACATCAAGCTCCACTTTGCGGCTTCTTTAGCTCTGGGTTGATATGGGCTACGTGGTCGAGTATCCCCTCCACTCGGTCGAGCTACAGTGGGCTGAAAGTCTCTCCAAAATGCTGCTCTGTTCGGTTCGTGCTCGGTTGAGTAGATGGTATACTTGGTCGAGTGGTCTTGTCTGATCGGTCGAGCTACAGTGCTTGGAGAGTTGCTCAGAGTAGTCGTTCTGCTTGGATTCATCTCGGTCGAGTAGAAGCTCTGCTCGATCGAGTGGGGCGTGTCAGGTCTGTTGGGGCTTCAAGAGTATCAGCTCAGTCGAGTGCTGAGGAGCTCAACCGATCTGCCTAGGAAAACAGCCTCCAAGCCTCTAGAGCTCTAAAATATCCTTATCGTGTCCTCCTCTCCTCCAATCTTCTTCTTCACCTTGCCAAACACTTGTCGGACCTGGCCAATGATGTTTCGGACGGCTCGGAAGTGTCCATGTCCAATAATTACTCAAATTTGCTCCAAAGTTACTGAAAATCCACAAATCTATACGAACCTCGAATATAACATTAAATGCGCGGTAATATATGAAAATTTGAACTTTGGAAGGCGCACATGATATGAAATGATGTAGTAAATTCATGGAAAATATGGACACATCATTTAGAAGGAAACTTTAAGGTCAGTGAGAACTTAGTTTAGACTATCAAATTTGATTTTGAGTTGATATTCCTTAACCAATCATTTTGACCAGTCAACTTATTCCTTTAGGATATTATCTTTTGGATTTCATCCGATAAAACATAGAACTACCCTAGTTTAGCATTTTCTCATGATTTTCAAATATAATTAAATTGGTTTTTATCCAACTATATCCTCCCACTATTTTAGCGATCATCCTAAGTGATCGGTCCATATTTTACACCTTTTTTCTGCATATTTGCATGCCATTTCGATCACCCATATCACGCTTTTCACGATTATTCGACGATATTGCGTTACTTTTCACTATTTCTTGTTTTTGTTGGATTTCAGGAAATATGGAGCGATCGGGAGCAAAAATGAGCTTAAAGGATTTGCACCCACTCCGGAGTGTCAACCATGGCTCTTTGAAGGGTTATTCTACAATGGAAGACGAGTGGAAGAAGAAAGAACGTCGTAGGAGCGACGAGGAAGTGAAAAGATGGAGATTTGGCATTTTCAGCATGCCACTCGGTCGAGTGAAGGAGTCACTCGGCCGAGCATTGAGACCCCGCTCGGTCGGCCAGATCGGACACGCAACAGAGATGTATCAGCGTGCACTCGGGAGAGCATCGCACGCCCACTCGGTCGAGTTCGGAGACTCCGTCCGCCCGAGTGGCACCCAGACGACGGCGAGCCAAAATGTCCAACTCTCTGTAATCTGTCAGTCAACTACGAGCTCTGACTCGGCCGAGTGACATTTGCCACTCGGCCGAGTGATGCCGAGGACACGAAGCGCCCAGATTTTCAGACATCCTCCAACTCTTTTGAAATCTGCTATCATTCCAGTGGGTAAATTATTTTTCTCATATTTTTTAAGGATAGTAGACTTCATGAAGATTCCAACGCCGCTGTAAGTCGATGCTGCAGTGCTGGAATTTGCATGTCAGTGTCACTCGGCCGAGTGACATTTCAACTCGGCCGAGTGACCAGTTTTTGACAGTTTTTGACAGTTTTGACATAGTGCTGTTTTCTGGAGTTTCTGCATGAAAGCTCACTCGACCGAGTGAGATTTCCACTCGACCAAGTGAGATTTCCACTCGACCGAGTGAGATTTCCACTCGGCCGAGTCGTAACTGGCGCAGATTTCTGGGCACGCGCAGATTCAGTTTTGGGCCCGAATTTCAGGGGCTTTTTAGGCAGTTTTGCTAGGGTTTTTTGGGGGCTATTTAAGAGGGTTTGTAGCCGTCATTGAGGGGGATCCCCATTATGTTTTCTTAGCCCCCATATGTTTTTCTTAGGATTATTTTAGAGGTTAGGCCATGCCCTAGGCCCCCTCTTGGATCTAAAAGCTTGTATTTTGGATTGAAGATCTTCATCAAGCTAAGTATTTTCTTCTTTTTATTTGAATCTTTGTTTTTCTATCTTTTTGTATGCAAGCAATGATTTATATTGATTCTCATATCCTTATTGCTATGCTAGAGTAGTTTTGTTGTTCTAGGGCATGTGGATGAACCCTATGGATCTAATTTCATATTTGTGATGAATGAATTTCTAAATTGCTAGAATTGCTAGGAGGTTAGGTTGTAATTGATTTATTACGGATAGCTAGGGATTTCCATCGATTGGGGTTTGCAAGAGATTGGATTCTAATCGATGGGAAGGCCTAGATATTCGATTTAGATTTACAATTAGATTTCTCTAGATTTGGTTTGCAAGAGATTGGACCAAAGCTAGGATTTTTAATTGTAAATCTATACCAATATTCGTTTGCAAGAGATTGGACGAATACGAACTATCACAACCTAGATCGTAACTCGAGTTTGCACGAGAGTGGGTTCGAGGGGCGATTGAACGATGATGTAGATCCTAATGCTTGCGGCTTAGGCTAGGGTTTGTAAGAGATTGGGCCCTATCATAGGGTTGCTATAGACCGGCAATAGCGCGAGAGCGTGAGCCTGGTTCTCTATTCAGTTACGACTAGTTCACCTCAACACAAGTCTAGTAATATTGAGATTCACTATTTACAATGATGTATGACGATTCGTAGTGGGAATTCCCTAGCCCTAGACACTTTTATTATATTGTATTTGAATCAATATTTGACCGACTTCTTTATCACCGACACCGACCTCCACCACCATTTCCATTATATCATACCATACTCATCTTCACCAATAAAACATTCGTAGTCGAGCCAACCTAGGATAGATTGGAGCCAACACCACCTCCTCGTGTTCGATACCCGCTCGCCACTTGACCGTGCGCTTGCAGTAAAACTACTATCGTTCTCCGGGTGTATATCCGGGGCCCGATCAAGTTTTTGGCGCCGTTGCCGGGGAGGTGTTTTCCGTTGGGTGCCAATTGTCACAATTAGGTTGATCAAACTACGAAAAAAAAATTTAACAGAAGGAAATTTTCACCCCCCGCCACCATTACTACCATTTCTATATTCTTTTGTGCCACTGATATTTTTCTCCAGGTATTTATCTTTGCTTATCAGGTGTTATGGATGGCATTATGTGGACCGCAGATTTTGAGGAGAAAGCATTTCAGAACTTATTGGAGGGCCTCTTGGAGTCAGTGAGGTTCACCGGTTCAGAGAGCATTACAGTAGGTGATGCATTTGATCTACGATTTGCAGATTTTGTTATGAACCGTGTTTCAGCTGCAGGAACAATTGAGGAGAACATCCATGTCAGTCTTGAGGGGGATAGACTATATTTTCGGATTGCTTGCGGGCATTCCCCTCCGCATGATACATCCCCACAAGTTGACATACCTGAGCAGCCAGCATCACCATTCCAGAGAGAGCCTACATTGATAGTTGATGAGAAGGCAAATGAGCACACCGTCGAGCCAGAGCATGCTTTTGAGGAGGCATCACACACGGAGCCAGAGTTTATTACCGAGGAGGTCGTGCATTGGGACGAGGACATAGCCATTCATGAGGATCCCGAGCACTACCCTCCTCCATTTGAGCTTCCGCTGCCACCTCATCCTTCCATTAACGCCGAGGACTATCCCACAGAGCTTATGGCTCCCTTTCAGGGAGATCTCTTCATCCCCTCATCTCCTACATTTGATTCGCCTCCCATGTATGATGTTTTTTGTGATTCAGATTTTGACGACTCATCGTGCCTTTTGCAGGATACACATACATATGAACAAAAGGTACAATGGGATGTATACGAGGAGGAGAGCGAGGAGTTAGCACCCATGGACGCATATGAATATGATCAAGAGGTGCACTGGGATGAGTCTGACGATGATGAGGAGCATTTTGATGAGGTCCACACCTATGATCTAGATTTACCTGAGCAGCATAGAGAAGACACCATAGAGACAGCTATCACGGCATGTGATGATATTGGATTATTTCCAGGGAAGTATCGTCCACCATTATTTATTCCATATATTTCTATAGACAATCCTCTTTGGGATACTTTTATTACGAGGGTGAATTTTTTGCAGCGAACTGATGCATCCTATTCTCTGCAGGGTACAGGTGGAGTCCTTGTGGGAATGCTGGAGGATGCATTGCTGGAGTTCGTTGGTGTCCGTGGACATACGCGCCTGGCGGAGCCACGAAAGGAGCGGTTGGAGCAATTGCCTGCACCAGCAAAGATACTGGATCCGCCTTTTGCTATAGGTGATATCAATCCAGTAGTGTAGAAATTTTTATGCTTTGAATAAACACGAATCCTCTCGACAGCGAGAGGACCGTATAGATTTGCTTGAATAAATATCACCTCATATGACGGCAACAAAAATTTTTACACCCCAAACCCATTATATATATTAATTGCCCTCTCCATATTTTGATGTGTCACATCCTTTTGCTCACCACATTCGAGCATTTCTTTCAAGTGAAACCTTACTTTCTTATTCGTTTGACTTGATCACGCTTTGCAAAGCCATGAAATTTTTGGTCAAGTCATTTGAATAGGATTGTTTGGTATAAGCTTGGGGGAAGGCGCTCTCATGCATCATTGTATGTGCATGTAGTTACATTAGGATTTCATGTCATTCATTTCATCATATTTCATTCACCCCCTTATTATTATCGTTGTTCCTCATATTCTTTAATTATGATCACATTGAGGACAATGCGAAGTTTAAGCTTGGGGGAGAGTGCATTTCCATGCCATTTAGATGCATTAGTTGCATTTTTACTTTATTTTAGGGTTTTTAAAATTTTTCAAAATTTTTGCATCATCTTTTTGAATTTTCCATCTTATTTTCCTTTTATGTGTGTTCATGCATCATGTTGTGTGCTTGTTTTTCTTTTCTTTCCTCTCTTTTATTTTTTCTTATTTCTTTATTTTCCTTTCTCTTCTTTTGCTAGATGCGTTCCTTATGATGATATCTCTTATTGCTTAAGTAGCCATCACGATGCTTATTATTCCTTGCCATGCTACTTAGAATATTCCATAGTCTTGCTATTCACATGTGCTTGCAAATCTATTTCTTTTGATGATTCATCTACATGAATGCATGATATTAATTGAAGCTGAATGTATGGATTAGTGTTTAGTATTCTTTTGTTGGAAATGCACCAAGATTCACGCATCATTAGTATATCTGAAGCATCAGTTTTATTGTCTTATTCACCTCCTGTTGCATGCTTGATATGATTTTGCGCTTTACCGCTTGACTTCACTTTTCATTGAGATGATTGAGAATATCCATGCTTACATATTAGTTTTAGTTGAAGTATTATTTTATTGAACTGTTCGTGCACATCTTAGAGTGAACCGAGTGCTACATTATTTCCTTCTCCACAAATATCTTTTATTCTCTACATGTCGCTTGAGTTCACCTCCTAAAGCTACTTATATCTCATCTATTTCCCAAAAATCCCCACAAAAGAAAAAGTTAGCTCCAAAAGTCCAAAAAGCCAAAAAGGAGCCAAAATCCAAAAAATACAAATCATATAGCTCCTACAAAAATCCAAAAAGAAAAATGAGAAACAAAGTCCAAAAGAAAAAAAAATATTTCTCTATCTCATTATTGGAGCCACAAAATACTTGGGAAAACCAAGGCAAAAATCTCATTTTCCACTATTATATTCCTTTGGATGCGACGCCTCAAGCTAAGCTTGGGGGGTGAATTCATTTGACCATATGAGTGAGTATGACATTAGAGTGGAGACGTGCATGAATGGGAATATTCGATAATGCTTAGACTTTGCAAAATATATTAGATATGGAGATTTTTCATGATTTGAAATAAATATGTGAATGCCATGACTTTTATTCTATTCTCTATTGCATGCTTGGTGTGTATCTTATATGCTTCATTTATAACTTTTGATTGAAAAGTGCATCGCCAACATTTGTATATTAAATTCTATGAAATGCGTGATGTGGATATGAATTGATTGTATGAATTTAGAGAGTCCCTCTTATTGTTCTTAAAAGCTTGCAAGTACCATGTTTATGAAAGATATGAAATCCTTATAGCATGTGATTTGTATTTTCCAAGTCATCGTGATGTGTAGCTTATGGCTTGAGATCTGAGAGTATAATCTAGCGACCCCTTCCACTTCGTATTATTTCATTTCATTTCCCTTATTTTTCATCTCCCGAGTTCGTCTTTTTACTTATCTTCCTCGAGGACGAGTAAGAGGTAAGCTTGGGGGATTTTGATCGGTCCATATTTTACATCTTTTTTCTGCATATTTGCATGCCATTTCGATCACCCATATCACGCTTTTCACGATTATTCGACGATATTGCGTTACTTTTCACTATTTCTTGTTTTTGTCGGATTTCAGGAAATATGGAGCGATCGGGAGCAAAAATGAGCTTGAAGGATTTGCATCCACTCCGGAGTGTCAACCATGGCTCTTTTGAGGCTTATTCTGCAATGGAAGACGAGTGGACGAAGAAAGAACGTCGTAGGAGCGACGAGGAAGCGAAAAGATGGAGATTGGGCATTTTCAGCATGCCACTCGGCCGAGTGAAGGAGTCACTCGGCCGAGCATTGAGACCCTGCTCGGCCGGCCAGATCGAACACGCAACAGAGATGTATCAGCGTGCACTCGGCCGAGCATCGCACGCCCACTCGATCGAGTTCGGAGACTCCGTCCGCCCGAGTGGCACCCAGACGACGGCAAGCCAAAATGTCCAACTCTCTGTAATCTGTCAGTCGACTACGAGCTTTGACTCGGCCGAGTGACATTTGCAACTCGGCCGAGTGATGCCGAGGACACGAAGCGCCCAGATTTTCAGACATCCTCCAACTCTTTTGAAATCTGTTATCATTCCAGTGGGTAAATTATTTTTCTCATATTTTTTATGGATAGTAGACTTCATGACGATTCCAATGCCGCCAAGAATGCGCAAATCGGAAGTCGGATGAAATCTGGGGAATTTCTGCAAGTCGATGCTGCAGTGCTGGAATTTGCATGTCAGTGTCACTCGGCCGAGTGACATTTCCACTCGGCCAAGTGACCAATTTATGACAGTTTTTGACAGTTTTGATAGAGTGCTGTTTTCTGGAGTTTCTACAGGAAAGCTCACTTGCCCGAGTGAGCTGTCCACTCGACCGAGTGAGATTTCCACTCGACCGAGTGAGATTTCCACTCGACCGAGTCGTAACTGGCGCAAATTTCTGGGCACGCGCAGATTCAGTTTTGGGCCCGAATTTCAGGGGCTTTTTAGGCAGTTTTGCTAGGGTTTTTTGGGGTCTATTTAAGAGGGTTTGTAGCCGTCATTGAGGGGGATCTCCATTATGTTTTCTTAGCCCCCATATGTTTTTCTTAGGATTATTTTAGAGGTTAGGCCATGCCCTAGGCCCCCTCTTGGATCTAAAAGCTTGTATTTTGGATTGAAGATCTTCATCAAGCTAAGTATTTTCTTCTTTATATTTGAATCTTTGTTTTTCTATCTTTTTGTATGCAAGCAATGATTTATATTGATTCTCATATCCTTATTGCTATGCTAGAGTAGTTTTGTTGTTCTAGGGCATGGGGATGAACCCTATGGATCTAATTTCATATTTGTGATGAATGAATTTCTAAATTGCTAGAATTGCTAGGAGGTTAGGTTGTGATTGATTTATTACGGATAGCTAGGGATTTCCATCGATTGGGGTTTGCAAGAGATTGGATTCTAATCGATGGGAAGGCCTAGATATTCGATTTAGATTTACAATTGGATTTCTCTAGATTTGGTTTGCAAGAGATTGGACCAAAGCTAGGATTCTTAATTGTAAATCTATACCAATATTCGTTTGGAAGAGATTGGATGAATACGAACTATCACAACCTAAATCGTAACTCGAGTTTGCACGAGAGTGGGTTCGAAGGGCGATTGAACGATGATGTCGATCCTACTGCTAGCGGCTTAGGCTAGGGTTTGCAAGAGATTGGGCCCTATCCTAGGGTTGCTATAGACCGGCAATAGCGCGAGAGCGTGAGCTTGGTTATCTATTCAGTTACGACTAGTTCACCTCAACACAAGTCTAGTAATATTGAGATTCACTATTTACAATGATGTATGACGATTCGTAGTGGGAATTCCCTAGCCCTAGACACTTTTATTATATTGTATTTGAATCAATATTTGACCGACTTCTTTATCACCGACACCGACCTCCACCACCATTTCCATTATATCTTACCATACTCATCTCCACCAATAAAACATTCGTAGTCAAGCCAACCTAGGATAGATTGGAGCCAACACCACCTCCTCGTGTTCGATACCCGCTCGCCACTTGACCGTGCGCTTGCGGTAAAACTACAATCGTTCTCCGGGTGTATATCCGAGGCCCGATCACTAAGCCATATAGATGAACGAATAATTATATTTAGTGTGAAAGGGATCCAACCACCCTAAGTCTCACAACCTTGGGTTGGCTCAATAAGTTGCTTAACACTGTGATCGGTAGATGACTCTTCATCAATCACATCTATGTGATTCCCTTATCGGTTTTTACGCCTAGTCACTTATCACCTTGAGTTGGCTCAACAAATCATAAAGACTAGTCTAGTCAAACCCTTTCTTTCTTGTCCAATCCTAACTTACACCGGCACTCGGTTATGTACAAGACGCAACGGTTTGGGTTAAGTCGAACTACATCACATGTTTAATGGAATTAGTGCCTAAAAGATAGCTATGTTATTGCTTGAGTTGACTCAATAACTATAACATGAATCCCAGGTTTCCAAATTCCAAGAGAAAGGAGGGCCACGGCTAATCTTGAAGAATATTTTAATCGTATTTGACTAGATGTGATCGATGGTTTCACATAATAATAATTTGCATCCTTGTGGTCTATCAGAACACGACCAACGGATTTGGCTAGGCCAGGATCACTATCCTCAGTCGAGCTGAGGTGATCCAAAGTCTCAAAACGCTAGACACATGTTCATGATCCATTAAGGATACTAATTATTTGTATATGTAACATCAATTTAATATAGCTTCATTAAATTAGTTAATCCTATCAACTAGTTGAATCCTAAATTCAAAACTATTAGGATTGGTTAATAACTTTTATTAAGGTCATTAAGGAATTTTTAGGGTGCTATCCTAATCTTGTATTAGGTATTTAAAAATTCAACTTGCAACAAATTAAATCATAGTTGGCTACCCTAAGTATTAGGAATTTAATGGTTGCAACAATTTTAAATCATAGCACCTTTATCTAAAAACTATCTCATGTTGAAGGAATTTAGAGAAGAAGTGAAGATAATCACCAATAGGAGTAGCCATGGCATAAGCCATGGCTCTCTATATATTCAATTAGAGAATAGGAATAAGGAGTCCAAGGGACTCCCCACTAATTTAGTGGGGAGTAATGGTGAGATGTTGAGGGGGGGAGGCCAAAGGCCTCCCTCAACTCACAACACTCCCCCTCATCTCTCCATTACCTTGTGTTAAGCATATGAATACTTTAGGATTCAGTATGCTGATGGGGTGGATACTTCTGGATCCAGATCCACTGTGGTTGCCTCGTTAAAACCTTAGCTGTGAAAACCCCAGTGGGAAAAACCAGCAGCTTAAGGGAAAAGAGTACAACTATCGAGGGACTCCCCCTGATCTGTACAAGCTTCAGGCTTACAGATCTTAGCTGTGAAAAACCCAGTGGGAAAAACAAGCAGCTTAAGGGAAAAGAGTACAACTATCGAGGGACTCCCCCTGATCTGTACAAGCTTCAGGCTTACAGATCTCCTATGTATCTATACAATCATCTCATATTCGTATATACATCCATCATGTTCTGAAAGAAAATACAATCATCACTCATCTATACAAGTTTCACTCATCTAGCGGTTATAGGAAAGCAGTGGCGTTCTGGAGTGGAATGCTCTTCGAAGTTGGTAGATGACTTCACTAAAGTATTCTTTGAATCAGTCTTCAGTGTGTCTGCAAGGTACTGTTGGACCTGGCTGAGCGTTTTCAATACTTGCTTCTTGGATGATGAGCTTCTCAGAAGACGTAGACATTGGAGGATGATGTGTAGATATTTAGGAGGTGGCCAGCCTATTGTGTTTTATTCATCACGATGATCTTTATGTTGGATATGGACGACATGTATACACCCATGAGGGGATGTATGAGGGTCTATGGACCTCAAATGTTGCGTCCACGAAAGCGTGCACGAAGGGAACCTTTTCACGTGTGAAAAGGACCACTCGATAAGTGGAAAAAGTCACTTTATAAGTGCATAAAGGCACTTGATAAGTTAATGAAGAAAAGGATAAGTAAAAGGGCTAATATAGGCTAATAAGCTTATATGTAGTTATTTCCTACAATAACTACCCCTAAAGCCTATAAATAGGACCCAAGGGTAAGGCTTTTACACAAATCATCCATGCCATAAGTTTGCATAATGCAACTTATGTTCTTCTTCTCCCTTTCCATTAAATTCTTCTTCTAAATAGAGATTTAGACGGTAAAACGCTGCTTCGATCCTCCGTGACGAAGTACCGACCGTTGTGGCGAATCCGAGGGCGAAGTTTAGAGACTACGGTGCCGCATACACGAACGTAAGTCTCTCCTCTTCATTCGATCCTAACATCATCGTTTTGACAGGATCCAACATTGGTATCAGAGCCATACGGGTTCGCTTCGGTCTCACCGATGAACGAGGCGCTGTCTTTTTCACGAATGAGTTTCCTACCATTATGGATATGGTAGGAGCGCATCGTGACGGAGAGAATCGCAGCAATTGTTCTTTTCACGTTAGGGTCTTCTGTCATTATGGATATGGCAGGAACTCTCCATGACCGGAAGAACTGATCGTTCATCTCGCCAAACTCGCACTCTTCATGGATGCTGAGTCTCCATTCAATAGGGAATGTGAACTCTCTTCATGTTGAGCGTGAAGTTTGCGGTCGTGAAGGTATGTTATTTTTTTTGTTTGGCACACGGCCATTGAATAATAACTACTTTCTCGATGAACGGGTGTCTCATCGGAGAAGATGGAGATGGCGGTTACAAAACTTCTCAACGGAGAAGATGACCTCTTTGGTGCATGATCGCCATGGCCATATGGGCCATGGAGGCTATGCACCCCCCTCCCCATGCGGAGGGGGTTGGCTATGGCCAATGACAACCAAGAACCCCCCTCCGGGAAGGGGGTGTGCAAACCGGACCTCAAAGGAAAGGGAGGCCGGCCATTGCCAATGGACCATGGTCGGCCATGCACAAAGGCCATGACCGGCCATGCACAAAGGCCAGGCCGGCTCTGGCCTCGGCCAGGGCCTGGCCGGCCCTGGCAGAGGCCAGGGCGGCCTGGCTGGCCCTGGCAGAGGCCAGGGCCGGCGCCCTGTCGGCCCTGGCCTCGGCCAGGGCCAAGCCCCGGTCAGCCCAGTAAATGGGGGGACTTGCATGGTCGGTCTCTACGGAGCCAGCGGCAGTTGACTGCGGCAAAATTCCCCTGTATGAGGGGAGCACCTGGATCCATACGGGAGTCGGCGACGGTGGCTTGCAGAAAACTCCACTCAAGGGGTGTTCGGCCTTGGCCAAGTTGTGATGGCAACTCTCTTCAGAAGGGAGAAGAATCCGGCCTTGGCACGGCCACGACACGACCCCGGCAATGGCCGGGGAATTGTCGAAATATTTCAGCTATGTCACCCTGTAAGGGGGTGTAGGTCTTGCCGAATATTTTGCAAATACAATAAGGGTATTTTGTTAGTACCATAAGGGTACCAAGTTGAAATTCCCTAATATTTTTTTTAAAAATGCATTTTCAAAATCGCTTTTCCGCTGCAAAGTACTATAAGAGTACTGTTATTTGATAAAGTGATGGGGAAATATTGAAAGTTGTTCTAGATGGTGATTGGGATCGTAATGATTTTTCCGATTCTAGAACAACATCTTCAATATTTTTTGAAAGTAACTTATCAAATATAATAATATCATTCAAGTGGGATTTTTCCAAGTGGGAGTGATATTAAACTACTCTAAAATTTCCACATTCGATTGATTCAGCATCTCAATGGATCATGATTCAGCCAGTGGTCTTTTGGACTAGTTTGTGGGACACCTCGGCTCTGTCTGGGGGTAGTGAACCATGGACTATCCATTCCCCTGGTCGGTCCGCTGGCCGAGACTGCTGAATTATGAAAATGTCTAAAATGATGACTATAAATATGAAATTTATGCAATGTTTTTTGATCGAACCTTCGTGTTATTTCTTTTGCAGCATTTTAAAGCTAAAATGTCTTCTACCGCTAAGAACATCATCGCTGAGTTGAACAAAGGTGAAAAACTCAACGGCGATAATTACAAACTATGGTCCATAAAGATACAATATGTTCTAGAGGAGCAAGATGTGCTCGAAACTCTAAAGAACATAATGATTGAACCTGAATTGGGCACTACGGCCCAACACAGAAGAGACAAGGAAGCTTTTGATGCTTGGTCTCGGAAGAACAAGATTGCTCGCATTACGTTGCTATCAAGTATGGCAGACGACATAATGTAGATCTTCCGAGAGCATGACCTAGCCATGGACATATGGTCCAAGCTAGAGGAGAAGTTTGGTGGCACCTCGGTGTCCAAACTTCGTTCTTTAACTATAAGATTCGATTCGTACAAGAAACGTCCAGATCATTCCATGGGGAAGCATCTGCGACATATGGCGAATCTCATCTCAGAGTTAAAAGATGCAGGTCATGTGCTCACTGATGAGCAACAAATCCAAGCAGTCATACGTTCCCTACCAAATGGGTGGGACCAAATGAAGATGCATCTCACTCATAATGAGAGCATCAAGAACTTCAGCGATGTTTCTAAGCACCTCGAGTTAGAGGAAGAGCGGCTTGCGGCCGCCAAGCCAAGTGCAGAAGTGCACATGGTTGCTAGTTCCTCACACGGGGGAAAGAAACGGAAAAATCGTTCGAAGTTTACTAATGAACGTAATAAGCAACCAGAATCTATCAAGAAACCCAAACATAAGGGTGGGCACAAGAAATGGCATAAGAAGAAGGACTTGAAGAAGATCAAGTGTTTCAAGTGCAACAAGTTAGGTCACTATGCTCGTTCATGTACGAGTGGAGGTGACGAGGTAACTTGTAATAATACTAGTTACATATGTGTTCTAGTTCAATATTTCTTGTAGAATCTAATCCTTTTTGGATAATTGATTCAGGTGCCACCGACCACAGAGCAAGGGACAGACAGTCCTTCGTGGAGTATCACCGGATACCCCAAGAAACGAAGTGGATCTATGTAGGAAACAACACACGTGTTGAAGTGAAAGGTGTTGGGACGTGCAAGCTCGTCTTGGACAACGGCCGCACTATCCTACTTCATGATGTTCTCTTTGCTCCGGATATTCGAAGGAATATTGTATCTGTGGTCATTTTAATGGGTCTTGGTTATAGTTGGTTCGTTCATAGTTGTAAAGTGGACTTGTCTTGTAATAATTCTTTAATTGGTTCTGGGTTTGTTTTCAAAGGATTTGTTGTATTAAATACAATGTATGATTCCTCATTTTATAATGAAAATTTCCTTGTTGTAAATTCATCAAATTATGATTCAGATGTAATTTGTTGGCATGCAAGGCTTGGTCACATTGGACCAACACGAATGGATAGACTTGCCAAACGTGGGCTTCTATCCAATGTTTCAAAGGTCGAAATATCGACTTACGAACATTGCCTTGTAGGGAAATCTTGTCGCAAGCCGTTTGGAACTGACACAAGGGCCGAGGTTCCATTATAGCTCATCCATTCAGACATATGTGATCCGATGAATGTCAAGAAAAGACACGAGAAGTCCTACTTCATCACTTTTATTAATGACTTCACCCGATTCGGACATATCTATTTGATATCCCACAAAAGTGAAGCATTAACCTGCTTTAAAAACTATATGAGTTTGGTGGAAAATCAATTAGATCGCAAGATTAAGGTCTTGCGAACCGATAGAGGCGGTGAATACCAATCAACAAGTTTTAAGGAACTTTGCGATGAAAAAGGCATAGTTCATCAGGTAACTATGCCTTATACTCCGCAACAAAATGGTATTGCAGAAAGGAGGAATAGGACTTTAATGGAAATGGTCCGTTCAATGATGACACAAGCTAACTTGCCAATCACCTTTTGGGGTGATGCGTTATTGACGGCTGCTTTCATCTTGAACCGCGTACCCTCGAAATCAGTTAGCTCCACTCCTTATGAGTTGTGGAACCAAAGGTCTCCTGACTTAAGCATTTTAAAACCTTGGAGGCGTGCATCCTATGCACATATTTCCTCCCATAAGTATGGCAAACTTGGGCCAAGGGGGAGGAAATGTATCTTTATACGATACGCAGAAAACTCCAAAGGTTATGTTTTCATTGGTCAGGAAGACAATGGATGACTGATTGAATTTGAGTCGAGGGATGTTACTTTCTTGGAAAATGAGTTTCCAAGACAGGGCGAGATAAGTCAGGACTTATCTCTATTTGAGATTTATGATCAAGAAGGATTACCTCATTCGAGTGGGAGAATTCTTGGTGAAGACGAAAATACGTTTCAACTCTCACCAATGGATAATACGAATGATGCGAATCATATTCCATACGGGAATAATGATCCAAGTGGGAGCATTTCTAATGACATTCCAAGTGGGAGTGATATTAGAATTGATCTAAATTCGAGTCAACAAGGACTTGAAGAATCTCAAATACGACATAGTAGTCGTATAAGGTTAGCTCCTCTAAGATTTGAGGATGAATTCCCACAAATTTTTATGACTTTACTACAAGAAGATGACGAGCCTGCTACTTTCAAACAGGCCGTATCATGCCCTGCAAAAGACAAATGGATAGAAGCGATGAAGGAGGAATTAGAATTCATGAAAGTTAACCAAGTCTGGGACTTGGTTGACTTACCCAGCGGACGTAGAGCTATTGGGAACAAATGGGTTCTCAAGATCAAGCATAAGGCCGATGGCTCTATAGACAGATATAAAGCTCGGCTTGTCGCAAAAGGTTTTACGCAATAGGAAGGGATAGACTACGAAGAGACCTTCTCACCTGTTGTGCGTTTTACCTCGATTCGCTTGATTCTGACTATGGTAGCTTGCTTAGACCTCGAATTACATCAAATGGATGTAAAGACTGCCTTTCTCAATGGAGAATTGGACAGGAGATCTATATGGAACAACCAACAGGGTTTGTAAAAGAAGGAAACGAACATAAGGTTTGAAAACTTTGTAAGTCCATGTCTTAAACAATCCTCGAGGCAATGGTATATACGATTTCAAGAAGTTGTCTTATCAAATGGTTTTTTCATGCTTGATGAAGATAACTGTGTATATATCAAGAGGATTAAGAGCAAGTATGTTATTATGTCTCTATATGTAGATGACATTTTAAATAGCCGGAAATGACAAGGGCTTTTTGATGGATATCAAGGATTGGCTTTCATCAGTTTTTGAGGTGAAAGACATGGGAGAAGCCGCATATATACTTGGAGTTATGATTTCAAGGAATCGTTCGAAGAAACTTCTCTCTCTTTCACAAGAGACTTATATAAAGAAGGTTCTAGAACGTTTTAATATGCAGGACTGCAAGTCCATTAATATTCCTATAAGCAAATGCGATAATTTATGTCTGAAATCGTGTCCAAAGAACCAAAAGTGAAAAGGAAATTATGGAAAAAGTTCCATATTCCAGTGCAGTTGGTAGTCTTATGTACGCTATGATGTGTACAAGACCAACCATCTGTTTTGTCGTTGGAATGGTAAGTCTTTACCAATCCAATCTAGGGCAAGTACACTGGAAAGTGGTTAAGAGGATAATGTGGTATCTTAAAGAAACTGCAGACTGTGCTTTATGCTATCAAGGAGATGCCTTGAGGCTCGAAGGCTACACTGATGCTGATTGGGCGGGTGATCTCGATGAGCGACGATCGACCTCAAGATATGTTTTTCTACTCGGATCTGGTGCAATATCCTGGATTAGCAAGAAACAATCCTGCATCGCAATTTCAACTATGGAAGCCGAGTTTGTAGCATTTAGCATGGCAGTCCAAGAAGCTATTTGGCTTAGGAAGTTCTTAGACAAGCTAACTGATGCAAATGACTCAGGTGCTATACCAATACACAGTGACAGTCAAGCATCTATAGCTTATGTCAAAGATCCAAAATTCCATTGTAAGACCAAACACATTGATATCTGCTACAAATTTGCAAAAGACTATGATAAAAACAAGAAGGTAGACATTAGAGACATATCTATGCATGAGATGATAGCGGATCCGCTTACGAAGGCGATCCCCAGAGATGTGTTTTACAAACACTTATCATCACAAGGGTTGCGTAAGAGCTGAGTTGTATCAATGTATTCCCATGTCTATAAAAGATCAAATTTAATAAAAGAATAAGTTATTTTCGACATTGCATATGAGTTTCTTGAAAATGTTTGTGTACATCTCTTTTAATCTCAGCTATTTTTTTGTATGTCGGACAGATTGAGGTTGGCTCTCTCACATGAGCAACCTCCTTTATTCTATCAGACGGATAAGATAAAGATGAGACCTGTTTAAAGTCAAAATCATCAGACGGATGATTTAGAGTCGTGACTTAAACAAAATGGTCGTATGAAAGATCTGCATCATATGGATGCTTACAAAAGATCTAAGAAGATTTTTTAATCTTGTCTGTCTTGTGCGAGATGTGGGTCCAGGAGATCAATGAGTAGTAAAAGGGACTCAAAGTCAGGCATTGTGGTGTCTAACCATCATCCTTACAACATCATTAAGACATACGCTCTCTGGGAAAAGAGTAATGTTGTAATACGTATTCATACTACATATGCATTTGACCATTGGGTTAGAATAGTAATTGTGTTTGCTATTATGTGAGACCCAAAGACCACATGGGTCTTAACTTCATACCCTTATAGACTCTAATTGGTTCCTTTAGATTTGACTGGGTGATCACTATCTTAGCATGTTGCTTATGGACTATGGTCAATTCGGTCCGGCGGGGCATGTTAGAAAAGCGAGTCAAGTCAAGATCGAAAGGATCGCAAGAAGAGGAAGATTAATTTCATATTCACATTTGGACTTTAAAGATTCAAAGCTGGCCAGCCAATTGTAATCCATATGAGATTCAATTGTTGAATATAAAGTATAAGAAATGTGAAGAAATAATCTAGGGTAAAGCATGCGTTGATCTACTCAACTTTGCACCTCGAGGAGTGTTGTGTATCTCTAACAAGTGCACAACAGCGGACTCTATACGCATGACGGTCACACGGTCTATTTCTCGGTATGATAAATAGAAGATCTAAAGGAAAATATGTTTTCTTACAATACCCTTAAGTGTGAGTGGGAGATGTTGGATATGGACGATATGTATACACCCATGAGGGGATGTATGAGGGTCTATGGACCTCAAATGTTGCGTGCACGAAAGCATGCATGAAGGAAACTTTTTCACGTGTGAAAAGGACCACTAGATAAGTGGAAAAAATCACTTTATAAGTGCATAAAGGCAATTGATAAGTGAATGAAGAAGATGATAAGTAAAACGGCTAATATAGGCTAATAAGCTTATATGAGTTATTTCCTACAATAACTACCCCTAAAGCCTATAAATAGGACCCAAGGGTAAGGCTTTTACACAAATCATCCATGCCATAAGTTTGCATAAGGCAAATTATGTTCTTCTTCTCCCTTTCCATTAAATTCTTCTTCTAAATAGAGATTTAGACGGTGAAACGATGCTTCGATCCTCCGTGATGAAGTACCGACCGTTGTGGCGAATCCAAGGGCGAAGTTCAAAGACTACGGTGCCGCATACGCGAACGTAAGTCTATCCTCTTCATTCGATCCTAACATCATCGTTTTGACAGGATCCAACACTTTAAACCTGCATATGCGATATATATTCATTGACCCTTAGGAGTTGTGCAGAAGCAACTTATCCTTGGTCTAGTGTTGCTCTCCAGGACAACACTATATCTGATTAACAACTTTACTGAAGACGTTCTATTAAAGATACGTGCAGTTGGCCAGATAAAGAAGTGTAACAAGTACACTAGAGCTAGGCTCTTCGGAACCTAGGATGTCCTCCCCCTCTTCCAGCTACTGGAAGGTGTCATAAATAAGCATACAATTTTAATAGGTTGCAAATGGACATCATTCTTCATAAACTCCAGGCGTATGAAGGATATTAAAGGGTTTCACCACGAAGGTGTTAAATATATAAGCCGAGACAATACCGTGTTATAACTAGGTTTTTTCATTTCCAAGGTATGCTTAAAGCTATCTGATATCTCAATGGTCTCTGCAGGAGATCATATTATCTTTAAATCGACCACATGTACGGTGAATATCACAAATCATGTCAACGATCTTTTAAAAAGATACACGGGCAGAATATTGCTTAAGATCAAATAATGATCTTTGTAGCCTTTATGGAGAAGACGTTTCTACGTCTCCCTTTCATCTCTGGGAGTAGAGTATACCTTTCTGGAAGTTTTATATAGATCTATATATTTATATTGTCGTATATATATGCAGTCACAACGTCCATGAGATGCATTTATTGGCTTTTTCAGAGAAGTTTAGGCTTAGTAGGAAAATGATCACATTCCCTTCATTTCAATTTCTTTATGAAATCCGAATTTTATTCCACAGGTTTTTACACATTCAGGTGTAGGACTACTGGTCCAAAGATTTTGCTTTTCAAGAGTGAGTCCAGCTTTACTCTTATTGCCTCGTCCCACTTTGGCCAATCTATGCGTTTATGCTATAGAAAAGTGGGTTGACGTCATCGTCGTATTCAGCGACTTGAACGGCAATAGCGAAAGAAAACCGTCGTCGACGACTGTGCTATATCTGTCCAATACATCTCCAGTACGTACATAATATAATGATTTTTCTCCTGTTATTTCCTCTGCAGGGGAAATTAGGAGGGGAGAGGTTGCTGGTCTGAGCTCAGCATCCTGTGGTTGGATCATTTTAATAAATCCAGGAATCTTCCTCTTTTGAGGAATTATATATTTTGAACCTGGCAGGCATCCTCTTTTCAATTGAGGTACAACCAATTCTGCTGCCGGTGGATTGCATCCATCTTTGGGAATGTCAATCCGCTGGTGTGTTGGCAGCAGGGACGTGTGAACAAACAATCTTCTGGTTGTCTGCAAATTTATCCGACAATTGATGTACTTTAGTCTGAATGTGAAGGATCTTCTGGATCTCAACTTCACACAGAAAAAATTTGCGGATCATAACGAGATTAGGGCTTTTGTGTCCCATGATATGGTCTCAGAAGCTTCAGGCTTCTTTAGACTGCGTGCCTATTTCAATGAGATTTTGCTCATTAAATTCACAATTTTCAAGATTTGGTGGTAAACCATAAGCAAGCAGCATCAGCAATAAGATATGGCAACAAGCGGGCCGTATCGTGATAAGCGATGCGGAATGCAGTGTGTTGGTCCCTAAACATCAACAGGCAACTGCGATTTTACAATGGACGTGAAATCCATTGGAGTCTCTTTACCAGAGACTCTGTTAACCCATTATGAGTATGAATATACTGCAGGATGTTCAATTTCAATGCCACTTGCTTGGCAGAAGTCTTGAATGGTATGTGTAATAAATTCACCCATATTATAAGCTTTTGAGAAAGCTAGGTTGCGAGTGAACATAAAGGCACACATAAGACCATCTAGTAGATGCATCTATCAGTACTATAATGGAGTACCAAAAATAGGCCATTTGCGGGGTGAATAGGCCCGCAAAAGTCACCATGTATTCTCTCAATGAAGCCATTGGACTCTAATCCCACTTTCAGGAGGAAAAGTCTCTCTATTAGTTTTCCCTTATGACAAGGGGAACAAGGAAACTCAACCTTTTGAAGAATCTTCAGGTTCTTCAATGGATTCATTTGATGATGCATCCATCATCGCTCATCCAGGATGAACAAGTCCATTTTGCCAGAGTTAAAAACTATGGCAATGAAAAGCACTTCTGGTGCTCAGTCAAGTTGGCTTTCTATATAGGATGAATATCTGTAATTATAGGGGCCCGACGGGAGCCCAATGAAATCGTAAGTAGATGGGCTTCTGGCCATTCTCGTGACGATTTACATATTGATATTCAATATTTATTATCCACAATTTTCAAGTTATGTTCGTTTAAATGAAATACTTGAAACTAGGAAAATTTCTATATGTTTAAGGGGAGAAGTTTGCATCTTATAGTCTCGTTTTATGTGGAAGCAATATAAATGCTACACCAGTGCAACGAGGCACTGTCCACAATATTACATACTTCATCTATAAGCATAATGAAATTTTATTTAAGTCAATGTAAAAAAATACATTCAAAATAAAAGTTCGTACTTAAGCAAATTAAAGACGAAGCTACATGGAATTTTAAATGCATAGATAAAAGATGAAGCTTAATCGAGCAGGTCGTCGTTCTCGAAGTCTTTTGCAGTAAACATCGTTGGTGGATGAACAGCCACCAAGTTTGTTTCAGGCAGAGACTTCTGGCTTGCCTGATATAGTTCCTGGAAGTGGCGAGAAGTGCGGCAATTTCTGGACCAATGGCCAGTCATGCCGCATCTATGGCATTTATCCTCCCAGTTCTTCGTAGGAAGTGACACTTGGTCCCTTAACCCTATTTTTGGGCTATGGAATGCTAAAAACTCCCCAAACCTAAGTCTGACCCCTCAAATTTCTTTTAGCAAGAATCCCCCTCCTCCCCCCAATTTCTTAGTCATAAAACTTGCAAATTAAGCCATGCGCATGTTGCTTTGATATGAAAGCATACATTGGTCCCAGCACTTTTGCAATCTGGGCTTCCTATTGTTGAATTTGATGACATCGTTCTTGAAATTTAAATAAATCAAACCTTTTGATCTTCAGTTCCATACTTGTATTACATCTTACAAGGATTTTTGAGCCACATGTCAGCTAGTACTATTATTTAAACTGAAAATCCTTTTTATGTTTCTGCTAGTAATATTTCTTTCAAAAACAAAAAATTAACAATGCCTGACAATTTAAAGCAATGTCATGGAAGTCCAAGAAACCTTTTTGAGAAACAGAAAACATAAAACTGAGAGAACCCAAGAAATTGACTTTGTTGCAGTTGCTGCGAAACCCCCTTTGGGGGGGAAGGAGGTGCGAAACCCGGGGGGTGGGTGGGTGGGACGACAGTGCCCCCCTTCAGGGGGAGCTTAAGGGTTTTTTTATTTAATCTTTGTTATTAATCAGATTTATACAAGACTATAAGATAAGCTTTGTAAAATCATATTTATCAATATATTGTAATTTTCTACAGGATCAAAAATTTTACCTCTAGATCAAAGATCTAGGGACGATTGTAAAAAGAGAAGATCCGTAGAAAGAAAAATTCACGCTCCTAATGCGCCAAAAAGGATCGTCGCAACGGATCGCCGCAATGGTTCGCCGCAACAATAGATTCCTTCGCGTGACGGGATAAAAAGCTCAAAGATTTTAGAGCAAAAGTGCTGATAACGTGTTGAAGGAATTTAGAGAAGAAGTGAAGATAATCACCTATAGGAGTAGCCATGGCACAAGCCATGGCTCTCTATATATTCAATTAGAGAATAGGAATAAGGAGTCCAAGGGACTCCCCACTAATTTAGTGGGGAGTAACGGTGAGATGTTGAGGGGGGAGGCCAAAAGCCTCCCTCAACTCACAACATCTCATAAGTTTTAGACAATTTTTAATGGATAATCTAAAAGGTTTTTCTTCTATTATCACATAATGAACAAGAAAATAAATAACCATTAAAATTATCAACTAAATATTATATCTCATAAAATTTTAGCATGATAACATAGTAACTAAAAAATTTATCTCGTAAATATTTTGGCATAACAATCAACTTAAAATTATATCAAAAGTTTAAGTTTCATTAATAATCATCAGATAATTATAAAGATCTAATGTTTAAAATTACCACATGATTTTAAAAATAGATCTAATTTTCAAAAAACAATTTTTCGAAAATAAAACCATCACATGGAACAAACAATTTTTTAATAGCTTAATAACCCTCCATCTCATGGAGAAACATGCTGCATCCTATGAACTTTATAATTGCAAAAACATAGATACGGTTAACCTGGCTCTGATGCCAATGAAGGGGTTTTTGGGTCCTTATGGCTATAAAATCGATGTCCAGCCTAAGTCGGTCGGACGATGAAAGCAAAACAATGCAGCAGAAAACAACTTAAGAAGGTTTTAAGTTATGCCCTAAAGAAATAAACCCTAGCCAGAATCTCTACTATCCGAGGCGATCAATACCCTTATAGCCGAGCCAACCTAGCGTCGAAGAAAATTTCACCTTGAGTGGATCCTTCGTCAAGACTTTGGATCCGATCCGAGCTTCTTCGTAGCTTTGCCAGATCCCGATCAAGAGCAAGGAAGAAATTTTTGGATAAAGAGGGAATAATTAATTTAAGCTTAGATCTGTGCTTGCTCACGTTTAATGGAGCTACTCAGATCTGTAGTTTGGGATGAGTTTCAAGGAGTGGAGAAGGCCCCTATTTATATAGGCGATTGACCCCTCCCCTTCACTCCATATCCGATGTGGGACTAAAAGTTTTGGAAGAAAAATTAATTAAAGATTGCCTTTCACAAAGGCCAAACTTTAGCGATTTTTCATCCCTCGCCCTTGAGCTTCGCAAGTGATACAACCTATCAAATCAAAAAGTGTTGAATGGTGAACGCGTTGGAAAAAATGGGTACTCAATCCGAATTCGTTTGACCCTTCAAACGAGTGTCCAAACATAGCCCAAAACCAGTTTTTCGCAAAAACTACAGCCGCCAAAGCCATTAGGGTTCAGAACCCCATGTGGGGCCCACCGGGTGGACCCCATGCACCAGCAATCGTTGGCACGTGCAAGGCACGCGCCCAGCTGGCGCATGCACAGCACGCGGGCATGCGTCTGCGTGCATGCGGGAGGGGCCCCGCCCGCTTCAGGCGGGCGCAAGCGTGCACCCGCCTGTCTCACGGGCACGCACGCGAGTTGGGTGCCCGCTGAAGCGGGCACGACCTGTAATGCCCTAGTTGGCATTATTTCGCTGTTTTGGCTATTTTTGAGCGTTTGGAGTCCTTTTTGACGTAGTTTGAATCTGCGTTTAGATCGGGACGATCATGTCATCCAGGTAATCATTTCCATGTGTTTTATTATATTAAATATGGACGTAAATAATTTATTACACATTTAATTCCTTTTGCATCATATGCAAAATTCCCACATCTATTATAAAAAATTATTTGCATCAAATACAAATGAACTGAGGGCATACATCCCCCAATACAGGCTTCGGCTCTTCCCCTTCACCCTGACGGAGAAAGCCCCTATTGGTTAAAGTCTCAGGGGCCCAACACTTTCACGACTTGGGAGCAGCTGGCGGAAGCCTTTGTCACCAAGTATTTTCCCCCTTCGAAGATGATCCGATTTCAAAATCAGATTACGTCCTTCAGACATGGAGGACATGAGAAACTGTATAAAGCATGTGAACGCTTCATGGACCTCCAGCACCAATGCTCTAACCATCGCATCCAACCATGGGACTTGGTCTTGGCATTTTATAATGGGTTGTGTTCGGACACTAGAATGATTGTCGATGTGTCGACGAATGGTGCTATCTTGGATAAGGAGCCGACAGAAGCCTTAAGGATTCTGGAGTGAATGGCAGAAAATAATCACCATTGTGGAGATGACAGGTCTGATAGGTCTGCCTCTACTACTGACAAACCCTCAGGATGAGTCAGATTTGAAGTCAGCGATGCGGCAAACATTAATGGCCATCTCGACTCTCTCACACAGCATATGGCCCGAATGGAGCACAAGCTTAGCGCTAGGCCTAGTTCACCCCCTGCCACAGTATACGCCACTTGTGAGAAGTGCGTTGAACAGAGGTTCCACATCGGAAATTGCTCTTACAACACACCTCCTGCACCAACTGAGGAGGTCAATTACATGTCTGACGATAGAGGAGGCAATAGGGGTGCCTATGGGAACTCGTCTTAGAGGAATCATCCCGATTTTCAGTACATGAATAGTAATGGAGCTTAGCAGCAACCCTAGTAGCAGCAACAGCAGTAGTAATACCCTTAGCAATAGCAGCAGCAAGGTGGGAAAAGACCATTTGCTCCTTACAAACCACCAGGATATCAACAACGCCAGTAGCCACTACCTCCACCACAGCCCACTCAGTAGAAGTCCTCGTTTGGAATCCACTTTGGATAAATTCATGAGGGGGCAAACAAAGATTAAACAGTGAAAATGTAGCTAACCATAAGGAACTCTGTATCGCGATGGAGCAGCTGAAAGAGCAAGTGAGCCAACTTGCAAGGGCTTAGGGCAAGCTTCCTGCCCAACAAGAAAAGAACCCAAGGGAAAGCGTGTGTGCCATCACCACACAGAGTGGTTTATCGACGAAGGAACCATAGCCTCCGATGATGACTCCAGCCACTCCAGTACCACATGAGAGGATAGATGAGCAACCAATAGCTGCTAATGATAGTGATGATAAGGCTGAAGAGCAGCATGTGGATGTCGAGAAGAATATCCCTTCAGTGGAGAAGGAGGAGGTTAAAGAGAAGGCAAAGCCAGCTAAGAAGGAGAAGGCTCGCCCCGCTTCAGTCCCCTTCCCAGGTAGATTGGCAAAGGCTAAGATGGGAGAGAAGTATGCCAAATTTATTGAGTTGCTGAAGGGGTGGCGCTCAACATCCCCTTCGTGGATGTCTTGACCAAGATACCAAAGTATGCCAAGTTCCTAAAGGAACTAATTTCAGGGAAGAGGAAGGTTGAGCAAGTAATGTTGTCAGAGGAGCCATCGTCATTCCTGAGGAGCAACACACTGCCGAAGAAGCTCCCGGATCCGGGTAGTTTCACTGTTCCTTGCTCCATTGTTGGCGTCCCCATCAGAAGAGCATTGATAGACATGGGAGCTAGCATCAGCATGATGCCATTGTCCATTTTTGAGCGCCTCAATACCAGCACGGAGCTAGAGCCAGCAACGATGATAATCCAGTTGGCTGATAAATCGGTGATGTGACCAGTCGGAGTAGCTAGGGATGTTATACTACAGATTCCTGGGGGGAAAGTGTGCCTGTAGATTTTGTTATAATGGACATGTCAGAAGACGGTGGATCTCAGCTTATACTTAGATGCCTATTCATGGCAACAGTTAGGGTGCTTATAGACGTTCGAGAGGCACTCTTTCCCTCAATGTGGGAAACATTAAGATGGAATTTCGGCTACCTAAGCTGATGAGGGAGAGAGCACCCACTGAGAGCGTCAGTTATCTGGAATTAGTGCAAGACAAGATCATTGAGGAGTTTACAGCCGATGAGATTTTCCTGAACCCTTGCGGTAAAGCGAGGATGGAGGTATGGACCCGATGTATGACAAAGAAGTGGTAGCCTATTTACAGGTGCTAGACGAGGCCCCTATTATTAGTTTGATCAGGCACCAGCACGCCATGATCGCTTCGAAGGATCACGACCCGAACGTCGTGAAAATAAATGAAGTTGTTGATGCGACATCCTCAGGATGCCACAAATAGAGGAAAGGATCGAAGATGAGAGGAGACGAGAGGACCATTGAGAGTCCGACAGAGGCGATTGACCAACCGGCTCCACAAGGATTGGTCGAAAAAAACGAGGGGTGTATCTTGTGTGCACCCAATATTCAACCTCACTGAGTATCAGGAGTTGAGCTTACGAATGTAAACAAGCACTTGGCGAGAGGCAACCCGACATGTTTTCTTGCTATTTTGTTTCTATTTGAATTTCTGTTATCTTTTTTAGAAAAAAGAAAATAATCATAGCTCATAAAAATATCGAATGAGCTTCACTTTCTACAGGAACTCAATGATTAAGGCATCTTGACAAAGCTGGAGGAGAAGCACGAAATTCAACCGAAGTCTCGAGGATCAAGGTGGAGCACAAAAGGAGCAGCAGTCGCTTGGCCGAGCTACTATATCGCTCGACCGAGCGACTGGCCTAGCTGGCGGCTGACTCAAATGCAAAGGGGGCCATATTTTCATTCATTTGGTGTCCATCTGTCCACACGGTGCCCAGCTTCATTTAGCTTGGGGAAGACTCATTTTGACGTGTCATGTCATCATTATCATCGTCATCATCATTATATCTTGCATGCTCTGCATTTAGATACATAGGATCATGCATTTGCATTCTTTTCTTATTTTTTGGATTTTTTTATTTTATTTTACTTTATACCACCCATCCAACCCTTAGCATCATTCTTCGTCTCTACGCGCATGTTCTCAGCAGTGAGGACACTGCTACGTTTAGCTTGGGGGATGTGCGTTTCGCTTTATATTTTACTTCCTTTCCCTTTTCATTATTCTATTTCCTTCCATTTTTCACCCCATTTTTCTTTTTTTTAGAATCATCACGCTTTTCTTACTTTTGTGTGCTTGCATGTCATTTTCATTTTTATTTTTCTATTTCTTTTATTTCTTTTGCTAGGTGAGTACTCTATGATGATATAACTTGTTCCTTCACCACTGTCACAACACTTTCTCCATGCCACACTATTATAGAAATCTCATGTTCTTAATCTATTATAAGTGCTTAAGTGACTCTTTTGATATTCATATACTGTGAATGTTTGAAATTTATTGAACCTGGCTATATGAATTAGTATGTAGTATGCTTTCAATGGAAACACACCAAGATTCACGTATCATTAGTATAACTGAAGCTGTGCTTTGATATCTTGTTCATATTTCTGATTGCATGCTTGCTGTGATATTTGATAGCTTGACTGCATGACTTGTTGATATGACTAGGAATAATCTAGTCCACGATAATGTGTAGTTGAAGAATTATCTTTCTGAACCTTTTGTGCACATATATGAAAATAAGATTGAACCGAGTGATATTCAAATATTCTTTCTCCACTAAATCTTTTATTCTCTACCATGTCTCTGGATCTTCTCCTGATATTGTTTTCGCCATATCTTATTCCTAAAATCCCTTACACTCTACTATTTGCTCCAAAATTCACAAGAAAAACAAATTCAAATTGAATGAATTAAAAGCCAAAGTGCCAAAGGAGCCAAAAATTCAAAGAATTGCAAAGTCCAAAAACCAAAAACTCCTACAAAAGCAAATTCACATTTCAATTTCAAAGCTTGCAAAGTTCAAAAATTCTTGGAGTAAAATACAAATTCTTATGGAAATCAAAGCCACAAATTCTTACTCGAAAAATTCCATCAAAGATGAAGCGTACCAAGGTAAACAAACTTGGGGGAATTCATTGACTAAAAGAGTGAGTTTGACACATTAAAGTGGATATTGTGCATGAACGGCTAGGATCGATAATCCCGAAACTTAACAATAAATTGGGATACGAGGACTTCTTATGACTTGATATGAGCTTATGCATGTCTAGCACCATTCCATTATATACGGCTTGCCTTGCATGAGAATTCTATGCTTTAGTTACTAACTTTTGATTGAAAAGTGTGTGTCCATCATCTTGCATACTATGATGCTATGATTCTATGAAGTGTAGGAAGGGGATAGATTGATTGCATGAACACTAGAGAGATCCCCATTTTTCATCTCTAAATCTTAAGCACTTCGTTATTTCATAAGAATATGAAATCTATGTGATAGCGTATGATTACTTTTCTGAGTTGTTGTGACTTGTGATTGATACGAGATTTGAGAGAATAACCTAGCGTCCCCCCTACTTTGCTTCCTTTTTCATTTTTATTGTTTTTACTCCTTGGTGAACTTCATATTCATCTTTCTCGAGGATGAGTAAGAGGTAAGTTTGGGGGAATTTGATGTGCCCATATTTTCCATATTTTCACTGCATGTTTTCATATCATTTTGATCACCGAAAGTTTACTTTTCTCTATTTTATCGTGTGTTTCACTATACATTTGATTCTCGTAGTGTTTTGTGGACTTTCAGGAACTTTGGCATGATTCGGAGCAAAACTGGATGATTGACACAAACATCGAAGCCAGAGCATCAACGACGTCGCATTTGACGACTCAAAGTTGCTAGAGAAGCGAAGGAGGAAGAAAGAAAGAAAGAAATGAGAAAAAGGAAAGGAAGGAGGGAAGCCAAGAGCTGACCATTGCTAGGATTGCTAGGTCGCCCGGCCGAGCGTGCCACATGCTCAGCCGAGCTGGAGTGTCAAGAAGAGAGGAAGAAATGAAGGCAAAAGAGAGTTTACAAGCAGCAGGTCGCTCAGCCGAGCAACCTATCTTGCTCGGCAGAGTGACCTGTCTCACTCGTCCGAGCGACCCTTTTATTGATGAGACACAATGCCTTATGATTCTTTGTTGAGTTAGCTCGACCGAGCGACCCATCTCGCTCGACCAAGCGACCCTCTACAGACGACCCCCAAGTTTAGCGTAAAACTCTCTGTTGAGTTAGCTCGATCGAGTGGCTACCCTGCTCAACCGAGCGGCCCCCTCTTCGCAAGATCAAGGAATTGGAGCCCCAGATGGAGCTCGACCGAGCACTAGGGCGTGCTCAGCTAAGCTGCCCTTGCCAGAACTCAAGAGCTAGAGCCACAAGAGATAGCTCGGCCGAGCGGCTATCCCTCTCGACCGAGCACATTACCGACAGCCATTAAGATTTGGGTTTTCTTATTAGGTTTTGGGTTTAATTTCGAGATATTCACAAATTTTGTGCGTCTTGTATAAAAGTGAACGAAAATTTGGTTAGAGAGAAGCTTTGTTTTATTGATATTTTGTGAGCCATCATTGAGAGAGGAGAACTCTTATCACCTTTTCTACGGATTTGATTTCTTGTGAACAGTTCGATCACTATTTCTTCTATACATTTTTATTACTTGTTGCATTCTCTGTGTTTGAATATTAATTTCGACAAGTTTGTGATGCCTGCAATGAATCTATTATTGTTTTCGTTGTTATTAATATTGTGATGTCTGAGTAGTTCCATTCTAGGGTTTAGGGATGAACCCTAGGATCCTAGGGATTAATTATTAGGTTACCCTTAGTTTAATGAACCTAGGGTTGCATTATGGTGGTTTGAACAAGGATTTTGGGGGATTAGCCCTAGAATTGGAGGACCGTGAGAACGACTCCATATTTTAAGGAAATTCATAACGAATCTGATTAAGGCTTAGCGGTCGTTCTTTAGGGCTCGTGATCACGAGAGTGACTCGTGCACTAGGGGTGATTTCTAATTCCCAATCCACTAATCAGTGACTACGAGAGTAGCCTGGCTACTAGAACCAACCATAGTGTAGTATTCCAACCATGGATCTTGAGAATGGACACGGATTTTGATACGGGAATCGTATCAACCGTAATGCACGTATCCCTATGCGAAGCTGATTGCAAAAGTAGAGCTGAGCATAGAGATACGTTAGACGAGTAAGACAACGAGAGTTGACTACTCAATCTCATTCTCGGAAGTGACACTCTTACCCTCCATTATAATTCAATGAACGGATCCTTAACCTGATATTCAAACTTGAAAGACTTAGTGGGGATTCCTGATTCCCCTAGGTTTTATTAAAATCTTGTTAAACAATCTTTCATGACAATCGACCAAACGTGAAAACCCCTTTCCTTCAACCAATAAGCTAAACACTAAACAACTGCCTCCCCAGAGTTCGACAATATTTCTATACTGCACAACCGTACACTTGCGATGATTCACGCCTCCGGGTGTAAATCCGAGCAGAACAACGAGAAATGTGCTATTAACGAATCTTCAGATATTGTAAGTGGCTTGGATGGACTGGAAATAAATACTAGCAATTCTAACAAGCAAGAGGACAATAATGATGGTGCACCAAGAGAGGAAGGAGAAGCAACTACGTCATCACAAGTTCTCCCTAAGGATTGGCGCTTCAAGAAGGACCATCCAAAGAATCAAATCCTTAGAGACACTGCAGAAGGTATACTCACTAGAAGTAGCTTTAGTTTGATGGTTAACTATGCTTTTTTGTCCATTTAAAGTCTAAGAATGTTGATAGTGCTTTGGAAGACTCCTATTGGATCATGGCAATGCATGAGGAATTGTTACAATTTGAGAGGAATCAAGTTTGGGAACTTGTTCCTAAACCAAAAAATCAAACAATCATAGGCACTAAATGTGTATTCAGAAACAAACTTGATGAAATAGGCAATGTTGTGCGGAATAAAGCTAGATTAGTAGCACAAGGATACAACTAAGAGGAAGGGATTGACTTTGATGAAACCTTTGCTCCCATCGCATGATTAGAAGCAATTTAGAAGCTTTTAGCATTTGCAAGTTTCATGAAATTCAAACTCTTCCAAATGGACATGAAGAGTGCTTTCCTGAATGGAGTTTTATCTAAGAAAGTCTATGTCAAACAACCTCTTGGGTTTGAAGACTCCAACCACCCGGACCATGTTTTCAAGCTTAAACGTGCTTAATATGAGCTCAAACAAGCTCCTAGAGCTTGGTATGAGAGACTTAGTAAGATTTTGCTTGAAAATAATTTTTTCATGGGAAAGGCGGATAAAAATTAATTTGTTAAACATCAAAATAAAGATCTACTTATATTGTAAATATATGTTGATGATATCATTTTTGGTGCTACTTACAATCTACTCTGTGAGGAATTTTCTACATGTATGTCTAGGGAAGTTGAGATGAGCTTGATGGGATACACAATCACATGGGGGCGCATGCGGGGCTGCGGGGCCCCCTCCGTCAAGTGCGCCAAAGCAGGAGGAGGGCACCGCCTACATGGCGACGGGGCCACCTCCGTCAGGGTCGAAATCACGAGAGGGGGGCACCGCCTGAGGGGCGACGGGGCCTCCTCCAACGGGGATGAGGGGAACAGGAGGGGGCACCACCTACGGGGCGGCAGGGCCCCCTCCGTCGAGGTCGATGGGACGGGATGTGGGGCACCATCTGTCGGGTGGCAAGGCCCCCCTCCGTCGAGGTCGACGGGACGGGAGGGGGCGTCGCCTGCGAGGTGGCGGGGCCCCTCTGTCGAGGTCGAAGTGACGGGAGGGGGCCCCCTCCATTGAGGTCGAAAGCAGAAGAGAAGAGGGAGGGACGTCGCCTTCGGGGCGGCGGTGCCCCCTCCCGATAGGGTTTCAACGCAAAGGGGGCAGGGGGGCGTCGCCTACGGGATGACTGGTCCCCCTCCGTTGGGGCGTCGACGCAAAGTGAGGAGGGGATGCCGTCTATGGGACAGTGGGGCCCCTTCTGTCGAGGTCGAAGGGATGGGAGGGGGCGTTGTTGGTAGCAATGATCTATGAACTTCGTGTTTGATGATAACAAACGTATGTGAACGTTTTAACGTGTGTGTTAAGTGTTTCAGGAAAGACAAAGCTTGAAGAGACTCATTGTGATACGTGGCCAATATGATGGGAAGAAAGGGATACTCTACTTGGTTTGGTTCATATCTACTAGAGCCATTAAAAATATTAATTAACAACTCTCTTTGACATGTTTTCATGCGTAAATCCCAAGATCCCTAGGTTCTGCTTCAGTGAACGTTTTTTTGCTTCTGTGCTTTGAAAACAAACAATTACAAGAGGCCGTAATATAATAATACCCTTTGAAAACTTCCCCAGGCACGCACAAAACTGTTTTTTTAAAAACACACATCCAAGAGCATGCCGTATTAAAAAAGGCCAAGGATCATCTATATATATATATATATATATATATATATATATATATATATATATATATATATATATATATATATATATAAACCTCTCTCACAATATACCCTAAGGGAAAAAACAAAAAGGGTCAGCCGCACAAAATCAAAGGGAGCTTCAAGTTTTTTTGTTTGCAATCTTATTAGGGTTGGCCGATTTTTTTGAGAGAGCACAGGAGCCGGCCGATCTTCTCACAAAATTTCTCAAGAGCACTTCAATTTGTTTTCTCTCTGGAAATTTCGAAACACAGGGCACCTCTTTCCTTTTTCATTGCAAACACATTATTTCTAAGAGCCAGGTTTGTTTGTTTTTTTTGTTTTGTAAGAGTTTCAGAGGCGCCGCACAAATTGCTTTTGAGAACATCCCCTTGAGCCGAATTTTGTAAAAGGATGCTCACTGTTTTGTTTTTCGTAACAATTTTTTTGAGAATCCAAATTTTGAAGCTGCCGAACTCTTTGGAGAACACACAAAAACTAAGGGGGATCATCATCAAAAATTCCACAGGCCGCCGACTCTTTGTGCCGAAACTTTGAGAGAGTGGGCGCACGCATTGGTCTGAGTGCAAATCAAAAAATGCCAGTGTCTCCATCTCAAAACCCCTGAGCCGAAAGTTTAGCCGTTTTTTTCTCTAAATCAAGCTGCCGCATCATTTTTCAAAGGAGAGAGGGGCCGATTTTTATTGTTCAAATCATCAGAGTAACAGGCCGAAACAAACAGGGAAGAGAGCCGCTCTTCGTGATCATTGAATTGCTTTTTCTTAATTTCATGGTGATTGTTTTTTTATTAAAAGTAATTGATTTTTTGTGCAGTGCGAAATACTCAACAGCCCAAAAGAAAAGCAATCAGGCCAAAAATAAATCTCCAGTCCATTGCTGCATCTTGGTGCCGCAACTTTCAATTTTTGTGGAAGGCGCAAGTTTCACCGCGAGGGGAGCCGAACTATTGAGGGGACATCAGAGACTACTACTTGTCAGATTGATCTGACCACGTGCTGAACGACAGAGATGACACACCAATACTGAGCATTTCTAAAACTCTATTTATTTATCTTTGTATTGGTGTAGCGATCTCTGTAGGGGAAATTTTACCTTCTGTGTTACTTTTTGGGGACCTGACGACTTTGGGAGTCGTCGCGGAGGGAGAGCATCTGATTAGATTGAGAGTGTAGAGCACGTGGTGTGCGTACGAGCTAGGTGAGAGTAGATTTGGGATCTTGACTCATTGTAGCTGTACAAGATTACATATCTATCTAGTATTTGCTTTCGGGGGCTGGAGTAGGTCGTGGGGACGACCGAACCAGGGTATATCTGTGCGTACTCTGTGATTGCTATTTTATTACCATGCATGTGTTATAACTGCGTGTGATTTCTCGTGGGTTGTACGAAAAGTTTTATTAGCCTATTCACCCCCCCCCCCTCTCTAGGCTACGGTCCAGATCCAACAAGTGGTATCAGAGCCAGTTTAGAGGATCTAGTCTAGATTTTTTAGATGACCATGAATATATCTGATTGTGCTTTTGCTGGAGGTCAGTCTATAGCCCGTCCCCCTAAGTTTAACGGTGTAGACTTTGCATATTGGAAGGCTAGGATGAAAATCTATTTAGTGTCTGTAGATTATGATGTGTGGGATATTGTTGAAAATGGTTATAGTCTACCCACTATTAAAATTGAAGACACTGTTATGATTAAGCCTAAAGACAAGTGGGATTTAGCTGATAAGAAAATTTATACTCTTAATGGTAAAGCTATGAATGCGCTTATATGCTCTCTTGATAAATCTGAGTTTAATCGTATCTCACATTGTCCAACTGCGCAGGAAATCTGGCATACTCTGGAGGTGACACACGAGGGAACATCGCAAGTGAAGGAATCCAGACTTGCGTTGCTTTGCAAAGAATATGAGAGCTTTCGCATGCTACCAACAGAATCTGTGAAAGAGATGTTTGCGAGGTTCACGGACATCGTCTACAAATCCAGTTTCCTCGGTAAGCCATACTCTAGTCATGAATAAGTACGAAAGATCTTAAGGGCGTTACCAAGCTCGTTCAGGCCTAAAGTCGCAGCTATTCAAGAAGCTAAGGACTTGTCAACAATGAAAGTGGAGGACTTGATAAGCAACCTAATGTCACACGAGCTTGAGTTGCAGAGTATAGAAGCCAGAGAGAAACCTGAAGAGAAGACCAAAGCTTCCACACCATTAGCTCTTCAAGCTAACGACGACGATCTTGATGAAGAGCAAGCCCTAATGGTCAGAAACTTCAGGAGATACATTCAGACTGATCAAGGAAGAGCTGAGATGGGAAAAAGGTTCATTCGTTCTAATAATTCTAATTTTGTTAGAAATTCCTCTGATCAGAAAGCTATTAATAGAAGTGAATGTTTTAAATGCAGGAAGAAAGGGCACCACATAAAAGATTGCCCACAACAACACACAGCTCAAGTTACAAAAGGAAAAACGAAAGTGCTGACGTGAGACATGGATAGCGAAGCTGAGGAGGAGGATGAGGAACATGAAGCCCACTCCTGCATGGTATTGATGGCCAAACACAATGAGGTAGAATCTCCCACTAAAGCTGAACTTTTAGAAATCTGTAAAGGAATGCAACATAGAATTGATGAGCTAGAAGCTGATGTGGAATGTTATATGAATGATAACTTTGATATGCAACAAACTGAGTATGACATGTCTATAGAAATGAAAAATCTTAAACAAGAGCTTGTTGCATGCAAATCGACCATTATCTTGTTAGAAAAAGAGAAAGCTAGCTTGCCTGAAAAAATTGACTGTATTTCATGTCCATCTTTATTAAAAGATATTAGCATGTATAAGCAAGATAAAATAAATCTTGAAGTTGAAAATGAATTGCTTTCTGAAAAGATTAACATGCTAAATCTTGAACTTAAAGAAAAAATGAGGGATTTTGAAAAGAAAGAAGAGGAAAACAAGCGAGCTTTTATTAGTAAATGCACTTTGCTTGTGAATGAAAACAATATCTTGAAATCTAAAGTCACCACCCTAGAATTGTCATTAAAGAGATTTTCCATAGGAAAACAAAACTTGGATATTATTCTTGGAAATCAATTGTATGACAATAATAGGCGTGGCTTTGGATTTAGCGCTAAAAATGTTGAAAAGCCTAAGTATAAAAAATTTCACAATGTGCCTTCAATTGCTAAAAATGTTTATGCAAAGTGTTTTACAAGTGATAGTGTTGGTCACACATCGTACTATTGCAAATATAGGAACTCCAATATTAAATTCAAACAAGTATGGGTTCCTAAATCTTTGTTGACTAACACTAGTGGACCTTGTTGGATTCCAAGGTCATACATAACACCTCTTTTGTAGGTGGATGGAAATTTGACGAGGAGCGATAAATTGAATGTCTCATTATTTTTTAGCTCCATAGTCAAACGGTGACGCGAAGGTATATTTTTCTCTTTGAACTTAATGCATACCTTCATAGATTTTTGTGTGCGTGACTTTTCATTTTTTGTGTGCTAGTAGTTGCATTTCTATGTGTGCATGGTTTTTTTTGTGATTGCATCTCATGTTTGCTTTAGTACTTCATGCAAAAAAAACTGAAAAACTGAAAAAAAAAAAAAATTGGTGCTTAAATGTGTATCTTTTCTCTTTGATTCATTATTGAAGTATGCACAAATGATTTTTCATATCTATGTAGAAATTGGTGTATTATTTCTTTTGCCACATGCGCATGTTAATCTTTCTAAATATTCAGGGCATGTTTAATGAATGAAAATAACTTGAATTCTACACCTCCTATTTCACTTCCACATGTATTACTATTGTTGCACATTTGGAGATATCATTTATGAAGTATGGAAAGTGAATATAGGAGGAGAACTTAACTGAAAATCTAAGGGATATGATATACCTTGTCATGGATAAAAATTGAGCAAAAGAAAGTGTTGTTATAAGTATTTTAAAAAATTAAAAAGAAGAATAATTGCTCTGTATGAAAAATGGATACAATCCTTGGCAACGGTATTACCCACGAGTATCCAACATAAGCTTTATGGGTAAACTTTAGCGTTGGTGTATTTACTCGTCAAGCAATGCCACCCCCACATCTAAGAGTCCTTATAGGCTATGTTTTGGGGTGTGGTACCTTGAACTCATTTTTAATGAGATGGGAAAAATCAATCCTAGGTGATAGAATGTTATTTGGAAAATGTGGATTAGTTTTGGTTGACTTTCTTAAATGATTCTCCCTCATGTGCTTCAATTTTAATCATCACACTTTACATGTTGGTGTTGAACTCTTTGTTGTTTAATTTCATTGGATTTTGACTTGATTATTCTATAAGTGTATGCATGTAATTGTTGGTAATGGTTAATAATACTCTCTTTGTGATTTTGACTTCGTGGTATGACTTTTGATGATAACAAAGGTGGAGAAAAATTTGGGAAGATTTGGTATATACTTGGTGCGCTTGGTATCTGGCATTTGGTATCTTTGTAATGCTCGTGAAAATATGATTGTTTGATTAAGGGGGAACATTAATGAATATTGGGGAAGCAAAAAAATAGGGGGAGCATACATACAGTTAAACTTTGCACATCGGTGTTTGCACATCATTATATATCATTACATATCCCCCTCTATCGTCACACTTTCACACACACTATTTGGAAACTTAATGCTCAAATCTTATACTTAGTTTGTCATCATCAAAAGGGGGAGATTATTGGTAGCAATGATCTATGAACTTTGCGTTTGATGATAACAAACGTATGTGAACGTTTTAACGTGTGTTAAGTGTTTCAGGAAAGACAAAGCTTGAAGAGACTCATTGTGATACGTGGCCAATATGATGGGAAGAAAGGGATACTCTAATTGGTTTGGTTCATATCTACTAGAGCCATTAAAAATATTAATTAACAACTCTCTTTGACATGTTATCATGCGTAAATCCCAAGATCCCTTAGTTCTGCTTCTGTGAACGTTTTTTTGCTTCTGTGCTTTGAAAACAAACAATTACAAGAGGCCGTAATATAATAATACCCTTTGAAAACTTCCCCAGGCATGCATAAAACTGTTTTTTTAAAACACACATCCAAGAGCCTGTCGTATTAAAAAAAGGCCCAAGGATCATATATCTATATATATAAACTCTCTCACAATATACCCTAAGGGAAAAAAACAAAAAGGGTCAACCGCACAAAATCAAAAGGGGCTTCAAGTTTTTTTGTTTGCAATCTTATTAGGGTTGGCCGATTTTTTTGAGAGAGCACAAGAGCCGGCCGATCTTCTAACACAATTTCTCAAGAGCACTTCAATTTGTTTTCTCTCTGGAAATTTCGAAACACATGGCACCTCTTTCCTTTTTCATTGCAAACACATTATTTCTAAGAGCCAGGTTTGTTTTTTTTTATTTTGCAAGAGTTTCAGAGGCGCCGCACAAATTGCTTTTGAGCAAATCCCATTGAGCCGAATTTTGTAAAAGGAGGCTCTCTGTTTTGTTTTTCGTAAAAAAATTTTTTAGAATCCAAATTTCGAAACTGCCGAACTCTTTGGAGAACACACAAAAACTAAGGGGGATCATCATCAAAAATTCCACATGCCGCCGACTCTTTGTGTCAAAACTTTGAGAGAGGGGGCGCACGCATTGGTCTGAGAGCAAATCAAAAAATGCCAGTGTCTCCATCTCAAAACCCCTGAGCCGAAAGTTCAGCCATTTTTTTCTCTAAAGCAAGCTACCGCATCATTTTTCAAAGGAGAGAGGGGCCGATTTTTATTGTTCAAATCATCAGAGTAACAGGCCGAAACAAACAGGGAAGAGAGCTGCTCTTCGTGATCATTCAATTGCTTTTTCTTAATTTCATGGTGATTGTTTCTTTATTAAAAGTAATTGATTTTTTGTGCAGTGTGAAATACTTAACAACCCAAAAGAAAAGCAATCAGGCCAAAAATAAATCTCCAGTCCATTGCCGCATCTTGGTGCCGCAACTTTCAATTTTTGTGGAAGGCGCAAGTTTCATCGCGAGGGGAGCCGAACTATTGAGGGGACATCAGCTACTTGTCAGATTGATCTGACCACGCGCTGAATGACAGAGACGACACACCAATACTGAGCATTTCTAAAACTCTATCTATTTATCTTTGTATTGGTGTAGCGATCTCTGTAGGGGAAATTTTACCTTCTGTGTTACTTTTTGGGGACCTGACGACTTTGAGAGTCGTCACGGAGGGAGAGCATCTGACTAGATTGAGAGTGTAGAGCACGTGGTGTGCGTACGAGCTAGGTGAGAGTAGATTTGGGATCTTGACTCATTGTAGCTGTACAAGATTACATATCTATCTAGTATTTGCTTTCGGGGGCTGGAGTAGGTCGTGGGGACGACCAAACCAGGGTATATCTGTGCGTACTCTGTGATTGCTATTTTATTACCCTGCATGTGCTATAACTGTGTGTGATTTCTCGTGGGTTGCACGAGAATTTTTATTAGCCTATTCACTCCCCCTCTAGGCTACGATCCAGATCCAACAGGCGCCACCTTCGAGGCAACGGGGCCCCCTTCGTCGAGGTCGAAGGGATGGGGGGCCCTGTTGGACGCAACGATCTAGGATCTTTGGTTTGATGATAACAAACCAACGTGAAGCTATTAACATGTGTGCTAAGTGTGTTTTAGGATTGGCAAAGAGGAAATTCTCCAAAGAGATGACTAAGCCAAAATGGAGAAATTTCTGTTCATATAGAAAATTGGAAGAGAGTGGATGGGTATTCATAAAGCAATTTGACTTGGTCAATATGGAGAGAGATGGAGCCAATTTAGGACTAGATCAAATCCATTAGAAAGATTTGCAAAGATTTCTTAATATCCTACTCCTATACAAATCCCACTACTCTTGGCATTCTCCAAGCCACACACAAACCCTAGTTTAACCTTTATAAGCTATGTTTGCTTCAAGGGTTTTGTATGGGGGGAATCAATCAACAGCGGTATTCACAAATGTTAGGTGACGGCCAAAAATTCCCCAAGGCACCAAGCAAAACTTCCCATTATCACCCAGCCAAGTCAAGTCACGCAAGAGCTTCATTGCCCATTCTATAAGTGACTGGCGCCCCGTTTACGGTTTGGGCGCGGTGTCGTTTTACTGCAAGTGCACGGTTAGTGTAGGGTGCGGGCATATCGAACACAGGGAGGTGGATGGCTTGAAGGCTACTAGCCTCTCCTAGGTTGTGTGAGAGATACGCGGATGATATGAGTGGGTAGTGTAGAAATAAATGAGAGAAATGTAAAAGACAAGAAATGAATCCCCACTAACACGGGCTAGAGCACTCATGACACTTGGCATTCAACTTGACCCAGGGTGAGACATTGCCCCCAAAAGGTGGTACCTAGTGCCACATGGGTCCGATATTCCTGTCGATACCCAGGATGATACGCTAGGTCTACCCAGTTTCAGACGGTGGGCATTCCCATGTCCAACACCCTCCGCAACCGAGAGCATTAAGGCCACAATGATAACTCCCAACATTTCGTCCAAGCCGTTTCCATGCGCAAGGACTCGATGTCAATGCTAGGGGTGTGAGCTGTGGCTAGGGGATCAAACTTTTGTTTTATTTCCCCTTGGCCCGACGGTCAGAGATGGTCTTTCTCCTGCCAGTGACAATAAAACGATCCGCGTTAGCCTAATGGCCCAATAGGTCAAATGAGATTTCTAGCAATACATCAAAGCGGATCTTGACGGGACAAGCATCTGGAGCCCAACCCCCAACACATCTAGTGTGTTGGCATACGAATTGGTCTCAGATTGCTAAACATCCCCATGGACACATTCCATCAAACACTTGCCATGCAATCAAGTCCAATGAAATATCCCAAGCACCAATCCTACTCTAACCCATATTAGGGTTCATCAAACACTACTCAATGGTAAAGAACATGATAGCAAGCAATAAAAGGGAAAAACAAACATTCACCATCAAACAAAATGAAAATAACACAAAATAATGGAAATAAGAGAAAAAAATACTTATCTTGTAATTGAATCCATCAATCCATTACAAGATTTATTCAAATAGAAACCTTAATCTAATCTAATCTAAAGCTCCTATGAAAGGGGCTGAAAGCTACTGGAAAAATAGAGGAGCCCACCTCAAGTCGTGCAACCTCTCATACATATAGGCCCCCACAAAAACCCTAACGGTTTTGGTCCAAAAACCTAATAAAACCGCAGAAAAAGTGCCACCCGATCGGTTGGAAGTTCACCCTATCGGGTGAGAGCTCTTGAAAATCTTCACCCGATCGCTGAACTGATCAGGTGGGACGTTGGAGTCTCGAGCTGGGGAGCTTCAGATAAAGGTGAACCAATCGGTTGACAAGTCAACCGATCGGATGGAGTTTACGCTCAAAAACCCGAGAGTTCTGTCACACCCAATCGATCACTGAACCGATCGGTTGGGATTTGCCTCATCCTTACTTCTCATCGGGTCTGATATGTGTGCACGAACCGATCGGGTGGATCTGTCCACCCGATCGGTTGAAGCTCCAAAACATCAAATCCTCATCTTTGGCCATCGGATCTTTGGTATATAAGCGCGCTTTGGTCCTGACATGCAAGGTTGACTCCAGAAGACACTGAAATGCCGACATTTACCTAAAATACAAACAATACACCCAATAGTCAATATGAACCAAAATGTGATATATACAACATGGAATGAGATGAAATGCATATGAAAACACGATAAAGAGCGTTTGCAAAAGGTGAAATATGAACACGCGTCAAGCCCCCAAGCTAAACTCTTCCTCGTCCCAAGGAAGATGAGTTGGAATGAAGATCGGGCGCCTAAAACTTGACCGATGCCCCGTTTACGGTTTGGGCACGGTGTCGTTTTAACGCAAGTGCACGGTTAGTGTAGGGTGCGGGTATATCGAACACATGGAGGTGGATGGCTTGAAGGCTATTAGCCTCTCCTAGGTTGTGTGAGAGCTACGCGGATGATATAAGTGGGTAGTGTAGAAATAAAGGAAAGAAATGTAAAAGACAAGAAATGAATCCCCGCTAACACGGGCTAGAGCACTCATGACACTTGGCATTCAACTTGACCCAGGATGAGACATTGCCCTAAAAGGTGGTACCTAGTGCCACATGGGCCCGATATTCCGATCGATGCCCAGGATGATATGCTAGGTCTACCCGGTTTCGGACGGCGGGCATTCCCATGTCCAACACCCTCCGCAACCGAGAGCATTAAGGCCATAATGATAACTCCCAACATTTCGTCCAAGCCGTTGCCCTGTGCGAGGTCTCGATGTTAACGCTAGGGGTGTGAGCTGTGGCTAGGGGATCAAACTCCCGTTTTATTTTCCCTTGGCCCGACGGTCAGAGACGGTCTTTCTCCTGCCAATAACAAAAAAACGCCCACGCGTAACCCTAATGGCCAAATAGGTCAAATGAGATTTCTAGCAATACATCAAAGCGGATCTTGACGGGACAAGCATCCGGAGCCTAACCCTATTACATCTAGTGTGTTGCCATATGAATTGATCTCAAATTGCTAGACATCCACATTGACACATTCTATCAAACACTTGCCATGCAATCAAGTCAAATGAAATATCACAGGCATCAGTCCTACTCTAACCCATATTAGGGTTCATCAAACACTACTCAATGGTGAAGAACATGATAGCAAGCAATAAAAGGGACAAACAAACATTCACCATCAAGCAAAATGAAAATAACACAAAACAACGGAAATAAGAGGAAAAAAATACTTATCTTGCAATTGAATCCATCAATCCATTACAAGATTTATTCAAATAGAAACCCTAAGCTAACCTAATCTAAAGCTACCATGAAAGGGGCTGAAAGCTACTGGAAAAATAGATGGAGCCCCCCTTAAGTCATGTAACCACTCATACTTATAGGCCCCCACAAAAACCCTAACGGTTCGGGTCCAAAACCCCAATAAACCCGCAGAAAAAGTGCCACCTGATCGGTTGGAAGTTCAACCGATCGGGTGAGAGCTCTTGAAAATCTTCACCCGATCGCTGAACCGATCGGGTGGGACATTGGAGTCTCGAGCTGGGGAGCTTCGGCTACAGCTGAACCGATCGGTTGACAAGTCAACCGATCGGGTGGAGTTTGCGCTCAAAAACCGAGAGTTCTGTCACACCCAACCGATCACTGAACCGATCGGTTGGGATTTACCTCATCCTTGCTTCTCCTCAGGTCTGATATGTGTGCACAAACCGATCGAATGGATCTGTCCACCCGATCGGTTGAAGCTCCAAAGCATCAAATCCTCGTCTTTGGCCATCGGATCTTTGTCATATAAGCGCGCTTTGGTTCCGACATGCAAGGTTGACTCCAGAAGACACCGAAATGCTAACATTTACCTGAAATACAAAAAATACACCCTATAGTCAATATGAACCAAAATGTGATATATACAACATGGAATGAGATGAAATGCATATGAAAACACGATAAAGAGCGTGTGCAAAAGATGAAATATGAACACGCGTCAACAAGTCACGTGACCTAGCACCTAGAGTATCTCCTATTGTCGTAACCTACCAAGCAACCAAGGCATTCTTCTACATCCCTTCTCTCCAATTGAAGTGCCTCAAGGTGATCTCTATCAACGGTGCCTCAAGGGAGCTCTTAAAACGACGAAGCTGCAAGCAAACCCTAAGGAGCCGCAACCGAACAACTCTGAGGCATCTTCATCTCCAAGCTTCGACTTCCATCATCAGCTTGTCGTGCCCCTGTGTGTGTGCCATCCATCAAGCAGCAGTAGTCACAACCTTAGCCACTGATCTGAGAATGCCACGCTGGAGTTCCTCAACTTTTCGCTACGACATCATCTCCACCGACGCTGCATCATTCTCTCATCAACTCGCCGTAGGAGTCGTCATTGCCGAAGTTGTACTTCCACCGTTGAAGAGCAGTCGGAGAAGAACTCGAAGCCCACGTAACCCCTGTCGAAGCAGCTTGTCTCCAAGGTCATCTCGCCTGAGTTGAGGCGTCGTCTAAGCCGTACGTTGCCATGCTCTCAACGACTTGAATATCTTCCACTCACGTCTTCGAGACCCTCGTCGCTGCCTGTCATGGCCTGTTTAGCCCTATACGACAACTGATACAACCTCTATACACGAGTAGAGGGAGTATGAGGAGTTGGTAAGAGGTGATATGACGTGTATATGGCTAGTGGCAGTCGTGTGATTCCGTGAAAAGTGTAGGGATATTTTGGTCGTTTGGCAATATGGGTGGAAGTGTGTGTAGAGTAAAGGTGGGTGTGTAAAGTAATGTCATGCTCGTAAATTTTGAAAGAGTGGGTTAGTGTGTGAGGGGCCAGTGTGAAAAGGGATGGGTTTAGTGACACACCCGTAAATTTTTAGAAAGGCTAGGGGCAAACGGTCATTTGGCCTAAAGCTACTGATCGTACATACTAAAGTTGTGTGTGCATAAAGTAATGACAAACTTGTAAATACTTGAAAGTTGAGGGGTAAATTTGTAAGGGTATTAAGGTCATTTTAGCCTATGCATGCTTATCCTAAAAGGATTCTATAGCTAGATATTTTCTAGGAAATTTCTATCTTCTTCTTCACTTTCTTTTCTTTTCTTTTTTTTTCATTTCTATTTTCCTTCCTCTCTTCCCCAAGGCTTGGCCGAACTCCCCCACCCCCTTTGCTCATTTCTTCAACACTCCAAAACCTTAATTTCCATTCCAAATATTCCAAGAAAAACCCTAGCTTTTCAAGAGAAAGAAAAGTGGAAAGAAGAGAAAGAGAAGAGAAGGAGAAAAGGGTTTCTTTGAGGTTGGATTCTAACTTTGGTTTGGGAATTTTTATTTAGGATTATGAGGATGCTATGGTGTTATTTTGATTGCACATGGTCTTGAATTCATGGATTATCTGTGCAATAGATTAAAAAGATGACATTTTTTTGGGTTTTCTTAGCTAATTACCCTCCCCTGAAATCCAGATTTTCTGTTGTGTGTTTCTTCCTCAATTTTGATCTCTGTGGTTTGATTTACTCTCTAAAAAATATGAATGTTTAGATCTTGAAGTCCTACCCCAAATTCGTATAAGATTTGGCATATGTTGAGTTCAATAAGTAGGAGTAAAAATTCAGTGTTTGCAACATGTCTGGAAATCTGTCAAACTTGACACAGTTTAGAAAAACGAGGTTTATTACCTGCACACTCTATAGAATTTACTGCTCTTGGTCTTGTTATAAATTTAACAAGTTTATCTATAATTTCATCAGAGTGCTTATATTTCGAATTTATGGCTGCAACATGCTTAAAATTGGATTTTAATACAGACCCAGAATTCTATCTGAAAAACAGTCTGGACATGCTGCACCAAATAAATCACGATAAATTGCCTAGTTCACATTTCTGAATGTAATTTTATGGGTGAACCCAAGACTAGTATATCTTAAAATTTCATTCAGTGTGTTTTGTCAAATTCATAAGAGAAGTTGGTTTAAAATGCTGACTTTGTATCTGTTCCTGCATTTTCAGTATGCTGGATTGTTTGGATGGGGTTGGAATTGTGTGGTAATATTAGTTTTCCATTCCAATATGCATGAATGATGTTGGCACCTATAAGAAAGTTTATTTATGCTATTTGTTAGTAAATTTGATGGTGTACACTTTTCTTTTACATGGCGAACGCTATATGTTTGTTAAAATGCCCAAATGAATTTGAAATTGAAGAAACTTGGGAAATGGCCATTATAATGTGTGTGCCATGTATTACCTTTGAGAAATTATGTATGTTCATTGAAGATCATGACACATGACATGTCAACTGGGACGTCTCGATCTGCCCTAAAGCAGGTGAGCAACCTGGTATGGGGATGGGGGAAGTTTGAGTATAACTTAACTGTAAGGGACTGGACTGAGAAGTTGGGGAAAGAGATATATGATATGTGATATTTATTTCCCACTCGCCTTTACTGGGAGTGGAGGGGACATACGGAGGTTGTGTTATTATGTGGAGAGCCTCACTCCTGCCAGGGACGGGGGAGCTGAGAGGCCCGGCGTACAGTGCACGTGTCCACTGCGTCGTGTGATATGTTCATCCCAAGTTTAGGGTGAGGTCCAGGCCCTTATCTTTAGGTGATACCCAGACTTCCAAAGAATCACTAACATCTGCTAACTAATGAATTTCATATACGTTTTTTGCCCATTTGTGTATTGTACTCTTCATTTTAGCAGTTTGTACTTCTATTGACTTTATACTCATAACCTCAAAATGATTTCCCCTACCCTAGTTAGTTTCTACTGGGCACGTTTGACTTGCTCATTTTACTTTTCAGGTCTTGAGCAGGTGACACCAGAGCTGAATCTCCCTCGGGAGATTTCTCATATGTGAGTTTTTGACTTGGGGGACACCACCCTTTTTAGGCTGTGTTTTGTAGTGTGAGTTGGGTCAAGTGGTGAGCGAGTTGTCTTTTGTAGCCGTGATATATGTTGGTGGCTTGTAATATTTCTCATGTATATCTGAGTTAGTTTCACTTTGTACTTGATGTTGTTGTGTAGTACTTTCTCTGGTTACGTAAATTTATGATTATGTATTCTCTGTGATGGCTGTATGTGTTGCTTCTTTCCTTTTATAATGTGATGTATGTTCCCAGCATTCACAGTAGCCTTCTTATGGTGTTTTTTGTTTACGCTCGGTGATACATCACGACTTGTCAAGCTCCATCCTCCCTTTCCCAGAGTATAGAATGCCTTATAAGGTATTTGTGAGAATGGGGCGTGACACTGCTATCGAGGACAGCTCACCGGAGAATACTGCTGCGAGAGCCAACAACAGAGATCCTGCTGCCAACATCTCCCCGCTGCCTGAGAGAGCTGCCTAAGCTACCGTCGAGCCTTCGTTGCCGGAGTTCGGCCTCCACCACCAGAGTTGAAGAGTCGTCGGAGAAGTCGAAGCGAAGCTCACCACCGTCGATCTCCCGCCGTTGAGGAGACGTCACCATCGAAGAAGCTGCATGCCCTAAGTCGACTCGACGTGGGGAAAGAAAAGAAGGGAACGAGATTACTGCTGACGTGGATTAATAGGAGTTGATGTGCGCACAGATCGAATATTATTAAGTTTGAACTGGAATTTCTATACACACAGACCAGAGTGCTTTCCAAGATTGACGACCCATAGATTAAGATACAAACGTCAGTTCGAGACAACGTTTACGTCAGACTGGAGCTGATGACGTGCTGATTGACAGAGACGACTAAACGGACACGAACTGAGCATTTCTAAACTTTTACTCTTTATATTCGTGTATCAGTGTGTTGATCTCTGTAGGAAAAACTTTACCAGTTTTTGTGTTATTTGAGATTTGGCTGGTTGGGGCTAGATAAGAGGGTCTTGACGTGTTGTAGCAGTCAAGCTACGCATTTACTAGGTTGATAGCGTTCTGCACTTTATTGAGTGTGGTACAGTCTAGGTGGAGAGTTGTAGCTAGGACCCCATTGTAGTTGTACAAAAGGAACATATTAATGCTAGTCTTTGCTTGGGAGGCTGGATGTAAGTCGTCGATGCAACCGAACCAGGGTAAATCAGTGCTTACTCTGTGATTGCCTCTTAGTTACTTTGCTTGTGATTTTAACTGCGTGTGATTTCTCGTGCGTTGTGCGAGAATATTTTTATTAGCTTATTAATCCTCCCCCCTCTAAGTTAGGATCCAGATCCAACAAGTGGTATCAGAGCAGGTTAGAGGATCTAGTCTAGTCTAGTTATCATGAAAACCCCAAAGTTAGTCTTTGCTCACGGCATGCCTATTGATCGTCCTCCTTTATTTAGTGGCCATAATTATATATACTGGAAGGCTAGGATGAAAACCTAATTACTATCCGTTGATGTTGATACTTGGTACATTATTGATAACGGATATTCTGTGCCTGAAAGTAATATGAATTTAAATGATAAAAATGTGTGTGCTATAAATGCTAGAGCACTGAATATCTTATTGTGTGGGTTGAGTAGAATAATATTTGATCGTATCTCGCATTGCTCTTCTGTGCAGGATATATGGAGGACTTTGGAAATTGCATATGGAAGTGAGAAATCCCTCAGCTGCAATGAAAAGAATCAAAAGGAAAGAAACGCTCTTTTAAATAATTTTGATACTAAGCGTAAAGTTATTTATTGTAAATGCAGGTAGTAGGGACACTTCGCTAGACATTACCCACAAGAAACAGCGGGTGTCGTACAGAAGAATGGAAAAGCTGAAGTGTGATGTGGGACATGGATAGTGGAGATGAGCTTGAGGAGAATGAAGCACACTCCTTCGTCTGCTTAATGGCAAAGAACGATGAGGTAAATTCCTTCACTAAAGCTGAATTATTAGATGTTTGTAAAGGAATGCACAATGAGATTAATAAGCTAGAACTCATGTTAAATGATTATAGGAATGCCAGCTTTAAATTACAAAAAGAAAACTGTGACATTTCTGAAGAAGCTGACATTCTTAAAGAAAAACTTGATGCACATGATTCTACCATTGCTATACTGGAAAAAAGAAAAATCATGCTTTAATGAAGAAGCTGCTTGTCGTTCTTGCCCTTCCTTATTGAATAATTTTAGCATGCTTAAGCAAAATTTGATTAAGCTCGAAATTGAAAAAGACCATGTGATTAGAGAGCTTAATGATAAGTTGTGCATGCTAAATAATGAACTTAAAAGGAAAATGGATGAATTTGAAAAGAAGGAAGAGGAAAACAAGAGAGCTTTTCTAAGTAAATGCACCGTGCTTGTGGATGAAAATAAATTATTAAAATCCAAAGTTTCTAATCTAGAATTGTCGTTAAGAAAATTTTCAATTGGTAAACATTCGTTGGATACCATACTTGAAAATCAATTATATGGCAATAATAGTAGAGGACTTGGATTTGGTTTGAAAGATGTTGAAAAGCACAAATTTAAGAAATTCCACATTGTGCCTTCTATTGTGAAAAATATGCATGCAAAGTGCTTTACTTGTGATAGTGTTGGTCACACATCCTATTATTGTAAGTTTACGAATACAAACATAAAGTTCAAACAAGTGTGGATTCTTAAAACTTTAATGGCTAACAATGGTAGACCTTGTTGGATTTCAAGGTCACACTTAACACCTTTCATGTAGGTGGTGGAGATTTGGCAAGGAGCATTGATTTTAAAGTCTCATTATTTTAGCTCCTTAGTCAAATAGCGACGCGAAGGTATATTTCTTTTTCTTCTTTGCATTCATTGATACATTCATAGTTTTGTGTGTGTGCTTGATTTAATTTTAGTTTGTGTGCTTGTTTGCTTGTTTTTTATTTTGTTTTTAGTTCTTTATAAAAGAAAACCAAAAAAAAATTGAAAAACCAAAAAAAATTGTGCTTAATGATTACCTCTTCATGAATCATTATAAGTGGTATTATTTTATGTTCATTCATATCCTCTGTGGAAATCATTGTATTATTGTTATAGCTACATGCGCATATTAGAATCTATTTAGTAGTCATGACATGCTTCATGAAAAAATTAATTTGATTTCTACACCTACATACTCACTTTCACGAATATTAAACTTGATGTACTTTTGGAGATTCTTTTTATGAATATTGGAAAGTGAATGTAGGTTGATAATAACTGAATTATCTAAGGGATATGATGTGTATTTCCATGAAAAAAAATTGAGCACAAAAAGAAATGAATATGGAAAAAACCATGAAAATTGCTCCATATGTAAAATGGATACAAATCATGGCAAATACACTACCCAAATATATCCAACATATGCTTTATGGGTAATCTTTAGCGTTGGTGTATTTTACTCGCCAAGCAATGCCAACCCCACATCTAAGAGTCCTTATAGGCTATGTGTTTGGGGTTTGGTATCTTGAACTCATTTTTAATGAGGTGGAAAAAATCAATCCTAGTGATAGTCATGTTAAATTGAAATTGTGGGTTGCTTTGTCTGATGTTCAAAATTGAATTTCCCTTTGTACGTCATCGTTTATATTATCACACTTACACATTGGTGGTGAAGTCTAAATTATGATTTTCAATAAATTTGAATTGTCAACTTTATGGAAAATGACATGCACGTGATAGATTTAATCTATAATACTTTATTTGTGCATGTAATATTTGATGACTGTATTAATCCACTTTTGATGATAACAAAAGGGGGAGAAAAGCGTTTGAAAGATTTGCTATCAAGTGGAGATTTGGTATCAAATGGTGGTAACTGTTGAAGGGGGAGCATGGTATTATTTGTTGGTATTATTTGTTCAAGGGGGAGCTTGGAAAAAGGGGGAGCATTCTTAATCTTACTGCTATATTGTTGTGCATGCTAGTAATGCTTGATCTTTGCATTGTATAGATCATATGCATTACATCCTTCATCACACTTCACACGTACAGACAACACACACACACACACACACACACACACACACACACACACACACACACACACACACACAATTAACGATCTAGGATCTCTGGTTTGATGATAACAAACCAACATGAAACTATTAACGTGTGTGCTAAGTGTGTTTCAGGATTGGCAAAGCGGAAATTCTCCAAAGAGATGACTAACCAAAAATGGAGAAATTGCTATTCATATAGCAAATTGGAAGAGAGATGATGGGTATTCATAAAGCAAATTGACTTGGTCAATATGGAGAGAGATGGAGCCAATTTAGGATTTGATCAAATCCATTAGAAAGATTTGCAAAGATTTCTTATTATCCTACTCCTATACAAATCCCACTACTCTTGGGATTCTCCAAGCTGCACACAAACCCTAGTTTAACCTTTATAAGCTATGTTTGCTTCAAGGGTTTTGTGCGCATGGTGGGGGGGTGGGGGCATCATCAATCAACAGCGACATTCACAAAGGTTAGGAGACTGCCAAAAATTACCCAAGGCACCAAGCAAAACTTCCCATCATCACCCAGCCAAGCCAAGTAACGCAAGAGCTTCCCATTCTACAAGTCACGTAACCTAGCACCTAGAGTATCTCCTATTGCCGTAACCTACCAAGCAACCAAGGCCTTCTTCTACATCCCTTCTCTCCAATCGAAGTGACTCAAGGTGATCTTCATCAACGATGCCTCAAGGGAGCTCTTTAAACGACGAAGCCGCAAGCAAACCCTAAGGAGCCGCAACCCAACAACTCTGAGGCATCTTCATCTCCAAGCTTCGACTTACATCATCATCTTGCCGTGCCCCTGTGTGTGTGTGCGCGCGCCATCCATCAAGCAGCAGCAGTCGCAACCCTAGCCGCTGATCTGAGACTGCCACGTCGGAGTTCCTCAACTTGTCGCTACGGCATCATCTCCAACAACGCTGCATCATTCTCTCATCAACTCGACATAGGAGTCGTCATTGCCGAAGCTGTACTTCCACCGTTGAAGAGCAGTCGGAGAAGAACTCGAAGCCCACATAACCCATGTCGAAGCAGCTTGCCACCAAGGTTATCTCGCCTGAGTTGAGTCTCCGTCTAAACCTCACGTTGCCAAGCTCTCAATGCCTTGAAGATCTTCCCCTCACGTCTTCGAGACCCTCGTCGCTGCCATCGAGTACAGCTCACCAGAGAATACTGCTGCGAGAGCCAACAACGAAGATCCCGCTGCCAACATCTCCCCGCTGCCTGAGAGAGCTCCCCAAGCTGCCATCGAGCCTTCGTTGTCGGAGTTGGGCCTTCACCGTCAGAGTTGAAGAGTCGTCGGAGAAGTCGAAGCGAAGCTCGCCGCCGTCGAGCTCCCGTCGTCGAAGAGGAGACGTCGCCATCGGAGAAACTGCATGCCCTAAGTCGACTCGACACAGGGAAAGAAAAGAAGGGAACGAGATTACTGCTGACGTGGATTAATAGGAGTTGATGTGCGTATAGACCGAATATTAGTAAGTTTGAACTGGAATTGCTACCAGAGTGCTTTCTAAGATTGACGACCACAGATTGAGATACAGACGTCAGATCGAGACATCGTTTGTGTCAGACTGAAGTTGATGACGTGCTGATTGACAGATACGACTATACGGACACGAACTGAGCATTTCTAAACTCTTTATTCTTTATATTCGTGTATCGGTGTGTTGATCTCTGTAGGAAAAACTTTACCAGTTTTTGTGTTATTTGAGACTTGTCTGGTTGGGGCTAGACGAGAGGGTCTTGACGTGTTGTAGCAGTCAAGATACGCATTTACTAGGTTGATAGGGTTCTGTACATTGTTGAGTGTGGTGCAGTCTAGGTGGGGAGTTAGAGCTAGGACCGCATTGTAGTTGTACAAAGGAACATATTAATGCTGGTATTTTCTTGGGGGGCTGGATGTAGGTCGTTGATGCGACCGAACCAGGGTAAATCAGTGTGTACTCTGTGATTGCCTCTTAGTTACTTTGCTTGTGATTTTAACTGCGTGTGATTTCTCGTGGGTTGCGCGAGAATATTTTTATTAGCCTATCCCCCCCAAGGCTATGATCCAGATCCAACAGGCCCTCAATCGAGGTCGATAGCAGAAGAGAAGGGGTAGGAGCGCCGCCTTCGGGGCAACGGAGCCCCCTTCCGACGGGGTTTCGACGCTAGGGGGAGGTGGCACCGCCTGTGGGATGCCGGGGCCCCACTCCGTTGGGGCTTCGACGCAAAGCGAGGAGGGAGGCGCCGTCTACGGGACAGTGTGGCCCCCTCTGTTGGGTGCTTCAACGCAAAGCAGGGAAGGGGCTGCCGACTTCGGGGCATGCGTGAGGCCCCCCTCCAAAAAAAATTGCATGCGTGAGATCTCATCAAAACTCTTTCCTTTTTCAAATAAAAATGTGATTTTTATTTAAAACCCGAATTTTTATCATTGAAATCAACGTTTTTTATCATAACATTTTGATTTTTATCATTTAAAAACAGGGATTTTGGTCCTAAAGTATCACATTAAACGTATTCTTGAATAAAAATAGGTTTAGATCAAGTTTTTGATTTATTACCTCTATATCCGTCCTCCAGATCTAGCGACGGTTGAGATGGCTATAGTAGATCTGACGAATCGCTCTTCGTCTGCCAAAGATTGCCTCAAAAATTCTCAGTTGATCGGAGCGTACTGGTAACGTGTTGTGAAGGTGACGGCAACTAAACCGATATCCATATATTTATATTAGAAAGATTACAATTGTGTGGATACCCTAGCCCTGCACAGGCTCTACAAGGGTATGCAAAAACCCATTCAAAGCAGCTTTTCATTTTTCGTAGTGGAAATAACAACTGTTAGTATTTGATTTGCACTATGAATATCCCCAGGTCTTCCGTGCATAACTCTGGTTGATTTATGAGGCCGAATATGTTTTTTTCATGCCATACACGTTATATACATGCAGATTGTATTGATGGCGTAATGGAACGCCAGATGGTTTTATGTCGGAACCATCGTGATGTCCTCATAACAAGCTTTCGTTGTGTTGTGCCGATCCGAGCAAGTCCAAGGAAGGACATTGAGATTGCAAATAGCCCAAAGTCTAGTCTTGAAGATCTTTATTATTCGGAAAAACGAAAAACGAAAAACAAGCGGATGCAATCACAAGTTACAACGAAAGGATGTGCTACCCAACAGTCCCATCATAACTTGCCATCTTTTCCGTCTTCAGAAGAATTTCCATACTTTATATCATCGCGTAACATCATACGTTGAACAAACAAAAGAAAAGAAAATAAAAGAAGAAGAAAAAAAAAGGGAATCGGACATAGACAGGTGTTGTGTAAGATGAAATTAAGATAGCAAACACCGAAGTTGCAAGGCTTGCCATATATCGTCATAGATTCGCAATAACAAAAATTAGTAGCATCCTACAGACGCAGGATCTTGCGGATATCATCGGTTGCTCCTGAATACACCATCGCTTCCGCATTGCACGGCCCAGCCGCCGCCGCCCTCGCCGTCCGCGCCCTCATCAGCAGCAATCTCGGCAGCGGCAGGCTGCTCGGCGGCGGCGACGACAGCGGGTAAACCGACGGCGGCGGCGGCGACGGCGAGGGCGGCATTCCTATAAGAAACTCTTCTTCCGTTTCTTCCTCTATCATCGTCCTAGCGGCTTCCAATTTCGGTGCCGCTACCGGCTCTTTTTTGGGGCAGGCCGAAAGCTTCGCCTGCTGCTGCTGCTGCTTCTGTTTCTTCTTTTTCTTCTGAGATGACGATGGTGATCTGAAGATGGTCGCCGCAGCCGCGACCGGCGGCGAACCGACCTTCTTGTTCGTTGATGGGAGGGTGGCCGACTTAATCGGGAGAGGGAGGAGCGGAGGCTGACGCTGAACGGGAACAGGCGGAAGAGAGGCGTACATCGGAGGAGGAAGAACAGCGCCTCCTCCTCCTCCTCCAAAGCTACCATAAAGATGGCCCATGTTGCCCGCGTTGATCAAAAGCTGATCGATCGACGAAACCGAGGCCAACGAGGGATGAAGACAATAGAAGTTGTTGCTATTGTTGTACTGCCGAGCGTTAAATTCAAACCCTCCGCCGCTCATATTGCCACCGCTGTTGCCGAGCAATTGCATGGCGAAGCCTGATCTCCTCATATTCATCATCCTCTCTTCCATCAACATGCTCTCCATCGATCACCCCTTTCTTCAGCAAACTAAAACAACAACGTGTTCACAAGATCTTTTGAAAAAATAATCGATCTGTGACCAGACTAAAAAAGAAGGAAAAATTACGCGTGAACAGCAGATCCTCCAAAAAAAAAACGATGCGGATCTACACTATATAATTCTGTGCAATAAACAAGAAATCAATTAACTCTCCACTCCTTGATCTTCCCAAAAATAGAAAGGAAAAGTAAATTAAAACCCGATACTCCCTCTTCTTCCTCCTCCTCCTCGTTGTTCCCCTTTCTTCTGAACATTTTGCTCGAACCTGATGGTTTCATTTTATAGAGGAAACCCCCACACAAATTATTATTATTTTATTTTGGAGCCTTTTGATATAACCACCCCCCGTTTATTTCGTTAGTGGGTGTGGTGTAACGAATCTCATTTCGTATCGGATGTTGATTAAAATAATAATAATAAAATGATTAGATCGTGGGATCTTGCCGACAAACGAAGGAACAGGGGTACTCCAAGACCAAGGCTGCAGCTGTAGGCCGGCAACCGTCATTTCGTCCTCGGCCGTCCGATGCGGATATTATCCTACCCTTTGGGATCCATCCGGCCGTTCGTTTCTCTTGGGCCCCCCGGAGTATTACACGCGGAAAGCGACGCCTCATTTCTTGTTCGCTTTCCCTGATACTCTCACTCTCATTTTGTTTATTTTCAGCCGTGCTTATTCAGACAGGAGCTTCAAGGTGGATGAGAGGGAGTGAAGTTTTTAAAATTTCTGGATGAGTTTAACGACCGCGTCAATTGTGGTCAATCACAACTTTGGCTGCAGTTTTTATTTTTCTTATTCCATTTTATATTATATGGCCGTGTTGTAATTTTTTCTATGGCCGGCCCGACGTTTATTTTGCCATCAGAAAGTATAGAAATCGTGACGGCTGACTTCGAAGATTCAAAAAAAAGTTAGGCCATTTTTTTAAAGGTACCTTGCAAACCGATGGATGATCAAAATTTACAAATACTTTTCCGATTACGTACACTAAATCATTCGTATTTAGATATTAATCCTTTAAATGTTCTCATTTTAAAAATAACCCCTCAAATAACCTAAGTTACTTCAAATTAGTCATGTTTGTTAACTTTATTAATTTATTATATTTAACAAACAATCTCTTGAATAATTTAAGTTACACCAAATGTAATGTAATGGACATGACTCATTTTCATGGAATATCGGACGAAACCTTGGAACAGTATCATATGATTTGGTTAGAAGCAACCAGCAGCGAAGCATCTTGGAATACAATTTGATGCATCTGCTTGCTTTTGTTTTCATGCAGAAACCGAGCCACTCAAATCCAGCCAAAAATCTTCTTCTTCTTTCCCTGCCGAAAGCATGCAGCTGTGGATTATTCTTTTTATCCCTTTTCTTTCCTTTATTATTCTCCGAGGTAACGCGTCTCAGTCTATGTTTCATGATGTTAGAAGCCCAAGTGTCCTTAATTCTCTCATCATTAATGCAACTTTAGAGAGATATAGTTCATTAGAAAGGGAAAACTCGTGAGAGTTGAGCGAGGCTTTTGGCCTCCCTCTCCTCATCATCTCACCATTACTCCCCGCTAACTTAGTGGAGAGTCCCTTGGACTCCTAAATCCTATTTACAATGAATATATAGAGAGCCATGGCTACTCCTAATGAGAGATTTTTTGCCATTTCTCAACACGTTATCAGCACGTAAAACTCTCATCTCTTGAGCTTTTCATCCTGTCTCCCCTCAAAAATTCAACCCCTACGCGCGAAGGAATCTATTGTTGCGGCGAACCGCTGCGGCGATATGTTGCGGCAATCCTTTTTGGCGCATTAGGAGCGTGGATTTTTCTTTCTACGGATCTTCTCTTTTTACAATCGTCCCTATATCTTTGATCTAGAGGTAAACTCTTTTGAACCAGTAGAAAATTACAATATATTGTAAGCTAAGATTTTACATAGCTTTTCTAGATGCAATTCTATAAGCTTGTATAAATCTGTCACATTTTGATCTTTATAAAGATTTAAAAAAATAAAAATAAAAAAAACCCATGTGAAACCTTTCAACTTCTCCTCCCTGAAGGAGAGATTCCTTGTTCCCCCCAACCCCTCCAAGGGGCCTCTGTCGCCGTTAATCCCCTCAAAAATATACAATAAATCTGTTGCCGTTAATGCCTCTGTACCCGATAGAAGCTGGACTCCCCCCCCCCCGACGGGGGTCTGCATTTTTCACCCCCCCCCCCCCCCCGTCGGGGTCGGTCTGTGATTGGGATCTGTCTGCGCCCCCCGGACGGGAGGTCTGCTGTCCGCGCACCAAGACAGGAGGGGCTTTCTGTGTGCTGACGCATGAGGAGGGGGAGAACTAGATCTATAAATTCTGGGTTTAGGGGACTTTTCACATTCCCTTAAAAATTTATTTGAAGGCTTCTTTTCAATTAAATTTTTTAAACATTTGGGCCTGCAGCCTAATTCTAAATAATAAATTAGTTTGGTTGTTTATTGGGCCTGAAACTCAGTTTATAACAATGAAAATTAGTTTTCTATTTCTTATGGGCCCGAAGCCCTAATGATCCAATTGCAAAATTAATCTGTTAATCAAATATTTGCAAATGGGCTTGCAGCCCAAGTATTAATAATATATTAATTTAGCTATTTTTTTCCTTTCGGGCCAGAAGCCAAGTTAATAAAATTACTTATTAAAATGATTAATATTTTACTTATTGGCCTGCAGCCCAAATCAAAATATTAATTTATTTTAATTTCTAGTTTTGGGCTTGACGCCCCAAATTGCTAAAATTATGTTAAATATCACTCTTGCATTGTTAATAATTTATGGATTATTAGGATTTTTCAAAATATAATTTTCTTAAGGATCATGCGACCGCTCTGTCGTTAGTCATCTAACCTAAAGGTGTATGACGTCTTCCCGTGGTCCGAGAGATAATTATATTTTTTCTATATTATATATGCTTGAGTTATATGCGTGGTTGTTTCTTTGTGCCTGTAGCATATTAAAAACTGAGTGGATGTTTATATAAGTTAAAATGTGTTTTGGGGATCGGCCAGTTTGATACCCTTAAATTCCTTGCACTTTTTATCTTCTTTTGAGAGAATTTGTAAGTGAGGATTGAATGTATTAATGCCAAAGCCCGGTGTACCAAGATATGAAGACAGAGGTGAAATTTGCAATTGATAGGGACCCCTTCTGGGTTTCCAACTTGTATTTTTCTTTTCTTTATGAATTGTATATCGGACTTTGGACTTTGTACGTTTTTGGGTATCTGGCCGATCCTCACATTTTACTTATTTTATTCTTTATGCATGAATTTACATCTTAATTAATTCATACTTATTTTAAATTACATAGATAAATGGCAAAATTGGCAAGCGTCAATTTCGAAGTTCTTAATGCTGCAGGAAAGAATTACCTGAGTTGGCGAGTGGACCTGAAGTTCTACTTGCATTCGATGGCCCTCATTGGCTCAATTTTGGCTCCTTCATCTGTCCCAGCGGCGGCCGATGCTTCTGCTAGTAAGGCACCAGAAGCGGCCCAATCATCTAGCAGCACTCCTACCACTATCTCTGATGTGGATAAGGCGAAAGCCATTATCTATATTATGAGCCATATAGATCGGACCTTATAGGCCGAATACCTAACGGTAGAGGACCCAATTGAGTTGTGGACAGCGCTGGAGGCACGGTATAAACATCAAATTGATGTAATATTACCACGTGCCAGTTATGAGTGGGAAAACATCAGACTTCAGGACTATAAGTCCGTTGCTGAGTATAACTCTGCACTTCATAATATCCTCTCCCGCCTGAAGTTGTGCGGTGAAGAAGTGACTGAGCAACGCATGTTGGAAAAGACATTTACCTCGTTTCACGAGAAAGATGCAATCCTCATGCAGCAGTATCGTGAACACAACTTCTCGAAGTTCTCTGATTTGATCTCTTGCCTCCTTAGGGCAGAGCAGAATAGAGAATTATTGCTTGCCACTCATAGTTTGCGTCCGCCTGGTACTGTCACTATCCCTGAAGCCAGCCATTTTCCCCCCAGAAGTGGAAAAACAAGAAGAAGGCTAGAAAGAACAAAGGGAAGGCTGTAATGAAGCCAGAATGAGGAGAAGCACCCCAGACCAACAACAGAGGAATGAGAAACTTCACATGGAAGCGTAAGAACACTGACCAAGTGTCAATTCCTAAGAAGAACTAGGAGGATAAATGCCATAGATGTGGCATGACTGGACATTGGTTCAGAAACTGCCGCACTCCTCGCCACCTCCAGGAACTGTATCAGGCGAGCCAGAAGTCTTTGCCAGAAACAAACTTGGCGACTGTTGAGCCGACAACGATTTTCACTGCAAAAGACTTCGAGAATGACGACCTGCTCGATTAAGCCAAATCTTTATCTATGCATTTAAAATTACATGTAGCTTCATCTTTAGTTTTCTTTTATACGAACTTTTATTTGAATGTCATTTTACATTTACTTAAATAAAATTTCGTTTTGCTTATAGATGAAGTATGTAATATTGTGAACAGTGCCTCGTTGCACTGGTGTAGCATTAATATTGCTCCCACATATAGCGAGACTATAAGATGCAAACTTCTCCCCTTAAACATGTAGGAATTTTCTAAGTTTCAAGTATATTTCGTTTAAACGAACATAACTTGAAAACTGTGGATAATAAATATTGAATATCAATATGTAACTCGTCAAGAGGATGGCCAGAAGACCCTCTTCTTATGATTTCATTGGACCCCCGTCGGGCCCCTATAATTACAGATATTCATCCTATATAAAGTCAACTTGACTGAGCACCAGAAGTGCCTTTCATTGCCATAGTTTTTACCTCTGGCAAAATGGACTTGGTCATCCTAGATCAGCGATGATGGACGCATCATCAAATGAATCCATTGGAGAACCTGAAGATTCTTTAAAAGATTGAGTTTCCTTGTCCCCTTTTGTCGTAAGGGCAAACTTATAAAGAGACATTCCCTCCTGAAAGTGGGATGAGAATCTCTTGGCTTCATTGCGAGAATACATGGTGACCTTTGCGGGCCTATTCACCCCGCAAGTGACCCATTTTTGGTACTTCATTGTACTGATAGATGCATCTACTAGATGGTCTTATGTGTGCCTTTATATTCACTCGCAACATAGCTTTCTCAAAGCTTATAATGTGGGTCAATTCACTACACATATCTTTAAAGACTTCTGCCAAGCAACTGGCATTGAAATTAAACATCCCGTAGCATGTTCATACTCTGAATGGGTTATCAGAATCTCTGGTAAAGAGACTCCAATGGATTTCATGTCCATTGTTAAATCCCAGTTGCATGTTGATGTTTAGGGACCAACACGCTGCATTCCGCATCGCTTATCACGATACGGCCCTCTTGTGGCCATATCTTATTGCTGATGCCGCTTGCTTATGGTTTACCACCAAGTCTTGATAAATGTGAATTTGATGAGCAAAGTCTCATTGAAATAGGCACGCAGTATAAAGAAGCCTGAAGCTTCTGAGACCATATCATGGGACAGAAAAGTCCTAATCTCGTTATGATCCGCATACTTTTTCTGTGTGAAGATGAGATCCAGAAGATCCTTCACATTTAGACTAAAGTACATCAATTGCCGGATAAATTTACGGACTACCAGAAGATTGTTCGTTCACACGTCCCTGCTACCAACACGCCATCTAGGATTGACATTCCCAAAGATGGATGCAATCCACCGGTAGCATAATTGGATGTACCTCAATTGAAAAGAGGATGCCCGCCAGGTTAAAAATATAAAAAGTTCCTCGAAAGAGGAAGATTCCTGGATATATTAAAATGATCAATCCACAGGATGCTGAGCTCAGACCAGCAACCTCTCCCCTCCTAATTTTCCCTGCAGAGGAAACAACATGAGAAAAATCATTATATTACATACGTACTGGAGAGGTACTGGACAGAAATAGCACAGTCGACGACGACGGTTTTGCTTTCGCTATTGTCGTTCATGTCGCTGAATACGACGATGCCGTCAACCTACTTTTCTATAGCATGAACGCATAGATTGGCCTAAGTGGGACGAGGCAATAAGAGTAGAGCTGGACTCACTCTTGAAAAGCAAAGTCTTGGGACCAATAGTCCATACACCTGAATGTGTAAAACCTATGGGATATAAGTTGGATTTCATAAGAAATTGAACTGAAAGGAAATGTGATCATTTCCCTACTAAGCCTAAACATCTCTGAAAAAGCCAATAAATGCAGCTCATGGACGTTGTGACTGCATACATATACTGCAATATAGATATAAAGATCTATATAAAACTTCCAAAAGGGTATACTCTACCCCCAGAGATGAAAGAGAGACGTAGAAACATCTTCTCCATAAAGGCTACAAAGTTCATTAGTTGATCTTAAGCAATATTCTGCCCGTGTATCTTTTCGAAAGATCGTTGACAGGATTTGTGATATTCGCCGTACATGTGGTCGACTTAAAGCTAATAGGATCTCATACAGAGACCATTGAGATATCAGATAGTTTTAAGCATACCTTGGAAATGAAAAACCTAGGTATAACAAGGTATTGTCTCGGCTTACATATTTACCACCTTCGTGGTGGAACCCCTTAATATCCTTCATACACCTGGAGTTTATGAAGAATGAAGTCTATTTGCAACCTATTAAAAATAGATGCCTATTTATGACGCCTTCCAAGTCGCTGGAAGAGGGGGAGGACATCCTAGGTCCTGAAGAGCCTATCTCTAGTGTACTTGTTACACTTCTTTATATGGCCAACTGCACGTGTCTTTGATAGAACATCTGCAGTAAAGCTGTTAACCAGATATAGTGTTGTCCTAGAGAGCACCACTAGACCAAGGATAAGCTGCTTCTGTGCAAATTCCAAGGGTCAAGGAATATAATCGCATATGCAGGTTTAAAGATCATCACGATGACTAAAACACAAAAGGCGGGCCACCTCCTAAATATCTACACATCATCCTCCAAAGTCTACATCTTCTGAGAATCTCATCATCCAAAAAACAAGTATTGAAAACGCTCAGTCAGGTCCAGCAGTACCTTGCATACACACTAAAGAATGCTTCAAAGAAATACTTTAGTGGAGTCATCTACCAACTTCGAAGAGCATTCCACTCCAGAGCACCACTGCTTTCCAATAGCCGCTAGATGAGTGAAACTTATATAGATGAGTGATGACTGCATTTGCTTTCAGAACATGATGGATGTATAGACAAATAGGAGATGATTGTATAGATACATAGGAAATCTGCAAGCCTGAAGCTTGTACAGATCAGGGGGAGTCCCTCGATAGTTGTAATATATTCCCTAAAGCTGCTGGTTTTTCCCACTAGGTTTTCCACAGCTAAGGTTTTAATGAGGCAACCACAGTGGCTATGGATCCAGAAGTATCCACCACATTAGCATACTGAATCCTGAAGTATTCATATGCTTAACCTAAGGTAATGGAGAGATGAGGGGGAGTGTTGTGAGTTGAAGGAGGCTTTTGGCCTCCCTCCCCTCATCATCTCACCATTACTCCCCACTAACTTAGTGGGGAGTCCCTTGGGCTCCTAAATCCTATTTACAATGAATATATAAAGAGCCATGGCTTATGCCATGGCTACTCCTAATGAGAGATTTTTTGCCATTTCTCAACAAAAACAGCTTAGTTTGGCTACTCTTTTAAATTTCAGTACACAGAATCAGACATTTTTCATGAAAATGTGAATAAGCTTTCCCGTTGTTTCCTTCCTTTTTATCCTCAAATAAATTGGGCAGATCGGTCTGATAATATCTCTATTCTCTAATGTGAATAAGCCTGCGACAGTTCAAGTGTAATTTTAGGAACATTTTTCCACAAATGTAAGCCGAATGTAAAATCAAAAGATTGCATTGATTCCAATAATGCACCAGTTTTTTCCCTTTGCTCTGAATTTGCTTCATCTTGTTCAAATATTTCAAGTACAACAATTACAAAATAAAACATCTTTATTAAACTTAGCAAACCAAAAAAATCTGAGCTTCAACGTGTATCACCTGGTCTTTTCAAAGAGCATTCTTGATTTAGGCCTCGTCCACATGATAATTCAATTTTTTCCAAAGTCATAATGATTTCACTAGCTTGTTTCTCTCGAAGAGTATCACACTGCTTGCAAGATGCTTTAACAACATTTGAAATATTAGAGACCAAGCTCCAATTATTTCAAGTACATCAAGTAACCTAAAACAAATACACACTGCTTTAGTTAGAAAGAAATCAACAGATACCTTCATGAAAGAAGAACTAGCTCATTCTTTTTTGGTGTTGGTAGGGAATTAAAACAACAGCAGGGATAACAAAGGAGGCCATGTCCACTTAATAAATCATACTTTACATTTGAAATGTCGTGGGGGGCAATTGCCCCCCTTTGCCCCTCGCCCCCGGCCTTCGCCACTTGGAATATCCAATGAATAGATTCTCGTTGTCTGAGATATTCTACTTCACTGGGAATGCCCTCAACCCTATACTGGATTACTCTGAGGATCACCAACGTACACAAGTAAAAAATCCACAAATGGGCAAACCCTTAAGTCTCTAGGCACGATCAATCAACTCCTTAAACTATAGTTAGTTCAAGTTTCACTTTTTAAATTGACAATTTGAAAGTTTTAGGTCAAAAGACATCCTAAGCTCCCCTAACGTGGTGTACGTATATATAGATATATTAGTCAAGCGATTGTAATCAATGTCTCAGTCCTCCTCCGGCCATGAACGGGATCTGATAAGTCGGTACTTTATGTTTCCTTCCTTATAAATCTCGTCGTGTACGATGTAGGCAGAAAAATGGTGCTACAGCTAACACTGTTTATGTAAACATCAGAAGAACCTATCAGAGACCCAACCCAAACGATGGAGATTAAACAACATAACTATTAAATTTTGGTGATTCAAGTTCTGATCACTTCACACATCCAGATCGCTTGGCCGAGCAGTGCCAGACGCTGGGCCGAGCTAGTGCCACAAGACAAAAGGCTAAGCAGCATGGGATCTCACCCGACCGAGCACTATACCACTTGGTCGAGCAAGGATAGCTCGACCGAGCAGCTCGAGTGCTGGGCTGAGCAAGGTTTGCTCGGGCAAGCGGCTCGAACACTCGGCCAAGCTAAGGAGGCAAAGACATTTAGGCCTCTATAGTCCAAGTGCTCGGGCCGAGCAGAGCAGACGCTCGGCCGAGCATCTCATCAAGTCAGCCAACAGCCATAGCAGTAAAGCTGTCGCTCAACCGAGCTCTGAACTCGCTCGACCGAGCGGTACGAGGCCCAGATTTTAAGTTGGACGGGTTTGATGACGTTTTCAGCCCGATTTTGAGACCCTATTTAATCTAATGGTTCAGATTCTTAGGGTTAATGCATATTTCAGATCTGGAGAAGGAGAGAGCTTGAGCTGCCACCGTCGCCATTGAAGATTTGTCGAGAGATTATGTCTAGAAGTTTTATTATTGGAGTTGAGTGATTCTCTCATTGTCTCCTTGTTTTATTCTTCCTTGAGTGAGTTTGTAAGGGCTTGTGCATCTAGCCATGTTATTACTCACGTGATTTGAAGAAATATTGTAGTCCTTTGAAGATCTCTCTGATAGTGGAATCATCTCGGAAGTTGCTGGATGTAGGTTGTTCGCAACCGAACCAGGGTAAACCTCTTGTGTCTGCTGTGTGATATATTTGTTGCTTTTTCATTTGATACTTTACTTTGCAAGATCATAGGAAATTTTGTTGGGGTATTTTGAGTATCCGAGTTTTGCTAGCCATAGATTCCTGATCAGCTTTTAGAGGTGGTTGTTTTGCGGGGATCTCAAAGTTGTCAGTTTTTCCCAACAGGTGGTATCAGAGCTTGTGTTCATTTGTGAAGAAAGTTAGTGACGAAGATGGTGTCATTAGCAACTTTGAACATTGAGAAGTTCACTAGCTGGAATGCTTTTTGGATTTGGCAGACAAATGTGAAAAATGTTCTAATGCAGACGGGTTGTAACCAAATTGTATTCGATGAGGTGAATATCGATAAGGAAGTAAAGAAATCTGCAAGAGCCGAGATGGAGAGAAAGGCGTACAGTGCGATAAAGTTGTCGTTGGCAGATAATGTCCTGAGAGAGGTCTTGGATGAAGCAATGGCGTCTGATATCTGGGAGAAGCTTGAGGGACTGTTTATGAAGAAATATTTCACGGGTCGTCTTTACTTGCTTTAGCAGCTGTATACGCTCAAGATGAAGTCTGAATCTGCTGTGAAGGATAACATGTATGGATTAAACCGGATAGTGTTAGAGCTGCGGGGTATGGATGTGAAGATTGAAGATGAGCAACATGCAATCATCCTTTTGTGCTCATTACATGAGAAATATAATCAATTTGTTCGGTCTATGATATATAATTGAATAACTCTCACTGTGGAGGAGGTGAAGGCGGTGCTTCACACTGAGCAGCTAAGTGGCAAGGTTCAAGGTAGAGATCATATGAGTAACCGTGAGGAGGCCCTATATGTGAGAGGTCGACATGAAAGGAGAGGAGGTCAATGCCAGCACGGGAAGAACAATGACCACTCCAAGTTGAGACATTCGCAGGATAGATTCGTGAAGATCACACTCTACAATTGTCAACAGAAGGGTCATTTTGTTAACCGGTGTCCTAATAAGAATAGGAAGAAGGCAAGGATGTCGATAAAGAGTCCGATTCAACATCATTGTGATAGATGGCATGCATATCCATGATGAAGGTAGAGATCCTAAAATGTTTGCAGCAGGGATTGTAGGTGAAGCAAATGTAACGTGGCGTATGGACAGTGGGTGCTCATACCACATGACTCTACATCGGAGTTGGTTCACGACATACCGTTCCAAGAAAGATGGAGGCTCAATCCTCATGTGGAATAATGCAATGTGCAAGACTGCAGGTATTAAAACCATCTGGATCAAGATGCATGATGTCGTGGTGTGTACACTAGCCGATATGAGGCATGTCCCAGATCTGCGGAAGAGCCTAATCTCTATAGGCATTTTGGACAATGCCGGATGCAAGTCGGTCTTTGAGAAAGACCAATTGAGAGTGTCAAAAGGAGCCATGGTAGTGATGAATGGAAAGAAACTGGAAAACTTGTATGCCCTTCAAGGTACAACAGTGGAAGGAGATGCAGACGTTGTCTCTACTAGCACAAGTACCTAAGATTCAGCCAAGCCGTGGCATTATCGTTTGGGTCATCCATGTGACAAGACCCTCGATATACATCGGAGGAGAAAGTTGATTGGTGCTACGGGTGAGAAAGTAGAGTTCTGCGAGTCATGTGTGTACGGAAAAAAGACAAAGGTGCGGTTCAACACGGGAGATCACACTAGTAGGGACCGCTTGACGATGTACATACAGATGTGTGGGGACCGTGCCTAGAGCCGTCAAGGGGAGGAGCTAGATACTTTGTTTTTTTCATAGATGACTACTCCCGCAAAGTCTGGATGTACTTGATGAAGTTGAAGGACCATACATTTTAGATTTTCAGGAGTGGAAGACCATGGTTGAAAAGCAAACCGGAAGGCACGAAAAGGTGCCGAGGTCCGATAATGGAGGCGAGTATACCTCGAGGGAATTTAGAAATTTCTGCAAATTCCATGAAATCTGCCATCATTTTAGCACAACCGGAGATCCGTAGTCAAATGGTGTAGTGGAGCAGATGAATTGGATGTGGAGTGTGATGTTTGAGGCACTCAGCTGGTTTAAGGAAAGAATTTTGGGGAGAGATTCTGTAACGGCCATGTTCTGTCCTACGTATTTTCGTATGTACTTCATTTGATGCATTGTATTTGTGTGTATTTTTACGCTTTGAATTTTATTATATTTTTACTTAGCTCAGACTCACGATCGAAACACTTATTCATGATCCTCTCGATGGCATGAAAGCTCTGATACCTTCAATGTATTTTTTGGGTGACATCGTGTTGACGTGGCAAAAATGTAATAATCTAGTATATATTTTTAAATGCTTTTCAAACTTATGTTTTAAATCTAAACTGATATTTTTCCATACTAATAATTTTTATTAAAACGATTTAATAAACTGTTATTTTTAAAAATTCCATGTCTTAACAACTCCCCCCCCCCCCCACATCATTAGCCTGTAGGAAGATATGTGCCCATAAGGCAATTTATCTTGATTATACGTCTTGTTCATACCGTATATGGTACGTATTATTCTAAGTGTAAAGGATTTGTATTAATATACTTAGATAATATCCATAGACTTATAGTTAGGTCCTTACATATCTAGATGAGATCTCGATTATGAGTAAGTAAGTGACCGAATAGAAACGTAAGTCTTAAACGGTTCGTGATCATAGATGTGTCGAGAACTGGATATCGACACATCGGATAGATCACTGTGTCTTTGTCTTGCCTTCGGGTAATGATGATCTCATAGTCATTCGACTTAGCGAAGTCGGAGACAAGACACAGGTGCTCATTAGAGAATGAGTTCACTGAACGACCAAGTTAGAGTTATTAAATGGTTAACTTTAATGATCTGTCTTTAATAACTCTAGGGTGATGATAGGTTAGTTGATCCTTAAGACCTGAAGTCATCTGTACCAACCTGTGAGCGGACGGTGTAGCTTAGACCCATGATCTAGCTTCGAGGACCAGTCCTGATGAAAGATCTTAGGTTGGGTTGCACCTGAAGCTCACAAGGTGAGTAAGTGACTAAGATGGGATTCGTCACTTCCATTAAAGGGAAGTTAGTGTTATAGGCTCAGTACGGTCTTTATGTTAATCCTCGGCCGGGGTACGTTGCAAGTTGTACAACGTGTATACAATAAAGACCGCCGTATACTGACCAATGTTGTCTAATAGGGTTGACAGAAAACCATACCCTAGGCCAACATCAAACACAGTCTTGACGAAGGGATTTTAGCTAACGGAATTCATCTCTGACACGGCCAATGCAAACCCTATGACACTTTTGTCAAAGGGTCGATCACGTTATGATGACTCTGAAACAGGGACGACAGCTACTGCTCGTAGTGACCGTCGTCTAGGGGTTTCGAGCCCCAACCTGTAGTAAGGTCAGGCTGTAGGGTCTCACACCGAGTAGTATTCGTGTCTTAGTAATAGGAATATAGAATAGAGAGAAATATCATTTGATGATATTCACAAGCTGAGTTGTGAAAGTTAGTCGCATTAGCAATAGGGACACAACGTTGCATTAGATGCTAACTTTGACTAAACATGTTGTAAATTAGTTACAACGAATTTAGTAGGAACAAACTTGTTGGAAAAGGTTACCTGGATGACGGGATCGTCCCGGTCTAAACACAGGTTCAAACCGTGTCCAAATCGGAGCTCAAACGAGCCCAGAAACGCAGAAAGAGTCCAAGGGGAAGTGGGTTAGACCCACTGGGGCAAAAGGCCCATGTGCAAAGGCAAACGGGCGTGACCCGCTGCAGCAGCGGGCATGGCCCGCTGTGTGCAGCGGGCGGGCACCCGCTGCACAGCGGGCGTGGCCCGCTGCACAGCGGGCCAGCGCCCGCTGCACGCAGCGGGCACGGCCCGCTGCACGCAGCGGGCACGGCCCGCTGCACGCAGCGGGCCAGCGCCCGCTGCAAGCGGGCGCTGGCCCGCTGCTGCAGCGGGCCGGCGCCCGCTGCTTGCAGCGGGCGCCCGCCCGCTGCAGCAGCGGGCGGGCGGCCCGCCCTTGCCCCCCTTGGGCGGGCGCGCCCGCTAAGTCTAGCGGGCGCGCCCGCAACTTAAGTCAAATTAGGTTTTTTGAAAACCCAAATGACGGCTACGAATTTTGTGAAAATTGCTAAACTTTGAGCAATTGTTTGAGGGGTCAAACGAAGTCGAAATTCGTCACCGTCAGTTCCTACACGTTCACCATTCCAAGCTTTTCTGATTGATAGCTAGTTTGGTGTCTGAAGTTTAGTATGCGAGGAGAATTAATTAGTTAAAGTTTGACTTTGTGAAAGGCTAACTTTAAGATTGAAATTAAGCCAAATGACTTAATTCAATTTTTCTCCTCATGTGGATTGTCCCACATTGCCCGCAACGAGAGGGTGACTGCTCACTCCCTATATAAATAGGGGTGCACTCTCCTCGTTGAAAAACACACCAGTCAACGATCGAGTAGCTCCAGAATTTTAGAGCAGGCTCGATCGGCGACTAAATCTCTCTCTCTAATTTTCCTATTCTCCGGAGTAGTCCTAGCACGACTACGAAGGGGGTTTGGATCTGATCCGGACGTCTAAGACGCGGGTTCTTCTCAAGTGAAACTTTCTACCGCGTGTGATCGGCTCGGAGGCGAAAGCGGCTCGGGCGGATCAGTGCGAGGGTGCGAGGCAGCTCAGGGAGATCGGGTCAACGCGGCTCGGCTACGAGGAGCTTCTCAAGACGGTGCGGTACATCTTGCCTGCTCCAGGGCCAAGATTCCGGGTATGTGGTTAAGCGTTTTTTAGCGTAATGTTTTAATTAGTCGCTTAGTGTAGATCCTTCTTGGAGTGGTCAGACCCACTCCAAGTCGGCATAGATCGGGCTGGGTTCTGGCTCCCCAGAGCCTAGCTAAATTGTTTAGCTAGTGTAGAAATTATGATTTCTGTTTTTCCGCTGCGACTTTTGTGCCTCCGTGGTCCGTCCGACTTAGGACGGAGACGGATCCGAGCTCTGGGGGTCCGCCAAAACCCCAACAGTGGTATCAGAGCCACGGTTATGCTATAGATCTACTATAGCGACTTTTTAATATAGTTAAAAATGCTTAGCCTGCATGTTCAAAACCTTTTAGCTTAATGTTAAATTAGTTTTGAAAATATTTTGTGTTTCAAAAATTAATTTGTTGCAACACGGAAAATTATTTTTGGGACAAAATTATTTTTATGCGATAAATCTAAAAGTAGTCTCTTTTATTTTAAATACTTTATTAAATTTTTATGAGACATTAAAAATTTTAAAAGAGTATTTAAAGTTTATGTAAACTTTAGAAAAATTTTATTTTTGAAATTTAAGAATTTTTCTTTAGTTACATAAAGTTAGAAATCTTTAAAACTTTATTTGAAAGCTTCTAAAAGGTTTCTAAAAAGTTTTAAAAGGGTTTTTAAAATTTTTTTTTTTAATATATGTAAGTAATAGAAATGTTTTTATTTCATGAGATGAAACATAAATAAATTTCTTATTATTACATAGATGTTTCTAAAATTTTTATGTGATATTTTAATTTTAGAAATAAGGTTAAATATTTTAAAGCCTAGGTTTAAAATTATTAGATAATTTTGTACGACCTAGTTTTATGCGATAAAATTCTTATGAAGACTTTAAAAATTTTTTTAATCTTTAATTTTAAGTGTTAAAATTTAGATTTGCATGTTTGTATTATATAGATAATTTTTTTTTTAAAAAAAGAAGAAAAACTTGCAAATACCTTTCATATGTCACTAAAAATGAAACTTTCTTTTATGCGGATAAAGTTAGTTGCTTCATTTCATGTTGTATATTGTATACACAAACCTTGTTAGGTTAGCCATTAAAACATGATAGTGACATGCTACGATCAATAAAACAAAACAACATTTGAACCTAATACCTGATTAGGGTAGTCCCCTTGTTTGTAAATCATTTCATTAAATCGTTTAATTAATGATTTTCATAAAAGGCAAAATGTTGAATTGTTTTATAAATCCTAATAAGATTGGGGTAGTAAGTTGAACGTAGAACCTTATAGTTAATAAGGACTTAATAAAAGATGTTCAACCAATCTGAAAAATTTTAAATTTTAGGATCCACTAGTTGATAAGGATTAACTAGTTGTGTTTTAAAAAGCCATTTAGTTGTTTGGAAAACATAAGATTGATGACAACTCCTTCAATGGATCATGATGTCGGTCAATGTGCTTGGCTAAAATTTTTGGACCAACCTAGCTAGACTGGGTAACAAGTGGTCCTGGCTTAGTCAATTCCCTGGCCGCGTCCGCTGGACCGCAAGGAGTCGATTCATGACTATGTAAGTCCATCGACTATACCTAAGTCAATACGATAATAATCTTGTTCAAGATAAATCGTAGCCCTCCTTGTTTTAGGAGTTGGCAACTGTAAGAAACATGTTCCGGTTGTTGAGCTACACTCAAGCCGTGACATGTCAATCTTATAGAAACCGATTTCTTGATTGACATCTTAACCTGACTGAAACCGTTGTCTCATCCCTCGAGCTTCGGCGTAAGTCTAACCAAGAATGTAGTCTAAGACCTGACCCAAACCGGCGCGTCGTGCATACACCGAGCAAAGGGGCAAGTCAGGCTAGACACGAAGACAAGGGTCCGACTAGGCTAGCCATTGTGATCCGGTTGAGCACACTCATGATCACAAATGACTAGGGGTAAAAATCGATAGGGAATCATAGTAAATATGATTGACGACGAGTTCGTCTACCGACTGCAGAGTCGGACAACTTGTTGAGATACACTCAAGGTTGTCAGACTCAGGGTAGTCGGATCCCTCTCTCACAAATATTATTTTATAATAAATTGTTTATTATTATGGCTTTAAATAAATTTAGTGGGAGAATATAGTTTTATTAAAACCATTAAAACTATACTACGAACATTTACTAACTATAGTATCTATAAAATACAGAATGGATTCGGGACTTAGATACATGGTTGAAAAGAACGTGCTGGATGGAACCAACTACAAAGACTGGCTTAGGAACATCAAGTTGGTCCTTTCCCTAGCCGGAATAGGATACGTACTGTTCGAGGACGCTCCAGATAAGCCGGATGAAGATTCGACCCACGAAGAAAAGGAAGCCTACAAATTGTACCAGAGGGATGCAGAGAAGGCCAGGTGCCTTACTCTGGCTTCGATGACCAACGAGTTGCAGAGGAAGCATGAACATATGGATGTTCAAAGCATGCTCCTCAACGCACAAGAGTTGTATGGCAAGCGATCAAGAGCTGCCAAGTTCGAGGCCACTAGCAACCTCTGGGGCACCAAGATGGGGACGGAACCCGTACAGGATCATGTTATCAAGATGATCGGGTACGTGGAGGACGCCGCCCAGTTAGGATTTGTCCTGGACAATGAGATGTCCACAGACATTATCCTAAAGTCTTTGACTCCCGATTTCAAGCCTTTTATAACTGGCTTTATAATGAACAGCCTTGAGACGGATCTTCCGGGTCTCCTCAATATGCTCCGGCAGTTTGAGGAGATTCATAAGAAGCCGGCTGCACTGGTTGTTGGCTCTGCTACTTCCGACCAGCCGAAAGGCAAAGGAAAGAAGAGGCAGGTCCCACAACCTGCGAAGGCTAAGAATGGGAAGAAGAAGAACAAAGGGGCCCCGTCGAAATCTGAGTGCTTCCATTGCCACAAGATTGGCCACTGGAAGAGGAACTGCAAGATCTATCTTGCAGAGAAGAAGAAGGGGCATACTGATGCCTCCACCTCAGGTACAAATTAAAATTCAATTAAATGCAATTATTTCCATTAATAAAGTATGAGATACTTATAGACATCTGTGTACTGTATACAGGTGGCTGATAAGAACTGGAGATTGGAGAAGTACGGAGATCGGTCGGCAATTAAAGCAACAGTTGCTGCTGGGACCGCTCAAAGACTTCTAGAGACGCTGATTGTGATGGAGATGATATTTTTCTTATTTGAATAAAATGTATCATCTTTAAGGATCGAAAACAATGAATGAGTGCTTTGCACTCAAGGTTTATTTTGATAAACAAATTAAGGTTCCTTTTATGAACCCGTTGTTTTGGAATGGATGTCTCGCTTGTTGCAATTGAAATTGAATTGGCTTAAAATTCTGTGGATGTGGCTTTTCTATAATGGTTGCGTATATTTTCGAATAATGGTGTTGAGCTTCGATAATATTGATTTTGAAGCTGACTAAATGTCTGAAGTCAATCAGTAGTTAAGTATAAGTTCCAGGGGGCGTATAAATTGTGTGCAATCACAGTAAATACGCATATCAAGTTTAACTCGTGATTATCTGCATTTAGTCATTAAAAGAGTTAATACTAAATGTGGTTAAAGGAATTAGTACAGTGTAGAACGTTTTGATTGAACGAGTCAATGTCAAGATTCCTTAAAACGATCTTGACTTGACTCATTCGTCAAACCGAATCTGACACTTGTACATTCCATCTAAGGCACTTACCAAAAGGTTATTTTTGCACATAAATCTAAATATGAATTAGTTATTATGTTGAAGTAATTTAACCAGGTAATTCTCAAAGTCAGTGGGAGCAAGTGAGTATGCTTAGTTCCGTTTTTCCGGACTAAGTAAAAAGGATTTTTTCACTTTAATGAATCTTCTATATAAATCATTAAGTCAAAATTGTTTTGATTTAATCATATATATATAGAGACTTAGGGTGTCAAATATGTACCTGACATATTGACACAATAAAGTGAAGTGTGCTAAAACTGACTTACGAAAATGTTAGACCCCACATCTAAATCGTATACGCTGACTGTTAGCTATACGAAGTTAGGAAAATTGATCCAGATCATTTTTCAAAGGATCAATGCTGTGTGATCAAGAGATGTAATTTCATTCCATTAAAATTCGTTGTAGATACTTATTAGTAGAACCACTCTTAGGTTTGCCATATCAAATGTCAAAGTGACTGATATGCTATAACGGCATGAGATACCGAGATAAATAGCCTAAGTGCAAGTGGGAGATGTAGGAAGATATGTGCCCATAAGGCAATTTATCTTGATTATACGTCTTGTTCATACCGTATATGGTACGTATTATTCTAAGTGTAAAGGATTTGTATTAATATACTTAGATAATATCCATAGACTTATAGTTAGGTCCTTACATATCTAGATGAGATCTCGATTATGAGTAAGTAAGTGACCGAATAAAAACGTAAGTCTTAAACGGTTCGTGATCATAGATGTGTCGAGAACTGGATATCGACACATCGGATAGATCACTGTGTCTTTGTCTTGCCTTCGGGTAATGATGATCTCATAGTCATTCGACTTAGCGAAGTCGGAGACAAGACACATGTGCTCATTAGAGAATGAGTTCACTGAACGACCAAGTTAGAGTTATTAAATGGTTAACTTTAATGATCTGTCTTTAATAACTCTAGGGTGATGATAGGTTAGTTGATCCTTAAGACCTGAAGTCATCTGTACCAACCTGTGAGCGGATGGTGTAGCTTAGACCCATGATCTAGCTTCGAGGACCAGTCCTGATGAAAGATCTTAGGTTGGGTTGCACCTGAAGCTCACAAGGTGAGTAAGTGACTAAGATGGGATTCGTCACTTCCATTAAAGGGAAGTTAGTGTTATAGGCTCAGTACGGTCTTTATGTTAATCCTCGGCCGGGGTACGTTGCAAGTTGTACAACGTGTATACAATAAAGACCGCCGTATACTGACCAATGTTGTCTAATAGGGTTGACAGAAAACCATACCCTAGGTCAACATCAAACACAGTCTTGACGAAGGGATTTTAGCTAACGGAATTCATCTCTGACACGGCCAATGCAAACCCTATGACACTTTTGTCAAAGGGTCGATCACGTTATGATGACTCTGAAACAGGGACGACAGCTACTGCTCGTAGTGACCGTCGTCTAGGGGTTTCGAGCCCCAACCTGTAGTAAGGTCAGGCTGTAGGGTCTCACACCGAGTAGTATTCGTGTCTTAGTAATAGGAATATAGAATAGAGAGAAATATCATTTGATGATATTCACAAGCTGAGTTGTGAAAGTTAGTCGCATTAGCAATAGGGACACAACGTTGCATTAGATGCTAACTTTGACTAAACATGTTGTAAATTAGTTACAACGAATTTAGTAGGAACAAACTTGTTGGAAAAGGTTACCTGGATGACGGGATCGTCCCGGTCTAAACACAGGTTCAAACCGTGTCCAAATCGGAGCTCAAACGAGCCCAGAAACGCAGAAAGAGTCCAAGGGGAAGTGGGTTAGACCCACTGGGGCAAAAGGCCCATGTGCAAAGGCAAACGGGCGTGACCCGCTGCAGCAGCGGGCATGGCCCGCTGTGTGCAGCGGGCGGGCACCCGCTGCACAGCGGGCGTGGCCCGCTGCACGCAGCGGGCGTGGCCCGCTGCACGCAGCGGGCACGGCCCGCTGCACGCAGCGGGCCAGCGCCCGCTGCAGCAGCGCGCGCCCGCCCGCTGCAGCAGCGGGCGGGCGGCCCGCCCTTGCCCCCCTTGGGCGGGCGCGCCCGCTAAGTCTAGCGGGCGTGCCCGCAACTTAAGTCAAATTAGGTTTTTTGAAAACCCAAATGACGGCTACGAATTTTGTGAAAATTGCTAAACTTTGAGCAATTGTTTGAGGGGTCAAACGAAGTCGAAATTCGTCACCGTCAGTTCCTACGCGTTCACCATTCCAAGCTTTTCTGATTGATAGCTAGTTTGGTGTCTGAAGTTTAGTATGCGAGGAGAATTAATTAGTTAAAGTTTGACTTTGTGAAAGGCTAACTTTAAGATTGAAATTAAGCCAAATGACTTAATTCAATTTTTCTCCTCATGTGGATTGTCCCACATTGCCCGCAACGAGAGGGTGAGTGCTCACTCCCTATATAAATAGGGGTGCACTCTCCTCGTTGAAAAACACACCAGTCAACGATCGAGTAGCTCCAGAATTTTAGAGCAGGCTCGATCGGCGACTAAATCTCTCTCTCTAATTTTCCTATTCTCCGGAGTAGTCCTAGCACGACTACGAAGGGGGTTTGGATCTGATCCGGACGTCTAAGACGCGGGTTCTTCTCAAGTGAAACTTTCTACCGCATGTGATCGGCTCGGAGGCGAAAGCGGCTCGGGCGGATCGGTGCGAGGGTGCGAGGCAGCTCAGGGAGATCGGGTCAACGCGGCTCGGCTACGAGGAGCTTCTCAAGACGGTGCGGTACATCTTGCCTGCTCCAGGGCCAAGATTCCGGGTATGTGGTTAAGCGTTTTTTAGCGTAATGTTTTAATTAGTCGCTTAGTGTAGATCCTTCTTGGAGTGGTCAGACCCACTCCAAGTCGGCATAGATCGGGCTGGGTTCTGGCTCCCCAGAGCCTAGCTAAATTGTTTAGCTAGTGTAGAAATTATGATTTCTGTTTTTCCGCTGCGACTTTTGTGCCTCTGTGGTCCGTCCGACTTAGGACGGAGACGGATCCGAGCTCTGGGGGTCCGCCAAAACCCCAACATAGCCTGCATGCGGATCATTCCCCCCACATTCCCCTCTCACACACGTAACCTCCCTGCATTCACGCAACCACCCACACGCTCTCTCCTTCTTCCTCCTCTAAAAACCCAACGGCAACCCTTCTCTCCCTCACCCCCTTGAGAAACCCTCTGCTCGTCACCTCCCCCCTCACCGCTCCGACCCACTCATCTCCGACCACCCTGAAGTCCCCACAATCTTCCTCTCCCCCGTGACCTCACCATTGCAACCTCAGCCACCACCTCAAACGACAACGCCTTCCCCTCCTCTTAAACAACCCCGACGACACCCTCACTGGATCCTATAGCGCCCAAGCAACCCTCTCAGGCTTGACCCACCTTCTCACCGCCCTCACGAACCCATGCCGTCCCCTCCACCTCCCTCCGACAGGACTCGCCACTGAGCTCTCTTGGGGTTTTAAGGACCCTCAGGGCACAAATCTCCATGCCCGTCCTACGTTGGACTGATGATAGAGGAAAAATAAATCATGCAGCAGAAAAATGTTAATCTATATAACATGCAACCCTAAGGATTCAAGACCCTAGCAGGATCTCTGTCAACTTGATATGGGTCTGGCCACTCCAAGAAGGATCTAAGCTATTGCAATATATTAAAATAAAGCAATTAAACTACATACCTGGAACCTTGCTTGCACCGACAAGGCGTACCTAACTGCGTCCCTAGCCGCTCCTCATCCCCCAGCTGAACCGCTTTCCGGACCGCACGTCCCGAGCTGAACCGCTTCTCGAACTGCACGCATCCCGAGGCAAGACACCCCATTGTCACTGAGCTAACCACGTGCCGAAGAAAGTTTCACTTGAGTGGATCCTCTGTCTAGACTTCGGATCTGATCCGAGCCCCTTCGTGGCTTTGCGAGAGCCCTTCAGGAGAAAGGCAGAAATTTAGGTAGAGGAGAAAATATTTAATTTAAGCTTAGATCTGAGCATGGTCCAAACTTTTGGGAGCCGCTCAGATCTAGAGCTTGGGACGAGTTTAGAGGAAGGGGAGACCCCTATTTATATAGGCGACTGACCCCTCCCCTTTACTCCCCTTTCGATGTGGGACTAAACATTTGGAGTTAAATAATTCAAGTTAGTTCGCCTTTCATAAAGGCCAAACTTCCATAAATTTTAACTTCCTCATCGTGGAGCTTCACATTTGATACACGCTATCAAATCGAAGGGCGCTAAATGGTGAACGCGTAGGAAAAAAACGACCAGTCAATCGGAGTATATTTGTCCCTTCAAAACAAGGGTCTAAAGATCAGCCTAAATATGATTTTCGTGTAAAAAAACCAGCCGCTGGCACAAAACAACACTAGGGTTCAGAACCCTAAGTGTGGGGCCCACAGGGTGGGCCCCACAATTGACCTGGCCCTCTGGCTGGCGCTGGCTGGCTGGCGCCAGCCTGGCGCCAGCCTGGGGTGCTCCATTTGAGGCAGGCGCCAGGCGCCCACTCAAATGGGGTGCCAGGCGACCAAAAAAATAGCGCAGGTGCCCACTTCTGCTGGAGCTGGAGCGGGCGCGGGCTGGCGCCCGCTCTTAGTGGGCGCTCACGCCCGTTATCAGGCTGGGTTCAGCCCAACTAGTTTGGGCTGACCCCTTTTGTGCACCTTTTGGTTTTTTGGCTCCGATTTCAACGCGGTTTGGACGCCCATTATCTTGAGCATTTGAAGTCCGATTTCGACGCAGTTTGAACATGGGTTTAGACCGGGATGATCCCATCATCCAGGTAACTTTTCCCTCGCGTTTATTAAATTAAATATTATCGTAAACAATATACGATACATTTAACCTAGTTTGCATCATATGCAAAATAGTCCTTTATCTAAGCTTAAAATATCATTTGCATCAAATGTGGTTTTCTATCCCTTACATCAAATGCACATTCTCCCTTAATGTGTCTATCTATTACTATACGAAAGGTCGCACTCTGTGTAAGACCCTACAGCTTGACCCTACTACAGGTGGCGCTCGAAGCCCCAGACGGCAGTGACCACGAGTAGCAGTTGCCATCCCTGTTTCAATATCATACTTATATGGTTAACTCATTAACATGAGTGTTGTTGGGACCACCCTGACTGTGTCTGTGATGAATACCGCAGTTTTAATCTCTTCGTCAAAAAATATGTTGATTAATTCAAGCCTAGAATACGGTCAAACTGTCAACCCCAATAGCTTGAACCAGGTTAGTCTCCATCGATCTTTAGTCAAATAATGTTGGACATCTTCCAACATACTCTGGCCAGAGTTAACACTAACGACCGAACTAACACTATGACACTAACTCCCATTGACCGGGAGAGACGATGTAATGACCCCAAAATTCATATACGTGTATTTATACGTATTTTTGAGCGTATATATGTGCGTATAAATTATTGAGGAATCCTTATGTATTTTATTTAATTTTGTCAAGATAAAAATTATGTTTAAATAATTTTGTTGGATATACGATTTTATTAAATAAAGTATATGGTTGGAATACTAATGTCTTGATGAGTATTAAGTATTGTATGTGTATTAAGTGGGTATAGTTATTTTTCTAAAAAACAAAATCCTGATTTTTCCTGAAGGACACCTCCACCTTTGATGTGTCAAGATATCTTTGATCCTTACCTAACCCAAGGCTTGGTGGCATGCTAAGAGAATTTTAGGGAGATGAGGTGGCTACTCTAGGAGTAAAGAAAGAAGGTTTCATTCACGCACTCTCTCCCCAAAAGATCAGGCCGAATTCATCCTTTCCCCTTGCTTACTCTTAGACATTAGGGAGGCTGAGCACCCATAGGGCTACGCCACCCTCACTCTGCACACCCTCGTAGCATCCCTATCGTCGTTTGGGTACTGTTGCTCATTCTAGGAGCTTGACGAGAACAAGGATTTAAGGAAGAAGGAAGAAGGCTTGAATAAGGAGGAGCCATAGGGATTTGGGCTACCCCCTTGTCTCTCATCACCCCTAAGGTAGGATTTCCATCTCAACTAGTATTAGAGTTGCATATTTAGTTTCATAAGAAAACTTGCATCTTTATTTATCCAAGACAACTCATGTACCGTTCATATATCTTGAGTTTTGTATGGTTGTGTGCGTTGAGTAATCATGAGTTTGTATGGTTGTGTGCGTTGAGTAATCCTGAGTTTTGTATGGTTGTGTGCGTTGAGAAATCCTGAGTTTGTATGGTTGTGTGCGTTGAGTAATCCTGAGTGTTGTGTGCGTTGAGTTATCCTGAGTTTGTATGGTTATGCGTGGTGAGTAATTCTGAGGTTTATCAAGAATTAAATTATGGAAAAATTATATTCGTGTAGCACTTGAAATTCTACCCCAAAATCAAATAAAATATGCCATATGTTCAGTACAGTAATTAGGAGTAAAAATTCTATCTTTACAACCTGTCAGAATTTCATCCAGTCTGGACACAATTTGGCAAAACATGGATCAGTCCCTACACACTCCATAGAAATTGATGATCTTGGTCTCGTTGGAAAGATAACAACTTTTTCTACAAATATCTCTGGGTGAAAATTTTTGAGATTATAACTGTAACATGTCCTAAACTAGCAATCTTTACAGCTCTTAGAATCTGTCTAAAAACAGATTTGACATATCTCACCAAACAATTCACCATAAATTACCCAGTTCATATTTCTGCATGAAAATTCATAGGTGTATCCAGCACAACTATATCTACAACTTTCATTTGTATTGTATGTGATGTTTATCACAAAATTATGGAGAAATGTGCTTCTTAATCTAACTATTCTGCTTTTCCAGCAAGCTGAAAGATCTGAATGTTGTTTTAAGCTTTTTTGAGGTTAACCTTGCCATCAATGTTCTTAATTATTTCTATTACATGGTGATATGTGGTTTATGTTCTTGGCACATGCAAAATGATGATGTGAATATGGTTATATGTTTCATGTATATTATGTGAAATGAGGAAGAGAATGCACAAGGCGATGCATGTCCTAATATGTGATGAACTATGGAAAGAAAAGAAATGGAAAGTGTTATGTTTCATGAAATTGACTAAGTCCTCTTAAAGGAGGGTGACATGGGGTTTGAGGGAAACACGGGTAAATTAAAGGAGTTAAGGAGCGGACAGATGATATGAATTCTCACCCGATGTTTCACTCCCGGAAGGGCAAGTTGAAAGGGTTGGAGAGGCCGCTGGTGTACTCGTGATGCACCGTGACGATAACTGATGGTTTGCTCCGTTTGTCCAAAAAAACCGAGATGAGTCTCGCTCTAGTGCCTTGCCCTGTTTGAGCACAGAGTTACGAAAGGCCCCTCCTGTGCTCGTGTTGCTGGTTGCGGTACCACTTTTCATCTACCCTGGGTGAAGTCCAACTCCTTAGCGTTCTACGATTTACCCTGATCCAAATACTAACCAATGAATTAATTGTTAACCTCATTATTCTTGTAGCAATGGTAAATGTATGTGTTGCTTACTTGTGTTTCTTTACTATGGTTCTTTTATGTTATATACCATTGTTGTACACCTTGCCTGTTGCATGTGCACGCTTTCACATGTTCATAACTTATTTGTTGCTTCCTTTACTACAGTCGATGTTTATGCCATGACGTACACTCTGCCTGCTCATGTGCACCCTTTCCATATTTCATGTAAGGACTAGTTGAGATATAGAATTCCTATTGGGTTACGCGTTGACGTGCCCCACCGTTGACTTTTCAGGTGTTGGTGATGGAGTTGGTTGATGGCTAGGAGGTGGAGCAGTAGAGTTCTGTGAATGAGTTAGGTTGGGATGGCGAGGGGTGAGGAGAGGGTGTTTGTACTCTTGGGATTTTGTTTGGGTAGTGACGAGATATTGATGGTGGAGGTATGTACAGATGGATGATGTATAGAAATCAGACTTTTCTTTGGGATTAGTTGTTGTACAGTTTCCCTCCGTGTTTATTTTTGTGTTTATGTTATTGGTTGTTTGGTTGTGCTTTGTGGAACATTACAGGTACTATCCCAGCAGTGCGCAGTGGACCTGCTGCTTGTGTTTTTAATTTTGTATTTCCTTCATAACACTTGCTGCTTCGGGAATACTTGATACGGATTCGTACTTATCAGGTATCCTGGGGAGCGGGGCATTACATGTGGTGTCCCATGCAGGTCTCCGCACTGCGGCTGTGTAAGGGTAGTGCGTGTAGTGTTCCAGAGGTACTTCAATCTTAAGGTGGGTAGGAGTTCCGCCTTAAGATAGAGCACTGATATCAGAAGTTTGAGATATAGAGCCCTGAGGGTAGACACTAGATTGTTTGATTGAATACGAATGTGTATATATATCTATGTGTGTATGTATGTGTACATATACATCTGTAGCTCTATACGTGTTGAATATGGCTTGTCGAGCATATTGAGATGATATACTTATGTGCATATGATTATGGTATACGTACGAATGATTATATGGCTATGTGATTGTATTTGAAGTATATGTATTAATACATGGTTGACTTATGAGTAATGTGTAAAATTGAGTTATATACTTGATTGATGTGCATGTAGTGTATAGATGTACTGTGTAGTGACTATATACTGTATGTGATGTATGCACATGTAGAGTGTGCTGATGCATGTATGGATATTTGAGTTCCACCCATGTATGTGTGGATATGTTTTAAGAATATTAGTGTTATGTGTTGATATATGTGATGAGTATATGATACATGTATGGATGTAAGTTGGTATGCTTACACTTGTGGATGGACGGATATATTATTTTATGGCTATCTATTTGTATTGGTATTGATATGTAAGACTTTGTGTGATGATACATGTGCGAATGTTGGATGGATATTAGGAGACATACATGATTGTATGTCTGAGTATAGAGGTGCATGTGTTGATGTGTTAATATATGGTAACCTATGAAGAGTGTGTATCATAGACCTATATAATTGATTGAGCTCTAGGCGATGTATATATATGGCATGCCGTCTGTATTTGTAATATGTTGTGTATATGTACATGCTGATTGTGTAGATCCATGTGCAGATCTTTGTGTTCCACTCATGTATGAGTGGGCATGCCCTAGGTGTATTAATGTTGTGTGTTTGATATATATATCTGGAAGATGTATATGGTTGCTTGTATGGTTGTAAACGGATACGCTTACAACGGTGTTTGGATAGATATATCATTATATGAATATCTGTGTGTGTTGGTATTGTTGTATGAGACTTTATGTAATGACATGTATGTGTGTGCTTAGATATATACTAGGAGACATACATGGTCGAATGTCTATGTCTATATATGGAGATGTATGTATGTATGCATGTATGTATGCTTATACGCTTATGTGTTTACCGATATATGTATAATAGTGTAAATATATGTATGGATGTAAGTTAGTAACACATGGTTGAATTATTTGTATAAGTATTTGTTTATCGGTGTGCTTTGCCTTCGTATGAGTTTGGGGTAGATTGACCCTGTATATCTCTATTCACCCTTATATATGTCCTGAGTTGGAAAGTTCGAGGACGGACTTTATTTTAAGGTGGGTAGGATGTAATGACCCCAAAATTCATATACGTATATTTATACGTATTTTTGAGCGTATATTTGTGCGTATAAATTTTTGGGGAACCTTATGTATTTTATTTAATTTTGTCAAGCTAAAAATTATTTTTAAATTATTTTGTATGATATATGATTTTATTAAATAAAGTATATAGTTGGAATACGAATGTCTTGATGAGTATTAAGTAGTGTATGTGTATTAAGTGAGTATAGTTATTTTTCTAAAAAACAAAATCCTAATTTTTCCTAAGGGACACGTCCACCTTTGATGTGTCAAGATATCTTTGATACTTACCTAACCTAAGGCTTGGTGGCATGCTAAGAGGATTTTAGGGAGATGAGGTGGCTACTCTAGGAGTAAAGAAAGAAGGTTTGATTCACTCACTCTCTCCCTAAAAGATCAGGCCGAATTCATCCTTTCCCCTTGCTCACTCTTAGACATTAGGGAGGCTGAGCACCCGTAGGGCTATGCCACCCCACTCTGCACACCTCCGTAGTATCCCTGTCGTTGTTTGGGTACTGTTGCTCATTCTAGGAGCTTGAGGAGAAGAAGGATTTAAGGAAGAAGGAAGAGGGCTTGAATAAGGAGGAGCCATAGGGATTTGGGCTACCCCCTTGTCTCTCATCACCCCTAAGGTAGGATTTCTATCTCAACTAGTATTAGAGTTGCATGTTTAGTTTCATAAGAAAGCTTGAATCTTTATTTATCCAAGACAACTCATATACGGTTCATATATCTTGAGTTTTGTATGGTTATGTGCGTTAAGTAATCCTGAGTTTGTATGGTTGTGTGGTTGAGTAATCCTGAGTTTGTATGGTTGTACGCGTTAAGTAATCCTGAGTTTTGTATGGTTGTGTGCGTTGAGTAATCCTGAGTTTGTATGGTTGTGTGCAATGAGTAATCCTAAGTGTTGTACGCGTTGAGTAATCCTGAGTTTGTATGGTTGTGTGCGGTGAGTAATTCTGAGTTTTATCAAGAATTAAATTATGGAAAAATTATATTCGTGTATCACTTGAAATTCTACCCCAAAATCATATAAAATATGCCATATGTTCAGTATAGTAATTTGGAGTAAAAATTCTATCTTTACAACCTATCGGAATTTCATCCAGTCTGGACACAGTTTGGCAAAAACATGGATCAGTCCCTACACACTCCATAGAAATTGATGATCTTGGTCTCGTTGGAAAGATAACAACTTTTTCTACAAATATCTCTGGGTGCACATTTTTGAGATTCTAATTGTAACATGTCCAAATTAGCAATCTTTACAGCTCTTAGAATCTGTCTAAAAAAAGATTTGACAGGTCTCACCAAACAATTCACCATAAATTACCCAGTTCATATTTCTGCATGAAAATTCATAGGTGTATCCAACACAACTATATCTACAAATTTCATTTGTATTGTACGGGATTTTTATCACAAAATTATGGAGAAATGTGCTTCTTAATTTAACTATTCTGCTTTTTCAGCAAGCTGAAAGATTCTAATGTTGTTTTAATCTTTTTTGAGGTTAACCTTGCCATCAATGTTCTTAATTATTTCTATTACATGGTGATATGTGGTTTATGTTCTTGGCACATGCAAAATGATGATGTGAATATGGTTATATGTTTCATGTATATTATGTGAAATGAGGAAGAGAATGCATAAGGCGATGCATGTTCCAATATGTGATGAACTGTGGAAAGAAAAGAAATGGAAAGTGTTATGTTCCATAAAATTGACTAAGTCCTCTTAAATGAGGGTGACATGGGGTTTGGGGGAAACACAGGTAAATTAAAGGAGTTAAGGAGCGAACAGATGATATGAATTCTCACCCGATGTATCACTCCCAGAAGGGCGAGTTGAAAGGGTTGGAGAGGCCACTGGTGTACTCGTGATGCCCCATGACGGTAACTGATGGTTTGCTCCGTTTGTCCACAGAAAAATCAATATGAGTCTCGCTCTAGTGCCTTGCCCCATTCGAACACAGAGTTACGAGAGGCCCCTCCAGTACTCGTGTAGCTGGTTGCGGTACCACTTTTCATCCACCCTGGGTGAAGTTCGACTCCTTAGCGTTCTACGATTTACCCGGGTTCCAAATGCTAACCAATGAATTAATTATTAACCTCATTATTCTTGTAGCAATGGTAAATGTATGTGTTGTTTACTTGTGTTTCTTTACTATGGTTCTTTTATGTTGTATACCATTGTTGTATACCTTGCCTGTTGCACGTGCACGCTTTCACATGTTCATAACTATATTTGTTACTTCCTTTACTACAGTAGATGTTTATGCCATGACATACACTCTGCCTGCTTATGTGCACCCTTTCCACACTTCATGTAAGGACTAGTTGAGATATGGAATTCCTACCGGGTCACGCGTTGACGTGCCCTACCGTTGACTTTTCAGGTGTTGGTGATGGAGTTGGTTGATGGCTAGGAGGTGGAGTAGTAGAGTTCTGTGGATGAGTTAGGTTGGGATGGTGAGGGGTGAGGAGAGGGTGTTTGTACTCTTGGGATTTTGTTTGGATAGTGACGAGATATTGATGGTGGAGGTATGTACAGATGGATGATGTATAGAAATCAGACTTTTCTTTGGGATTAGTTGTTGTACAGTTTCCCTCTGTGTTTATTTTTGTGTTTATGTTATTGGTTATTTGGTTGTGCTTTGTGGAACATTACCAGTACTATCTCAGCAATGCGCAGTGGACCTACTGCTTGTGTTTTTAATTTTGTATTTCCTTCATAACCCTCGCTGCTTCGGGACTACCTGATACGGATTCATACTTATCGGGTATCCTGGGGAGCGGGGCATTATAGACGAATCCTATCTTGGTCATTACTCTCCTCGCATGTTTCAAATGTTACCCAACCAAAGACCTTCCGACAGGCTTTACCTCGAAACTCGGTCAGGGTCTAACTGACACCGTTCACGTACAAGTTCGTACAATGACCTCAAGTCAAAATACCCACTTGCCTATCATCACTAAGAGTTATCATTGACAGATGTGTCAATCATAACCATATGATAACTCTTGTGGGTCGTTCAGTGAACTCATTCTCCAATGAGCACCAGTGTCTCTTCTCCGACTTTGCCAAGTCGAACGATCATGAGATCATAGTCACTGCTATACGGTGAAGACAAAGACACAATGGTCTATCCGATGTTTCGATATCCTTTTCTCGAAATATCTATGACCACGAACGTTTCTATACTTATGCTACAAACGGTCAAACACTTCTCCATGATCGAGATCCTCATTTCGATACATGTTTGACCTTACATTAAGTCCCAGGACTTTACCTAAATTTCTAATGATAACTACATTATGATTTAACTTAGATAAATTACTTACCATACAGCTTACTGTAATGTTAAACAAGATGTTTGTACAAATACACAGAGATAAATTGCCTCGAGGGCATACATCTTCCAATATCTCACACTTGCACTCGGGCCCATTTATCTCGGTATCTCATACCGCATTTACACATAAGTCTTTCCAAACTTCACGTGGTAGAGCCTTCGTAAGTGGGTCTGCTACAACAATTCTCTTAGACTTAAAGGGTTTTCTATGTTTATCTTAGACCATACATTTGAATCTCATCCAAACAATTCTCTTGGTCCCTCAGAATCCATAATAATTAATTTTCCTGGATCTCATCCAGCTCATCATACCTTATGACAATAATTTAAATAAGTTACGTGTCATTTTAGACGGTTCATATTTATTTCTGATAAAGTATCAAACTCTTTGACTACTTTGTCAAAACATATGTCCAGACTTTTGATGCCTCGCATGTATTCGCTCCCACTGATCTTAAAAATTCTCTGGCCAATTCATATAAGTTCATTTTCGTAAATCATATTTAGAAAATGGACTATAAATGAATGCTCCAGTTTTCATGGTTATCATGAGCATTTACATCGAGTTCGGTTTGATTAGATCTGTACAAATTTGCTGGCGAGATAGTTTCATCATAATCCGTTTATAGGAGTTAGGATGAACCGTTCTCAGCCAACACAAGTTATACTTCACTACTTTCTTTCTGCACCTATCTTCTATCTTGAAGATTTCCTTGCAGTCGATAAGAAACATTTTCTTTTGTGCACATACTTTATATTACGTGCACGGACCTTTTCTGATTGCATCAAGTTATTAATCAGTATCCCTTACTCCGAATTGCATCCTGGAAGTTGTCTAGGCCATCATCGACTATGATGTTTAACTCGATTCTTTGTCTCACGAGACGCGAGTAATCCTTTAACTTTCTAACGATTGATTTAATGAATATCTTAGTGATAAGGTCCTGATAAAACCTTATCAAAACCTAGGCATTTCTAATCTGGTCTTTAACCTAGAGGGAGGATTGTAACTTAGAGTCACATGCCATGTATCGCACCATGTCAAACAGAATGCAATTCATGCTCTCTAACACACCAATGTGTTAAGAGACTTGACCTAAGAGAAAATCACATTGTATTTTTAATTTACGCAAGATTTATTCAGCTAAGTATTTGATTCTTCGATCTGATCGAAGCAGTTCAAAATACTTCTGTAACTGTGTACTTCTATTTTTATCAGACTTGTGTTTCATCAAGAACACGTGTCGTAATAAAATAAGTATAACTTATTTAGGCTAATTTAGACTTAAGTCTGAATACATCCATATGTACAAGACTGTGAGTTCTCCAACTCATTCTCCCAATGTCTCGCAGAAAGTGTTGGGCCAACATACCTTTGAGACAAGATTCACTAGTGTCTGTAGACTTCATAATACGAGAGGTCAGACCCCTCTTTATGTGACTTGTGAAGCTTAGTCTCTTTGGTATGGCCTAGTTTATTTTGCCATATAAGTTTTGTTATTATCTTGTGTATTCATGTATTAACATTTAATACATTATCGTTATATAAATTCCTCACATAAAACATTGCTTCAGAAGTAATGTGACGACATTCGTCAAAAATGTGTTTGACATCATACATGTTCCAAGAAACAACAATTGTTTCTTTTCCAACACGTAGACAATTTATATATTTTGTATAACGGTTATCCTGAAACCGTGACATCAAATATATCACATTTTCAGTTCATCCTACTAATGCCTTTACTAATGATAAATAAAACTATCTTTCTCAATTGACTTTCCTTAGTGCCTTCTTCTTTTTTCTAAATCTCATTTAGATATTACGTGTCTCAACAAATTATTAGATGTACACGCACCTAACGTATCCAAACACTTGAGCTTCACAACCTTGAGTTGACTCAACAAGTTGCTTGACTCAAGATTTGATTTGGATACATGGTCTTGTACCGCTCATGCACTCATATTTGATTCAAACAATTTGATCGAATTTTCGAATCCTTGCGGATCGAAATCGTTTTCCATACAATCTTGAGTTGACTCGACAAATTGTATGGAGAAACATGCTTTTGAACATCAGTATGTTCGAGCTGCCCCTTACATAGGCGAGTGACATGTAGCGTGCATTTATTTGTTGGACCCAGAGCTTAAGGAAATTAAAGTCCTTAACCCTGTGCTTAAGAAGGTCATTTTAATGTCAATGAGAACATATTGTAGTCAATCAATTTGAATTGATATTCCATTAACCAACTATTTGGACAAGTTAACTTATTCTCTTAGAATATTATGTTTTTGATTCCATCGGTAAACATATAACTACCCTAGTTAGCATATGTTCAATATTAAATATAGATAGAATGGTTTTTATCTAACTATATTCTCCAACTATTTTTGCGATCATTTTAAGCCTTAATAATGAACTATTTAATTAAATTAAATTAATGGGTAAGAGATCCAACCACCATGAGTCTTACAACCTTGAGTGTGCTCAACAAATTGCTTGACAATGTAATTGGTAGATGACTCTTCATCAATCATATCATATATGACTCTCTTATTGGTTTTTACCCCTAGCCACTTATGATCATGAGTGTGCTCATCCAAATCACAATGACTAGTCTAGTCGGATCCTTGTTTTTGTGTCTAACCTAACTTACACCGGTGCTCAGTGTATTCACGATACGACAGTTTGGGTCAAGTCTAGACTACATCATATGTATTTAAGAAGTTGGTTTCTACAAGGTTGCCATGTCACAACTTGAGTGTAGCTCAACAACTGGAATACGGGTCCTATAGTTGCCAACCCCTAAAAAAGAAGGGCTACGGCTAATCTTGAAAAAGATTTTTAACGTAATTGACTTAGATATAATCCAGGGTGTCATATAATTATGATTCGTGCCATTGCGGTCCAGCAAAACACGACCAGAAAATTGACTATGCCAGGATCACTTATCCCCAGTCTAGCTAGGGTAATCCAACAAACTTAGCCAAGCACATTGACCGGATCATGGTCCATTGAATGAAACTTGTCATTTTTAAATGTGTGACATAGACTAAAAGGCTTTTATTACAATTAGTTAATCCTATCAACTAGTGAATCCTAAAATTCAAAATTAATTAGGATTTGTTAATAACTTTTATTAATTCCTTATCAACTATAAAGTAATTCATTCGTATGACGTGCTACCCTAATCATTATTAGGATTTTAACAAATTCAATTCCAACACTTTAAAGTGTAGCCTTTTAACAATAATCATCATGATAACGATTAAAATAATAATGGTCGTTAATGGACTACCCTAATCAGGAATTAGGTTTTAAAATGTTGTAATAAATTATTAAAACATAGCTTGTCATTCAAAATTTATCTTATAAATTTTAATCCGGTTTTTAATGACTAACCTAAAAGGTTTCATGAATTATCAAATAATTAAGCATGGCCATTAAACATAAACAACACTAATTTTATCACATAAAGTAGGTGTCCAACTATTTAACATTTAAATATAAACAAACATATTAAAAATTTATCTAATAAATAATTAATATGCATCTATAATTTAACACTTAAATTAAAATTATGATTTTAAAACATAAAATTATCACATAAGTTTTTATTTCAAAAACTTTGTTTTAAAATCATCATAGAACATTAGCATGCTTATAAAAAGATTTTATCACATAAAAGATTTCATAAAGCAACTAAAAATAAAATTTCATTTTAACATTATCTCATAAAGTCAAAAACGGATTTTAAAAGTAGATTAAAAACATACATTATATTAACATATTGCAGTCCTTAGATCGCATGCAGACCTACGCTCTGATACCAATGTTGGGGTTTTAAGGGCCCTCAGGGCACAAATCTCTATGCCCATCCTACGTCGGACAGACGATAGAGGCAAAATAAATCATGCAGCAGAAAAATGTGAAACTATTTAACATGCAACCCTAAGAATTTAAGACCCCAGAAGGATCTCTGCCAACTTGAGGTGGGTCTGACCACCCCAAGAAGGATCTAAGATACTACAATATATTAAAAGAAAGAAATTAAACTACTACCTAGAACCTTGCTTGCACCGGCAAGCTATACCGAACCGCGTCCCTAGCTGCTCCTCATCCCGAGCCGAACCGCTTTTCAGACCGCACGTCCCTAGCTAAATGATTTTGAATGAAAAGTGTCATTTTCACTCCCTATTTCCTTGGGTTTTAGCGTATATATTTCACATTTAGGCTCTATCTAGCTCGTAATTGTGCAAAGTCTGTATTTTACATCTTATCACTTTTTATGCTTAAAACCCACTTCTTGCCACTAATTATTGTATTTCCTAGTATTCAGGATTTTTCGGGAATTTATGGAGATTTATCGGAAGCAAGAAGAAGAGAAGAAGAATTCTGCAATGCCTTCTATTGTGCAGAATTCTGATGTCATTCCAGCGCATATTCCGGCCTTGTGATATTTTTCAGTTGAAGTTCGTGAAGTTCGTGAAGTCTCGATTCCAACGCATATTTTTCCAGAGTTTTTGGAGGTCGGAGCAATTTACTGCATTTTTTGGAAGACAATATGATGGTGCTGAAAATTTCTGGTCTGGAAGTTCTGCTTTTCCTCTGTTGTGCAGAATTCTGCTATCATTCCAGTGTATATTCTACCTAGTGATATTTTTCAGCCATAGTACACTTTGTTATTGTTCCATCGCTGCCTGGAACACGTCATTCCGAGGTCGGATGATTTTTCTAGAATTTTCACAAGATAGGGTGACATTGCTGAAATTTCTGCTGATTTGGGCATTGCTTACCGGTTTTGGGCCAGAATCCGACCCGTTTAACTTATTTCCAGACCCAGTTCGGCTGAGAACTTTTGAGGGCTGCTATTTAGGTCTTTGCGTATCCCCTCATTACCTCCAAGCCCTATTACACACCTCTCTCAACTTAGGGCTAAGTTTTGGAGGAGATCATCGGAACAAGGAGGAGCTCAAGGCGGAGATGATCATGGTTGCTCGAGAGTGACACCTCGGTGATTTTGATCCCTCTCTCTTGTACTTAGATCTAGTGTTTATTCATGTAATGGATGATTTTAAATATAATTGACCCATTTTCATGTTTTACTCTTGATCTTTATTGTTTGTGCTTTCGATTCAATGCTTGGATGTTTTCATTGCTTTCTTCGTTCTTGAGCGGTTTAGTTTGTGTTGGGTTGTGAGTTCATGTGGGTGATTCGAACCCAAACCCGAGTCGTCACTCGTTGGTAGGCATAACAAGCCACCCGTGGTGGGCCAGTAGCTTACTCGCCCACTATTCACCGCGTTGACCTCACTCCGTAGTGAGGAATAACTCCAGAGAGCTCATCCTACACCCTTCACCATTCCGCACGCCAAGTGTTTGGTTGAATACCAAGCTCGCCTCTTCGCTTGATTGAGCTCCCAAATCATTGTCCATGGCGTGTTGGGTTGGTAGGTGGCCCTGACACATCATTCCCACACCCTCTCCCATACTCGAAAACCAGTAAATATAGCGGGCGATTTCTTGCCTTCCAGCATCCATTTTTGACCAAACGTGCAATTTCAAACGACTCTTCCTCGTGATCCAACCCGGTACTCACCGGTTATAATTTTATATTGCATTGATGCTCCTATACTTGGGAGTGGAAGGCGCGCTTCCCTTGCGTGTTTTCTGGTTCAATCACTAAACTGCTTCCCGAACCGCATGCGTCCCGAGGCGAGCAACCCCCTTGTCGCTGAGCCAACCATGCGCTAAAGAAAGTTTCACTTGAGTGGATCCTCTATCTAGACTTCGGATCCTATCCAATCCCCTTCGCGGCTTTGCTAGAGCCCTTCAGGAGAAAGGCAGAAATTTAGGGAGAGGAGAAAATATTTAATTTAAGCTTAGATCCGAGCGTGCTCCAAACTTTTGGGATCCGCTCAGATCTAGAGCATGGAACGAGTTTAGAGGAAGAGGGAGACCCCTATTTATATAGGCGGCTTACACATCCCCTTTACTCCACTTCCGATGTGGGACTAAATATTTGGAGTTAAATAATTCAAGTTAGTTCGCCTTTCATAAAGGCCAAACTTCCATGAATTTTAACTCACTCACCGTTGAGCTTCACATTTGATACAAGCTATCAAATCGAAGGGCGCTGAACAGTGAACGCGTAAGAAAAAACAACGAGTCAATCAGAGTTTGTTTCACCCTTCAAACAAGGGTCCAAAGATCAGCCCAAGCATGATTTTCGTGTAAAACACCAGCCGCCGGCACAAAGCAGCACTAGGGTTCAAAACCCTAAGTGTGGGGCCCACAGGGTGAGCCCCACAGTTGACCCGGCCCTCAGGCTGGTGCTGGCTGGCTGGCGCCAGCCTGGATTGCCCCATTTGAGGCAGGCGTAAGGCGCCCCCTCAAACAGGGCGCCAGGTGCAAAAAAAATTGGGGTGGGCGCCGGCTGTCATGCCCCGCTTTCCAAAAATGTGGAGGCGAGATGTGAGAAGGTCCGAACAAACTTGAAGCTGTGAAGCTCAAAGTCTGATAAGCGTATAAAAACACTTATTATGGAAAGTCCTTGCAAAGCAAAACGAAACAACAATGATAATAAGGAAATGAGACGACATTTTATTGAATCTCCAAATGTCCATAAACAAATTACAATATCGCAGAAAAGCCACCAGGCTAAAAGGAAAAGAGTCTAAGGCCCAAACATGGCTAACAAGGTATAACATACATACAAAGGTGCCACGCACCAACAACTAACAGCAAACCTAAACAAAGAAGTGGACACGAGCAGTCTTCAAGACAGGCCCCTGGTGTACACTCACCACCATAGCAAACATCAGCATCAGCAACACCATATCCCATGCAACAAAGCTCTGGCTCTGGGTCTAACATGTGACACCCAAAAGAGAGAGGGGCACATGTCAGCAAGTCTGGAAAGACTTGTGCAAGGAAACTGGAAGAAAAGTAAAATAGCAACCTAGCAGTTAAAGTATGATGCATGGCATGGCAAGTATAGGGTGGAAGTGACAAGTAGAGGGAAGTACAAGTAGCAAGTATGTCATGGATAACAAGTAAAACTCGGACAAGTACAAGTCAAGTGGTTCACGTCAAGTGAACAGTCAAGTAAACAAGTTGTGCACAGAGATTCCGCCTGTTGGCTAGAGTGGCTGATCGGGCCAACTCCTAAGCTCAAGTGACCGTTTATCTCTACCCCTCCACGTGTATCGAGCCAGGGAATTACCCCGAACACGGAATGCTCGCTTCTGGAACACGAGCCAGGAAGTGTATTTAACAAGTATGGCGTAGGGTTATGCCTGCAACGCAGGTGCCTAGCCGGTAAACAAGTAGATCGGGCATTGGCTATCAACCAACTCACGTAGCCCGCTTCTGGAACACTGGCCAGGAAACACAAGTATTGTAGGAATATGATGCCCTCAAGGCCATTTATTCCTGTGTGAATAGCACAAACATCTTGTTCGAAATAACAGTAAGCTGTTTGGTAATAATTTATCTAAGCTATATTGTAATGTAGTCAACATTAGATATAAACTTAGGTAAAGTCCTGAGACTTTATGCAAGGTCAAACGGGTATCGAGATGAGTATCTCGATCATGGAGAAACGTTTGACCGTCTGTAGCATAAGTCTGAAATGGTTCGTGGTCGTAGATGTTCCGAGACAAGGACATCGAAACATCGGACAGACCATTGTGTCTTAGTCTTCACCGTTTAGCGGTGGCGATGATCTCATGATCGCTTGACTTGGCGAAGTCGAAGACGAGACACAGGTGCTCATTAGAATGAGTTCACTGAACGATCCACTAAAGTTATCATATGGTTATATTGACAAATCTGTCAGTGATAACTCTGAGTGATGATAGGATAGTTGGTCTTTTGACTTGAGGTCATTTTGACAGACCTGTGCGTGAACGGTGCCACTTAGATCAACTGACCTAGCTTCGAGGCAAGGCCTGTCGAAAGGTCTTTTGATTGGGTGTCACTTGAAACGTACGAGGCGAGTAATGACCAAGATAGGATTCGTCTCTCCCGGTCAATGGGAGTTAGTGTCGTAGAGTTAGTTCGGTCTTTAGTAAAAACTCTGCGCAGAGTATGTTGGAAGAAGTCCAACATTAGTTGACTAAAGATCGATAGAAACTAACCGGAGTCAAGTTATTGGGGTTGACAGTTTGACCGTACCCCAGACTTGATCCGAACAACATATTTAAGACGAAGAGACTATAACTGCGGAATTCATCACGGAAACAGTCAGGTGGTCCCGACAATACTCATGTCAATGAGTTAACCACATAATGATGATTCCTGAAGCAGGGACGGCAACCACTGCTCGTGGTCACTGCCGTATAGGGCTTCGAGCCCAACCTGTTGTAAGGGTCAGGCTGTAGGGTCTCACACAGAGTGCAACGCTTCGTCTAGTAATAGGTAGAAAATAGTTAGGGAGAATATTTTGCATTTTGATGCAAGGGATGAAATAATTGCATTTAGTGCAATATGGTAATTTAAGCTTAGATAGGGACTATTTTGCATTTGATGCAAAAGTGATTATTTATATATTAAATTGTTTAATACAATATTTAATAAAATAAACGCAAGGAAAAGTTCACGGGTAAGACGGGAATGTCCCGGTCTACGCCCAGGCTCGAACGGCGTCCAAATCGGACGCCAGATGATCAAGTTATGCCCAAAACAGCCAAAAATATCAGACCCAGGCAGAACAGGCTGCCTGGGCTAAGCCCAGGCTCGGCCTGGGCTAGCCAGGCACAAGCCTGGGCTTAGCCCAGGCTCGGCCTGGGCGAGCCCAGGCTCGAACCTGGGCGAGCCCAGGCGCCTGGGCGAGCCCAGGCGCAGCCTGGGCTCTGCCCAGGCTGGTTTAGACGCCTGGGCAGCGCCCAGGCCTGGCCTGGGCTGCGCCCAGGTCCAGGTCTGGGCTGCACCCGGGTTCAGGCCTGGGCAGGCTTTGTGGGTCCCACCTTTGGGTGTGGAACCCTAGGTTTAATGGGCAGTTTTTGACGGCTCAGTTTTTGTGAAAAACTAGCCTAGGGCTGATCTTTGGACACTCAATTGGAGGGTCAAACGAACTCCGATTGACGAACCGTTTTTTCCTATGCGTTCACCGTTGAACGCTTGTCGTATTGATAGGTTGTATCAACCCTGAAGCTCAACGGTGAGTGAGTTAAAATTCACGGAAGTTTGCACTTTGTGAAGTGCAAACTAACTTGATTTTAATTAACCCATTAAATAGTCCCACATCGGATTTTGAGAAAAGGGGAGAGTCCGCCGCCTATATAAATAGGGGTCTCCCCCCTTTCTCAAAACTTGTCCCAAGCTCTAGATCTGAGCGGCTCTCGTAAATGTTGGAGCACGCTCGGATCTTAGCTTAAATTAAATATTTCTCTATCTCCCTAAAATTTCTGCCTTACTCCTGCGGGCTCTAGCAAAGCCTCAAAGGAGTTCGGATTCTGGATCCGAAATCTTGGCGGAGGTTTCACTCGCGTGAAACTTTCTTCGGCGGTTGGTTGGCTCGGCGGCACGGGGATTGATCGCCTCGGGATGCGGAGCGGTTCGAGGAGCGGTTCGGGGAGCGGTTCAAGGAGCGGCTCGGCGTGGGACGGGAGCAGCTCGGAAGACGGCGCGGAACATCTCGCCTGCTCCAGGGCTGAGATTCCGGGTATGTGGTTAAAGTAGTTTATTAGCATTAGTTTAGTTTAATCGCAGTAGGCTAGATCCTTCTTGGGATGGTCAGATCCATCCCAAGTCGGCATAGATCTTGGCATAGGGTCTTGGACCTTAGGGCTGAGTTAAAAAAATTGTTTTTAACTGCATGTTAATTAGTTAACATAAGTTTTTCTTCCGCTGCAAATGTTTTTGTGTCTATGTTCCGTCCGACTTAGGACGGGACTAGAATTTTTGTGCCCTAAGGGACCCCCAAATCCCTACAGTGGTATCAGAGCCTAGGTTTGCGTAGTCGATCTAGCCTGCGATTAATTTTAAACTTAAGAATGCTTTTAAATACTTTTAAAATGTTTTTAAAGTTATGAGATAAATTTTAAAAATGTTTTATATGTTCAAATTCATTTGATAAATTTTTTTAAGCATGAAAGTTTTTAAAATGATGTTTTAATTTATGAGATATTTTAAAACTGTTTTAAAAGTTAAAAATTTTTTTTATGCGATAAAGTTTTTTAACGTAGCATGCAAATTAGTGATTTTAAAATTAAGTTTTTTTTATGAGATAAAAATAAAATAATTTTAAAATCATATTTTAAATTTAAATGTTAAATTTATGTAGGCAGGCTAAAAATTGTTTATGCGATAAACTTAGTTTATTTAATTGTTAAATAGATATACACTTTCTTTTTATGTTGATAAAATTAGTGTAGCTTTATTTTAATGGCTTGTTAATCTTGTCCCTTATTTGATAACACAAGACAACCTTTTAGGTTAGCCATTAAAAATGATTAAAATTTATTACTTGAATTTTAATGACATGCTATGCTTTAATAAATCATTAACAACAATATTAAGACCTAATTCCTGATTAGGGTAGTCCTTTAAATGATTTTTCAAATTCTAATTGTTATAATTAATTTTCATTAAAGGACTTCGCTTCTAGCGTTGTTAATAATTTATTAAAATCCTAATAACGATTAGGGTAGCACGTGAACTTTATAGTTGATAAGGACTTAATAAAAGTTATTAAACACATCCTAAAATTTTGAATTTAAGGATTCAACTAGTTGATAGGATTAATTAGTTGTTAATAAAAGCTGTTTAGTCTATGGCATACATACAAAAATGACAAGCTTCATTCAATGGACCATGATCCAGTCAATGTGCTTGGCTAAGAGTTCTGGGTCAACCCTTGCTAGTCCAAGGGGTAGTGATCCTGGCTTAGTCAATTCCCTGGCTGAGTTCCGCTGGACCGCAATGTCGCGAATCATGATTGTATGACACCCTGGACTATATCTAAGTCAAATACGTTAATGATCTTTTTCAAGATTAGCCGTAGCCCTCCTTATTTTAGGGGTTAGCAACTATAGGGCCCGTGTTATAGTTGTTGAGATACACTCAAGCTGTGACATGGCAACCCTGTAGAAACCAACTCCTTAAATACATAAGATGAAATCTTGACTAACCCTAACCGTCGTCTCGTACCCCGAGCGCCGGCGTAAGTTAAGTCAACGATGTAGTCTGACTTGATGTAGTCTGAGACCTGACCCAAACCAACGTGTCGTGCATACACCGAGCTGCGGGGCAAGTCAGGCTAGACATGAAAACAAGGGTCCGACTAGACTAGACAATGTGATTTGGATGAGCACACTCATGATCACGAATGGCTAGGGGCAAAAACTGATTAAGAGAGTCATATCCGATATGATCGATGAAGAGTCATCTTCCGATCACAGAGTCAATCAACTTATTGAGCTACACTCAAGGTTGTTTAGACTCAAGGTGATTGGAACTCTTACCCATTAATTTTAATTCGATTAAATCGTTCGTTATTAAGCTTTAAAACGTTCGTAAAAATAGTGGGAGGATATAGATAGATAAAAGCCAATCTACCTATATTTAATATTGAACATATGCTAAAACTAGGGCAAGACTATGTTTACCGTAGGAATTAAAATATAATATTTTAATAAGTTAATTGGTCAATAAGTTGATTAATTGAATATCAAGTTAAATTCTAATTGATAGAATTAAAACTATATTCTCATTGACATTAAATGACCTTCTAAAGAACAAACTTAAGAAATATGATTTCATTAAGTTCTGGGTCCAACAAATAAATTAAAGCTACATGTCACTCATCTCTATATGAGGCAGCTCGAACATATAGGACATTCAAAGTATGTTTTTCCCTACAACTTGTCGAGCTACCCTCAAGGTTGTATGGACAAACAATTTTGATCCGCAAAGTTCGAGAATTCGATTAAACCATTTGAGTCGAATACGAGTGCATGAGCAGTGCAAGACTATGTATCCCAACCGGATCTTGAGACAAGCAACTTCTTGAGCTACACTCAAGATTGCAAAGCTCAAGCGTTTGGATACATAAGTTGCTTGCATATCTATTTATTTATGTTAATATCTAAATGTGATTTAGAAAAGGGAAGAAGGCACTTCGGAAAGTCAATTGAGAAAGTTAGTTTAATTTATCATTAGTAAAGGCATAAGTAGGAGGAAATGAAAATGTGACATATTTTGATGTCACGATTTCAGAATGAATTGTTATACAAAAGACGTTTAACACATTTTGACGAATGTCGTCACATTGCTTCTGAAGTAATGTTTTGCGTTAAGTAATTTGTAAATAACTAAATATATATTAAATGTTAATATATAAATACACAAGATAGTAGCAAACTTATATGGTAAAATTAGACTAGGCCGTATCTAGAGATTAAGCTTCACAAGTCACATAAAGAGGGGTCTGACCTCTCGTATTATGAAGTCTACGGACACTTGTAAGTCTTAGCCTCTTAGATACAATGGCCGAAACCCATCTGTGGGACAGTGGGAGAATGAGTTGTCGAACTCAGTCTAGTACATACTGATGTACCCGAGTCTAGATTAACCAAAATAAGTTATTCGTATATTTTACTAAGACACGTGTTCTTGATGAAACGCAAGTCTGATAAAATGACGAAAGTATTTAAACTGATTCGATTAGATCGAATGGTCAAATACTTGGCTAAATGAAATCTTGTGTAATTAAAAGAAAATGTGATTTTCTCTCAGGTCAAGTCTGTTAACACATCAGTGTGTTAAAAGGTATGAATCACACTCAATTAGATTTAGTGTGATCCATTGTAAGTGACTCTGAGTTAAGTCCTCTCTCTGGGTTAAGTCCCAGACGGTAATGCCTAGGTTTTGATAATGTTCTACAAGGACATTATCAATAATATATTCAATAAATCAATCGTAAGGAAGTTGTATCATTACTCGAATCTCGTGAGACGGATTGTCGAGTTAGACATCATAACTGATGATGACTCAGTCAACTTCTAGGATAAAATTCGGAGTAGAAACTCCGATTTAAAACTTGATGTAGGTCCGTGTGCGTAAATAAATTTGAGAATTTAGTTTACGTGCGCAAGGAAAATGTTTCCTCACTTTTTGCAAGTAAATCTTTAAGTTGAAAGATTGGTGCAGAAAGGAAAATAGTGAAGTACAATCTTGTTGGACGAGAACGGTTTTCATCCTAATTTCTTTAAAACGGATTAGTTGAAACCGTCTCGCCAGCAGATGTGTATAGATCTACTCGGACCAAGCTCGATGTATAACGTTCATGTTGACCATGAAAATTTGAGCATTCACTTATAAGTTCGTTTTTCTAAATATGATTTAGACGGACCAACTTATATGAATTGGCCAGAGAATTTTCAAGGTCAGTGGGAGCGTGTAAATTACATGCGAGACATCAAAGAGATGGAACATATATTTTGATTAAGTAATCAAAGAGTTTGATTATTTATCAGAAATGAATATGAACAATTTGAAATGACCAATAACTAATTTGAAATTATTATCGTAAGATACGATGAACTGGATAAGATCCAGGGAAATAAAGTATTATAGATTCCGATAGACCAAGTGAATTATTTGAATGAGATTCAAATGGTTGGTCTAACATAAACATAGAAACCCCTTAAGTCTATAGTGTAGACGGTTTTAGCAGATCCACTCACGAAGGCTCTACCACATGAAGTCGGGAAAACTTATGTGTAAAAATGGTATAAGATACCGAGATAAATGGGCCTGAGTGCAAGTGGGAGATGTAGGAATATGATGCCCTCAAGGCCATTTATTCCTGTGTGAATAGCACAAACATCTTGTTCGAAATAACAGTAAGCTGTTTGGTAATAATTTATCTAAGCTATATTGTAATGTAGTCAACATTAGATATAAACTTAGGTAAAGTCCTGAGACTTTATGCAAGGTCAAACGGGTATCGAGATGAGTATCTCGATCATGGAGAAACGTTTGACCGTCTGTAGCATAAGTCTGAAATGGTTCGTGGTCGTAGATGTTCCGAGACAAGGACATCGAAACATCGGACAGACCATTGTGTCTTAGTCTTCACCGTTTAGCGGTGGCGATGATCTCATGATCGCTTGACTTGGCGAAGTCGAAGACGAGACACAGGTGCTCATTAGAATGAGTTCACTGAACGATCCACTAAAGTTATCATATGGTTATATTGACAAATCTGTCAGTGATAACTCTGAGTGATGATAGGATAGTTGGTCTTTTGACTTGAGGTCATTTTGACAGACCTGTGCGTGAACGGTGCCACTTAGATCAACTGACCTAGCTTCGAGGCAAGGCCTGTCGAAAGGTCTTTTGATTGGGTGTCACTTGAAACGTACGAGGCGAGTAATGACCAAGATAGGATTCGTCTCTCCCGGTCAATGGGAGTTAGTGTCGTAGAGTTAGTTCGGTCTTTAGTAAAAACTCTGCGCAGAGTATGTTGGAAGAAGTCCAACATTAGTTGACTAAAGATCGATAGAAACTAACCGGAGTCAAGTTATTGGGGTTGACAGTTTGACCGTACCCCAGACTTGATCCGAACAACATATTTAAGACGAAGAGACTATAACTGCGGAATTCATCACGGAAACAGTCAGGTGGTCCCGACAATACTCATGTCAATGAGTTAACCACATAATGATGATTCCTGAAGCAGGGACGGCAACCACTGCTCGTGGTCACTGCCGTATAGGGCTTCGAGCCCAACCTGTTGTAAGGGTCAGGCTGTAGGGTCTCACACAGAGTGCAACGCTTCGTCTAGTAATAGGTAGAAAATAGTTAGGGAGAATATTTTGCATTTTGATGCAAGGGATGAAATAATTGCATTTAGTGCAATATGGTAATTTAAGCTTAGATAGGGACTATTTTGCATTTGATGCAAAAGTGATTATTTATATATTAAATTGTTTAATACAATATTTAATAAAATAAACGCAAGGAAAAGTTCACGGGTAAGACGGGAATGTCCCGGTCTACGCCCAGGTTCGAACGGCGTCCAAATCGGATGCCAGATGATCAAGTTATGCCCAAAACAGCCAAAAATATCAGACCCAGGCAGAACAGGCTGCCTGGGCTAGCCCAGGCGCTGCCTGGGCAGAGCCCAGGCTCGGCCTGGGCTAGCCAGGCACAAGCCTGGGCTTAGCCCAGGCCGCCTGGGCACAGCCCAGGCCCGCCTGGGCTCTGCCCAGGCGCGGGCCTGGGCGAGCCCAGGCCGCCTGGGCTTGCCCAGGCCGCCTGGGCGAGCCCAGGCTCGAACCTGGGCGAGCCCAGGCGCAGCCTGGGCTCTGCCCAGGCTGGTTTAGACGCCTGGGCAGCGCCCAGGCCTGGCCTGGGCTGCGCCCAGGTCCAGGTCTGGGCTGCACCCGGGTTCAGGCCTGGGCAGGCTTTGTGGGTCCCACCTTTGGGTGTGGAACCCTAGGTTTAATGGGCAGTTTTTGACGGCTCAGTTTTTGTGAAAAACTAGCCTAGGGCTGATCTTTGGACACTCAATTGGAGGGTCAAACGAACTCCGATTGACGAACCGTTTTTTCCTATGCGTTCACCGTTGAACGCTTGTCGTATTGATAGGTTGTATCAACCCTGAAGCTCAACGGTGAGTGAGTTAAAATTCACGGAAGTTTGCACTTTGTGAAGTGCAAACTAACTTGATTTTAATTAACCCATTAAATAGTCCCACATCGGATTTTGAGAAAAGGGGAGAGTCCGCCGCCTATATAAATAGGGGTCTCCCCCCTTTCTCAAAACTTGTCCCAAGCTCTAGATCTGAGCGGCTCTCGTAAATGTTGGAGCACGCTCGGATCTTAGCTTAAATTAAATATTTCTCTATCTCCCTAAAATTTCTGCCTTACTCCTGCGGGCTCTAGCAAAGCCTCAAAGGAGTTCGGATTCTGGATCCGAAATCTTGGCGGAGGTTTCACTCGCGTGAAACTTTCTTCGGCGGTTGGTTGGCTCGGCGGCACGGGGATTGATCGCCTCGGGATGCGGAGCGGTTCGAGGAGCGGTTCGGGGAGCGGTTCAAGGAGCGGCTCGGCGTGGGACGGGAGCAGCTCGGAAGACGGCGCGGAACATCTCGCCTGCTCCAGGGCTGAGATTCCGGGTATGTGGTTAAAGTAGTTTATTAGCATTAGTTTAGTTTAATCGCAGTAGGCTAGATCCTTCTTGGGATGGTCAGATCCATCCCAAGTCGGCATAGATCTTGGCATAGGGTCTTGGACCTTAGGGCTGAGTTAAAAAAATTGTTTTTAACTGCATGTTAATTAGTTAACATAAGTTTTTCTTCCGCTGCAAATGTTTTTGTGTCTATGTTCCGTCCGACTTAGGACGGGACTAGAATTTTTGTGCCCTAAGGGACTCCCAAATCCCTACAAGTATTGTAGCATGTGCTACGAATGCGACATACAACATGGATAGCATGGATGACAATTAATTCGCGTGCCGTTAATCAAAATTAAACATGACATGATAGTTATGCAACATGATAAATGGCGGTCCTAGCTTCGTTGTCAAGCTAGTTCCTGAAATTGTGTCTAGGCGAGTATCATTTCGTCGCCTAGTCTCTTTTACACCTACAACAAGCAAATGGCCTAAGACATGGCCCAAACCCTAAGTGGCAAGTTTCACTTGCCTGGCACCGAGGAGAACGATCAACGAAAGCACATCACACAAATTTGTTATCTACGGGAATGGATCACTGTCATGGAAAAACAACATTAGAATGGTAACTAATCCGTATTCACAATCGAACCCTACGATTTCTAATGATCCATTTTATTAGGGTTTCACAAATATCAAGTGTGGGTTATGAGATTATTAAAGGAAGAATACTACCCGTGAAGAAGCGGAGGAACGACGCCGAGAACTACGGCGACGGAAGAACGATCCGGCTCAGATCTGGAAATGGGGAAAATCTAGAGAAATGGGTTTGGATGAGGCTTTTGGGGATTTGATGAGGGTTTGAGGTTGAGGAGAGGTAGGATATGTGAAATGAGGGTTTGGATGATGATGGATGAGCTTGGGATGAAGGATCAATGGTTTGGGGAAGAAGGGGGCTCAATGGGGGAGAAATTAGGGTTTGGGGTGATGAGGAAGAAGAAGAAAACGTTTGGGGCGTATTTATAGAAAAGTGTGGCAGCTAGGGCAAAACTAGGGTTTCCTGGGCTGATTAGTCGGTCAAAGAAGGATTGGGGACCGACTAGCTTGGGAACTAGTCGGTTGGTTGATCAACGCAGACCGACTAAGAGTAAACAGTAGCTCGCTCAGGAAAACTGGACTATGAGTTAGTCGGTCTGTGAAGGCTTGTCAACCGACTAGTTTGAGAACTAGTCGGTCGGTGAGTGTTCATTGACCGACTAAAGGCTGAATTCTGAGTGAGATCATGGAAATGAGAGTTAGTCGGTCTGAGAAGGATTCCTGACCGACTAGTTTAGCATCTAGTCGGTCGATGGTTGTTCTCAGACCGACTAAGAGTAAACAGTAACTCCAGAATAATTGATTGAATGAACTAGTCGGTTCCAGTTGATTTCCTGACTGACTAGATTGGAATCTAGTCGGTCGGTTGATCTTCTTGAACCAACTAACGTGCACGAAAAGTCTCGAAATGGAGCGCGAAGGTCCGGGATGAATTCCAAGGTTTCTAGGATCAACCTATCGCTAAGATATGATCGATATAAGGCTCGTCACGAGTGACTTACTCCAAGTTCAATGATTCTAAGGAAGAAGCTAGAAGATCACATCAAAAGGAATGAAAACGAAAGCTAGGAAATCTCAACAAGATGAATGAAAGCGAGAACTATGGAAATGGAAACCACACAAGGCGAGAACACACCATCACAAGCAAAACACACTGATAATCCAATCATACAAAAACCAGTCGTTACATCATACCCACCTTAGAATAAAGTCCGTCCTCAGACTTTCTAACATATATATAGTCGCTCTGGTAACTACCCTCAACCAATATCACATCATAAATTCAACCAAGTACATTCATTTCGAGTGCTTATATATATATGCACTAGAAATCAAATATTTCTACCATTACACACATATTTTCACGCACATAGTACACTCATACTTATTATAGTCAATCAATTTCATCCACGTATTTCAATCACATATATATAGTCAATATATTTATACAACAATAAACACTTATTACTTACTATAATAAAATAACCAAGCCTCTCTTATTTGAAAATAATTTCACATTTATTTATTCATTCAAATACATGCAAATATTTCACCATATTTTCACCTCACATATAGTCCTATAACTATATATTGGTATAGCCACCCACAATCGTGTGCGTAACACAACCAAGCACAAACAACTCAAACACCATACATACATCATCCGTCACTATTCACCACCACATACAATTATACCAAAGTACATAGAGTATACCCACTCAAGCTTGAGTGAGACTCAAATCATAGCAGGACATTTATATGCGTAACACAGTATCCATACACATACCAATACCACTCCAAGGCATACACATCCACGTATCACATATTTTCACACAGTATCCATCCATTTATAATTACCATATCAACACATCAACTACATACAAGTTTAAGAGATGCAATAGTCGGGTATACCTCCTGATATACACGCATACAACATCTCATAAAACAAGTAGTACCAATCAAAATTATCATTCTGTTATCATACGTATATCACATCATACTCAAGCAGAAAATTACCTACACACAACATACAAATGCCAATACCCATACCACTTTATACACACCACGAAATCAACACTACGACGACATAACCACTTAACTAATGGGCCCACCAAACTATAACAAGGTTGACACAGGCAACGACAAGCTCTATGGGCTAGACAATAGGAAAGAACCGAACCTAGATCATGACGAATAGAAAGATCGAAAAACATGGGTTCAGCTAGGACGAAGATAAGGAGCCAAATTTGGTTAGGGGAATCAGGGTAAGACTGTGAATGTTTAGGTGGAAAGATGATGCAATGATACCCTTAAGGAATACGTAAAGAAGGTAGTGTAAACAACATAAGTTAAAATACGTGAATTCGAAGACCGTTGTACTTCAAAAAGTCGGAGTCCTCGTTTGTATAAAATTATTTAGAGGTCGATAAACAAGTTGTTTGAAAACGAGTTTGAGACGAATATACGTAATAAGAGGAAAAGTGGTTTATTGGCTTATATAAAATCATCATGAGGAAAAAGGAAATCATTTACTCGAACATTAAAACATAGGTCAGAAATGTCATGCGGCAGCAATCAAAAATTTTTGGAAAAGTTTTGAGATTCGAAGATTAAAATCAGATCAAGTATAGTGTGGAGAATTTAAGCGCATGCTAAAGGTTTTCCGAATCTTAAAACTGAAGAGAAATCCCAAATAAACCATATCGAAAATACTTTTAGAGAAATCCGAATTTGCCAACAAAAATTGATTTATACAAGATCTTAATGTACGAGCAAAACGAACGTGGTACCGATATATAAAAATAATTGAAGTCATATTTTAGAAATTATCTTAAAAGTGTGTATGGTGAATGGAAAGATAATATCTTGGTAGTATGGAAAGAGAAAAGGATATTTAAACTCATCAAGTTAGTATTAAAACTTTTAAACCGTTTTATGAAGGGTCTAAGTCAGGAATGATTTCGAAATAGTAATTTTTTATTACAAAAATCTGAAATATGGAAAATGTTGAGCATAAAATCGACTTGGTAAAAGCCGAAGTCCAAAGGGACTTGAAAAGTTTATTAAGAGTAAGCACGAGGTGTTTTCGAATAAAATTTTAATGGCACAAGTAAGAAAAGAAATTATGAATCGAGTTAGGAATATAGAAATACTGTTCAGAATGAAATTGGTATATGAAAAGGGACAAGACATTTATATCGATACGAAAGTATATGCTGAAAATATTATAAACTTCTAATCTAAAAATCTCAACACAAGTTTCGATATTTAAAAACATAAATAATTTAAGTCGGCGAAGGAGCATGAAACCTTACATATATCAAAAGTGTTTCGAAAAAATTTAAACTTAACGAAAGAAGAAGATCGAAGATACTTTTAGGGAAATAAGGATTCGCCAAAAGAATGTGTTGGTATAAACACTTTTGAAGTACGAGTACGACGAACCTATAATTGATATATACAAAAATTAGTTGAAGTCCATTCAGTTTGGAAAAATACCCCTAAAGGTAAGTAAGATAAGTGGTTAAAATAAATTTTTGTAGGTAGGAAAAAGGACGGTATATCGAACCATCAGGATAGTAATAAAGTTTAAAAATCGAAATGCGAAAGATACATTGTTAGAAAAATAGTACAAGATAGTAATTTTAAAATTACGACAAAAAGTCTTCAAAATTCAAGAACGACTTTTAACTCCATCGAAATTTAGGGAGACATATTTAAAGAAGTTTAGAACAAAATTTAAATTGAGTGAAACTTCAAATAAGGAAAGCATTCGAAAATAACTTTGGAAGAATCAAGATTTGCAATGGAAAACATTTGAAAGATCAAGGATAATTTTAATGAGGTGGTCATGTGAATTGAGGACAAGGGAAGTGGTTGTGCGATGAATGCACCTAAATTACGATTCAAGAAACTACAATGAAAATCTACGGTCAGTAACACCGAAGTGTAGTGACCAGGAAAGATTGAATCAGAGGGTTCTAATCATCGGGTCGACTAAATGCCTAGGAAAACTAATCACTAAGGCTTCTTAATGGCTAGAGTATATTAGAGGCCTCAGGGAAGGTTCTAAGAGAATCAAGGTCATGTTCCGTTGGGCCCGAAATCGATAAACCCAAGCGAACGGCTATATAAATCCTAGGAGTCTATCATGGTCAGAGCTAGACAGGAACCACTAAGGTAACTCTTAGGACTATCAAATCAATCACTAACATGGAATCTAACTAACAATCAAGGATCCCAAACTAGCAAGCACAAACTTCTAACTAAGTCTCACTATGGTCCTGATCTAATGGATTTCCTACCAAGCTGGGACAGATGCTTTAACACGCCTACTAGCCACCTAAGACATAGGAACGCTAAAAACCTAGACTCCGGGCTTATAACTTGGATGTTCTAATTTATTAATGGACATTCTATAATTATTATCGTTGTTCCGATAGTTCGCATTTGCAAATGGACCTGTATGGGCCACCAATAAAACCTGTCATGACCCGCTTCCCAAAAATGTGGAGGCGAGATGTGAGAAGGTCCGCACAAACTTGAAGCTGTGAAGCCCAAAGTCTGATAAGCGTATAAAAACAATTATTATGACAAGTCCTTGCAAAGCGAAACGAAACAACAATGATAATAAGGAAATGAGACGACATTTTATTGAATCTCCAAATGTCCATAAACAAATTACAATATCGCAGAAAAGCCACCAGGCTAAAAGGAAAAGAGTCTAAGGCCCAAACATGGCCAACAAGGTATAACATACATACAAAGGTGCCATGCACCAACAACTAACAGCAAACCTAAACAAAGAAGTGGACACGAGCGGTCTTCAAGACAGGCCCCTGGTGTACACTCGCCACCACAGCAAACATCAGCATCAGCAACACCATATCCCCTGCAACAAAGCTCTGGCTCTGGGTCTAACATGTGACACCCAAAAGAGAGAGGGGCACATGTCAGCAAGTCTGGAAAGACTTGTGCAAGGAAACTGGAAGAAAGGTAAAATAGCAACCTAGCAGTTAAAGTATGATGCATGGTATGGCAAGTATAGTGTGGAAGTGACAAGTAGAGGGAAGTACAAGTAGCAAGTATGTCATGGATAATAAGTAAAACTCGGACAAGTACAAGTCAAGTGGTTCACGTCAAGTGAACAGTCAAGTAAACAAGTTGTGCACAGAGATTCCGCCTGTTGGCTAGAGTGGCTGATCGGGCCAACTCCTAAGCTCAAGTGACCGTTTATCTCTACCCCTCCACGTGTATCGAGCCAGGGAATTACCCCGAACACGGAATGCTCGCTTCTGGAACACGAGCCAGGAAGTGTATTTAACAAGTATGGCGTAGGGTTATGCCTGCAACGCAGGTGCCTAGCCGGTAAACAAGTAGATCGGGCATTGGCTATCAACCAACTCACGTAGTCCGCTTCTGGAACACTGGCCAGGAAACACAAGTATTGTAGCGTGTGCTATGAATGCGACATACAACATGGATAGCATGGATGACAATTAATTCGTGTGCCGTTAATCAAAATTAAACATGACATGATAGTTATGCAACATGATACATGGCGGTCCTAGCTTCGTTGTCCAGCTAGTTCATGAAATTGTGCCTAGGCGAGTATCATTTCGTCGCCTAGTCTCTTTTACACCTACAACAAGCAAATAAACTAAGACATGGCCCAAACCCTAAGTGGCAAGTTTCACTTGCCTGGCACCGAGGAGAACGATCAACGAAAGCACATCACACAAATTTGTTATCTACGGGAATGGATCACTGTCATGGAAAAACAACATTAGAATGGTAACTAATCCGTATTCACAATCGAACCCTACGATTTCTAATTATCCATTTTATTAGGGTTTCACAAATATCAAGTGTGGGTTATGAGATTATTAAAGGAAGAATACTACCTGTGAAGAAGCGGAGGAACGACGCCGAGAACTACGGCGACGGAAGAACGATCCGGCTCAGATCTGGAAATGGGGAAAATCTGGAGAAATGGGTTTGGATGAGGCTTTTGGGGATTTGATGAGGGTTTGCGGTTGAGGAGAGGTAGGATATGTGAAATGAGGGTTTGAATGATGATGGATGAGCTTGGGATGAAGGATCAATGGTTTGGGGAAGAAGGGGGCTCAATGGGGGAGAAATTAGGGTTTGGGGTGATGAGGAAGAAGAAGAAAATGTTTGGGGCGTATTTATAGAAAAGTGTGGCGGCTAGGGCAAAACTAGGGTTTCCTAGGCTGATTAGTCGGTCTGTTACGCCTATTTGGCCGAGGCCCGAAAGACACGAGCCCAGAGACCCGACCGCCGGTCAAGAGCCCATCTGCGCACTCAGGCCCACTCGATAAGGCCCTATGTGGGACCCCCCAAATGTCGATCCGACCCGGCCCCGGTAACACACCAGTCACTCGCCCACTCCTGCGATAACCGTTCCCTCGATCCCGTTACCACTTAGTGACAGTGATGGGGAGGTGCGGGGATGGCGCAAGGAGCGGCGACGGGGGGCGGATTGAGGGGGCACGATCGAGGGCGGACGAGCGACGTGGGTCAGGGGCAATCACGGCGGAGGTCTATAAAGGGGCTAGGAGGACGACAGGAGAAGGGACGGCCTCTCAGGTATCTAGAACCTAAGGTACTCCATCAACGACCTAGTTCCCCCATTTTCATCTCCTTCCTCCCCCGCTCACGCCGTGAGACGTTGTTCCGATCTCCTCACGAGTCGAACCGTCTCCGCCGAGCCTCCTCTTTCAGATCTCTGTCTGACTTAGGCATCGGAGGGGATTTGGCCGGAACCAAGGTCCGGCCCCCTGACGAGTGTTCTCGTCTATGCAGGAGGGCATCAGATCGACGGGCCGAAGCTTCCCCTCCGCCCCTCACCGACCACGCAACCAGCTGGATGATTGAGGCTTCCCCTCGTCGTCCGACCGCCGAGGCCGAGCGCAACCGACCGAGGCCGAGCGTCTCGACCCGGGCCGAGGCTACCCCTCGCCCTACCAACGGCCGAGGACCCCGATTCGACCCAGCCGACGCGCTCCACGTCATCTGTAGATCCGACTCGAGCCTCGACTGCACCAACTCGACTCACCCGAGGGACCCAAGCGGACCCCTTGACCACGTTGACCGGGTTGTCCACGGTCAACGCTTTGTAGTGAGAAAACACTCTGAAACATCTGGCGCCGTCTGTGGGAACGAACTATCCCACGAAGAAACAAACCACATCTGCGATGACGCGACCTTCCCCATCTCGGCGAAAGGAGAACAGGGCCCTGACGCGAGGCGACAGGGCCCGCCATCGTTGGCAAGAATGGGCACGGGCCCGGCGCGAAGAGGATCGTGAGGAAAGGGCCGGGAGACCCTCCCCGTCCCCACTGGTCAGGAGACCGAGTGCATCCGTAACGGCGCGTAGCTTGGACGTGGCTTTGGTGGTGTCAGTGGTCATCGACACTACCATGGTACGGCGGCTGCTTGTCGACACCGGCAGCTCCTGTGACATCCTCTTCATGTCAACCCTGGAAAAGATGGGGCGGCGGAAAGAAGACTTACGACCTCGCTCAGGTCCCGTGGTTGGATTCACGGGTCACTCCACCCCCATCATTGGCACGATCCATCTCCCGGTAACGCTCGGAGACACACCAGACTCGGTGACCCTGGCGGTGGAATTCATCGTATTGGGGATCGGGTCGGAATACAATGGGATCATCGGCCGACCCCTGCTCAACGCCGTCGGCGCGGTAGTCTCGACCCTCCATCAGACTATCAAGTTCCGAACGCCCGGGGGGATGGGGCAAGTCGAAGGCGATGCGGGGAGACCGAGTACCTGCTATCAATTGGTGGAGGAAGGTCCCGAGGATCGTCTAGCCGACCGGATGGCCGCGCTCGACTTGAGGAGTGGGCCTAGGCCCGCCCCAGCGGAGGAGCAAGAGCAGATCCCGGTCACGGACATCGAGGGCTGGTTCGTCTCGATCGGGAGAGGGCTAAGCCAGGACCTGAGGGATCAGCTGATCGAATGCCTGGAGGCGAACCTGGACATCTTTGCTTGGTCACCGGAGGACATGCCCGGCGTAGACCCCCAGGTGATCGTCCACCAGATCAACGCCGACCCCAACTTCAAGCCGGTCAGGCAGAAGAAGCGTAACCTGGGCGGCGAGAAGATGAAGGCAGCCTCCGAGGAAGTGGAGCGTCTCCTTGACGCCGGCTTCATACGAGAGGTCTGGTACCCGGAGTGGTTGTCGAACGTGGTGATGGTCAGGAAACCCAACGGGAAGTGGCGAATGTGCGTGGACTTCAGTGACCTCAACAAGGCATGTCCCAAGGACAGCTACCCCCTGCCGCGCATCGACCACCTGGTGGACAACGCCTCGGGGTACGAGATGCTTAGCTTCATGGACGCTTACTCCGGGTACAATCAAGTCCAGATGGACCCCCGGGACGAAGAAATGACAGCCTTCACGACAGACCGAGGAACTTACTGCTACAAGAAGATGCCCTTTGGCTTGAAGAACGCAGGGGCCACCTACCAGAGAATGGTCAACAAGGTTTTTAGCTCCCAGATCGGGAGGAACCTGGAAGTCTACGTCGACAACATGCTTGTCAAGTCAAGGCGACCAGAAGACCACATCGCCGACCTGCGGGAGACCTTCGAGCGGTTGCGGCGACACCACATTCGACTCAACCCTGCGAAGTGCACGTTCGGGGTAAGATCTGGCAAATTCTTGGGATTTATGATAACTAACCGTGGCATTGAAGCTAATCCTGACAAGATCGAGGCGCTGATCAACATGCGTGAGCCGACGACGATCAAAGAGCTGCAGAGGCTGAACGGGCGCATCGCAGCCTTGGGGCGATTCCTTTCCAAATCAGCGGAAAGATCGCTTCCCTTCTTCAAGGTCCTGAGGAAAGCGATCGCGGAACCTTCAGACAATAGGAAGACGATACTGTGGGACGAAGACTGCTCCAGGGCGTTCGGAGACCTCAAAGAGTATCTCCGTAGCCCGCCTCTCCTGTCCAAGCCACGGGAAGGGGAGTCGCTGAGCCTTTACCTGGCGTGCGCGGAGGAAGCTGTGAGTTCGGTGCTGATCCGGGAAGACGGTGGGGTGCAGTGGCCGGTATATTACACGAGCTGGATCTTGAAGGGGGCGGAGGTGCGATACTCGCCCATGGAGAAACTGGTGTACGCCCTCGTCCTCTCAGCACGAAGGCTCCGACCCTATTTCCAGGCCCATACCATACTGATCCTGACCGACTCACAACTGGAGCAGAACCTCAAGAGATTCGATCGAATGGGAAGGATGCTAAACTGGGGAGTGGAACTGAGCGAGTTTGACCTCTGATTCAAACCGCGCACGGCCATCAAAGGGCAGGCTCTAGCCGACTTCATCACCGAGTGCACAACGGGAGGAAATGGCCCCCCGGAGGAAGAAGGCCTAGCTACGGTAATTGCTCAACCCTTGTCCTTTCTTTCGGCTGACCACTTCTAGCCAGGGGATCCAGTAGCGTGGATAGTCCATGTGGATGGGTCGGCCACACAGTCAGGAGGAGGGGCTGGGATTGCAATCCGATCTCCGGAAGGGAACATTGTGGAATACGCGTTGCGGTTCGAGTTCCCGGCCACGAACAACGTGGCGGAATACGAAGCGGTGATCAACGGCCTGAGGCTGGCCCTGGAGCTCGGGGCCGAGTCCATCCGCCTCCTCAGCGACTCGAAGCTCATTGTCAACCAACTCTTGGGGAGTTACGAGGCACGGGAGGAGGCGATGCAGAGATATCTCCCTATCGCCAGAGCGGCGATGTCCAAGTTCAAGAGCGTGGAAGTCTTGCACCTCCCGCGATCAGAGAATGCGCGGGCAGATGCGTTGTCGAAGCTGGCCTCGTCCTCGCCTAAGGAGCTGGGCCACACCATCTACGTGGAGAACTTGCAGTCCCCCAGCACGGAAGAGCACGAGATGATGGCAATCGACCAAGAACCCACCTGGATGGACCCGATCGTCCGGTACCTCACTCATGGGGAGGTGCCGACCGATGGGGATGAACGCCGAGCCCTGGAGAGAAAGGCGCTCCGATACGTGATCCATGAAGGGACTCTCTACCGGAGACGCTGGACCAAGACGGATGTCCTCCCATAATTGAAGTGCATTGGACCGCAGGAAGCTGACTACGTCCTACGGGAGGTTCACGAAGGGATCTGCGGGAATCACCATGGGGGCAAGATGGTCGCACAGAAGATCTTGAGGCAGGGATACTACTGGCCGACCCTGGCCCAAGATGCAACAAGCTACGTCCAAAAATGCCAAGAATGCCAGAGGTATGCCCACCACACCTCGACTCCCCCGTCAGAGCTCATCCCTATCGTGAGCCCCATCCCCTTTGCGAAATGGGGGCTCAACATCCTCGGACCATTTAAACCGGGACGAGGGTAGCGGAAGTATCTAATTGTGGCGGTGGACTACTTCACCAAGTGGATCGAGGCCGAACCGTTGGCCACCATCACGTGGAAGAAAGCAAAAAGCTTCGTATGGAATTGCATCATCTCCAGATTCGGAGTGCCACGGGCCATCGTCACAGACAATGGGAAGCAGTTCGACTCCGCAGGGTTTAAAGATTTTTGCGAGGAATGGGGAATCAAGCTTCTCTTCGCCTCTGTAGCGCACCCCCAGACCAACAGAATGGCGGAAGCGGCCAACAAGTGCATCATAGAGCCCCTCCGAAAGAAAGTGAAAGACGCCGAAGGGAACTGGCCAGAGGAGCTCCCCGGGATACTCTGGTCATACCGGACGACCCACAAGGAGGCCACTGGCGAGACCCCGTTCATGCTCACCTACGGGGCCGAGGCGGTGGTGCCGGTCGAATTAGGCGAAGAATCTCTCCGCCTCAAATACTTTGACGAAGACAGGAACTCGCAGGGTCTGGGGCTCAGTCTGGAGCTCCTCGGCGAGCGACGGGAGCAGGCGCTGGCCACCATCATCTGCCAGAAGCAGAAGGTGGCCCGATACTACAACGCTCGGGTTCGGGGAAGAAACTTCCACCTTGGGGACCTGGTCCTCCGGAAAGCGGGCTTCAACCCTGATACCGCTCGTAAAGGGAAGCTCGCGGCTAGATGGGAGGGGCCCTACATAGTCGTCGAGGTCCTCGGACCCGCAGCCTACCGACTAGCCCATATGGAGGGGAGGATTCTCACTCACACCTGGAATACGGAACATTAACGCAAGTACTTTCAATAGATGTATCGTTTCCTATGAAATAAATTTATTTTGAATTCATTCCTTTCCAGAGAAAGCAAAAAGATATACAGAGAGGCGCACGAAGAGGCCGAGGGGCATTCCCCTCCCTCATTTTTCTCCGGGGCACCGGTGGAGCCATAGGCTGGCAGCCCACTAGGGTCTCCCCCTTACTCCGTTCGACGTCAGGGTACATCCGAAGATCCTCGAAGTTGACCCCCGAGAGTGGGAACTTCTTTTGGATCTCAGACTGACACCGGGCGAAACCCTTCTCGAACGCCTCCGATAAGGCGGTCTCAACAAAGGAGGTTGCATACTCCACCACGGCATCCTGATCGATCTAGGCCGGATCCACCTCCTCAAGCCCACGCATCCGGGCCTCTAAGGTCTCGATCTGGCGTTGGTGCTCCGCCCTCTCCTTCTCGATCTCCCGGGATTTCTCGCCAAGTTGGGCAAGGAGGACCCTCGCCTGCTCCTCCGCCGCTTCCAGACGATCGGAGAGCTCCAAGGTCTCGGAGGCAGCAGCAGGGTTGGGGATCTGCTCGGCTCCTCCAGACGTGTCGGCGCCTCTCAAAAGCTCGGCGAGCCGTGCCTCGGCCTCCGACTTTGTAGCCAGAGCCAAGGCTCTCTCCCGGTCCGCCTCCTCCAGGGCAGAGGACAGCTCAGTTACACGGGAATCCAAGGACTGGACCCGCGCTTCCTCTAACTGACCTGCCTCCCCCTCCTCGCTGGGGGCCTCAGGGCCTCGCCCGGCATCGGATTTGGCTTTGGGAAGAGCCGCGAATTGGCGCCTCATTGAGAGGCCCACCGAGGACAACTACACCAAAGCAACGAAGGTAAGACAGCGAAAGCAGCTGGAGAAAGGGGGGACAAGCAGAGACACACTACCTGTTGACCAGCCTGAATCACGAAGGTGGCCAAACAGTCACCTCTGACTCCGTCCAACACTACCTGATCAGGGGGAGACAACAGTTCTCGGCCACTCGTGCGGCGGCTCCGCGGCTCGAAAACACCGACTCCTTCTCCCCCACTGGGAAGCGTGGACGAAGAAGACCCTCCCCTGACGAAGGGAACTCGCTAGGAGAGGAGCAGAACGCGCCAAGATACCGACCGTAGGCATCAGGGAGAGAACCGTCCGGGAGAGGTGAAGGGCCGACCCACGGCCAGGCGACCTCAACGGGGGCGGGTTGAGGTTGGTCAGCAGTCGGCAGGACATCAACCCCCTCGACCCCCTCACGGACCCTCTTGGAAGACCCCAGCAAGGGGAGAGAGGGAGATGACACCTTCTTCCTTTTTGAGCCTCTGGTCGCGGTCACGACCCGCTGCTTCTTCCGGACCTCCAGCACATGATCCCTTCTGCGCGGATCCGGATTTGGGACCTGCACGAGAACGCTGGCGGGAGAAGGACCAAGAGGGAATCCACCTACACTCAAAGGAGAAATGAGAGACAGAGCAGAGCCCGGACGACCTCGAATGGCGAATGCTCGGAGAAGCTTACCTAGGGGCCACACCGTCTTACGCAAGTTGCGGTCACTAAAGAGGACGTCGATCGAGCGCTCCCTCGCAGGAATCACCAGCATGTCCTTCGCCGTCTGCTGCTCGGCGACCGTCGGCTCACCCAGATCGAGGATGACTGTACCAGCCGCCTCCCACCGAACCGGGAAGGGTACACTCGACGGGAACGTGACAAACACGTATTCCCCCTTCCAGCGTTTCAGGGAGCTCGGCAACCCCAGCACCAGGGTCATCTTCAGGCGGGCGCTGATGTAGATCCACGCCCCCGATTAGTGGTGGCTCAGGTGGTAGAACTGGGCGAAGAGGCGAAGAGAGGGCGCCACTCCCCTCAGCATGCAGACAACGATGAACCCGACGAGGAGCCCGACGGCGTTGGGGCAGAATTGACACAGGCACACGTTGTGGGCCTGAAGGAACTCAACGATAAAAGGATGGAGCGGGAAACGAAGCCCGAAGCGGAAACACTTCTCGTATATTCCAACCTCGTTGGGGCCAGGAAAGCAGATCCGCTCGTCAGCCCCAGGGGCACGAGCCGAGTAAGGCGGAAGCAGGTAGGCGGAGCGCATGCTCCCGATGGCGGTGGCACAGATCAACGAAGGCCACGACAAGACCTCTGGGGCACCCCTGAAAGATCATCCCCGTGCCAACAAATCGCCGAAGGAGGGCTACCCGCCAGACCCGGAGCCACGTCACGCTCCGACTGACCCGAACCCGTGGCAGAGGAAGACGACATGAGGCAGAGCTCAGGCAGAATAGGGATCATCACAAAGGAGAAAACGACAGGGTGGCGGCACACGAACCCCTTGGCTTCTCAACTTAAGACGACCCCGCGAGCGGTGGGGATAAGCTTGCAGCTACAACGTGGCAGCATCAGAGGACCGACGGCGCTTCGGAGCCCGCGCCTTAAAAGTATCGAACGGGCCAACTCATGATGACGACTAATAAATGAGTCGGCATCGACTGGCGAGCCTGTCAAGGTCGGCGGAAGTCACATCGGCCGAGCCGAACCGACCAAGGCCGATCGACCCGACCGATGGGGGCAATTGTTACGCCTATTTGGCAGAGGCCCGAAAGACACGAGCCCAGAGACCCGACCGCCGGTCAACAGCCCATCTGCGCACTCAGGCCCATTCGATAAGGCCCTATGGGGGACCCCCCCAATGTCGATCCGACCCGGCCCCGGTAACACACCAGTCACTCGCCCACTCCCGTGATAACCGTTCCCTCGATCCCGTTACCACTTAGTGACAGTGATGGGGAGGTGCGGGGATGGCGCAAGGAGCGGCGACGGGGGGCGGATTGAGGGGGCACGATCGAGGGCGGACGAGTGACGTGGGTCAGGGGCAATCACGGCGGAGGTATATAAATGGGCTAGGAGGACGACAGGAGAAGGGACGGCCTCTCAGGTATCTAGAACCTAAGGTACTCCATCAACGACCTAGTTCCCCCATTTTCATCTCCTTCCTCCCCCGCTCGCGCCGTGAGACGTCGTTCCGATCTCCTCACGAGTCGAACCGTCTCCGCTGAGCCTCCTCTTTCAGATCTCTGTCTGACTTAGGCATCAGAGGGGATTTGGCCGGAACCAAGGTCCGGCCCCCTGACGAGTGTTCTCGTCTACGCAGGAGGGCATCAGATCGACGGGCCGAGGCTTCCCCTCCGCCCCTCGCCGACCACGCAACCAGCTGGACGATTGAGGCTTCCCCTCGTCGTCCGACCGCCGAGGCCGAGCGCAACCGACCGAGGCCGAGCGCAACCGACCGAGGTCGAGCGTCTCGACCCGGGCCGAGGCTACCTCTCGCCCTACCAATGGCCGAGGACCCCGATTCGACCCAGCCGACGCGCTCCACGTCGTCTGCAGATCCGACTCGAGCCTCGACTGCACTAACTCGACTCGCCCGAGGGACCCAAGCGGACCCCTTGACCACGTTGACTGGGTTGTCCACGGTCAACGCTTTGTAGTGAGAAAACGCTCTGAAACACGGTCAAAGAAGGATTGGTGACCGACTAGCTTGGGAACTAGTCGGTCGGTTGATCAACGCAGACCGACTAAGAGTAAACAGTAGCTCGCTCAGGAAAACTGGACTATGAGTTAGTCTGTCTGTGAAGGCTTGTCAACCGACTAGTTTGAGAACTAGTCGGTCGGTGAGTGTTCATTGACCGACTAAAGGTGGAATTCTGAGTGAGATCATGGAAATGAGAGTTAGTCGGTCTGAGAAGGATTCCTGACTGACTAGTTTAGCATCTAGTCGGTCGATGGTTGTTCTCAGACCGACTAAGAGTAAACAGTAACTCCAGAATAATTGATTGAATGAACTAGTCGGTTCCAGTTGATTTCCTGACCGACTAGATTGGAATCTAGTCGGTCGGTTGATCTTCTTGAACCAACTAACGTGCACGAAAAGTCTCGAAATGGAGCGCGAAGGTCCGGGATGAATTCTAAGGTTTCTAGGATCAACCTATCGCTAAGATATGATTGATATGAGGCTCATCGCGAGTGACTTACTCCGAGTTCAATGATTCTAAGGAAGAAGCTTGAAGATCACATCAAAAGGAATGAAAACGAAAGCTAGGAAATCTCAACGAGATGAATGAAAGCGAGAACTATGGAAATGGAAACCACACAAGGAGAGAACCCACCACCACAAGCAAAACACACTGATAATCCAATCATACAAAAACCAGTCGTTACACCAGCTGGCGCCCGCTTCTAGTAGGTGCCCGCCCCCGCTGGAGCGAGCGCGGGCTGGCACCCGCTCCTAGCCGATGCCCGCGCCCGGTATCAGGCTGGGTTCAGCCCAACTAGTTTGGGCTGACCCCTTTTGGGCCCCATTTGGTTTTTTTGGCTATATATTGAGCATTTCAACTCTGATTTCGATGCGGTTTGAATCTGGGTTTAGACCAGGACGATATTGTCATCCAGGAAAATTTTTCCTCGCGTTTATTATACTAAATATTGTCGTAAATAATTTACAACAAATTTAACTCAATTTGCATCATATGCAAAATAGTCCCCTATCTAAGCATAAAATATCATTTGCAACAAATACAGTTTTCTATCCCTGCATCAAAAGCACATTCTCCCTTAATGTTTCTACCTATTACTACACGAAAGGTTGCACTCTGTGTGAGACACTACAGCCTGGCCCTACTACAGGTTAGGCTCGAAGCCCCAGACGGCAGTGTCCATAAGCAGCAGTGGTCATCCCTGTTTCAGTATCATATTTATGTGGTTAACTCATTAACATAAGTGTTGTTGGGACCACCCTGACTGTGTCCATGATGAATTCTACAGTTTTAGTCTCTTCATCAAAACTATGTCATTTAATTCAAGCCTAGGATACGGTCAAATTGTCAACCCCAATAGCTCGAAGCCAGTTAGTCTCCATCGATCTTTAGTCAAATAATGTTGGACATCTTCTAACATACTCTGGCCAGAGTTTTCACTAAAAATCGAACTAACACTATGACACTAACTCCATTTGAACGGGAGAGACGAATTCTATCTTGGCCATTACTCTCCTCGCAAGTTTCAAATGTCACCCAACCAAAGACCTTCTGACAGGCCTTGCCTCAAAGCTCGGTCATGGGTCTAAGTGACACCGTTCACGTACAGGTTCGTACAATGACCTCAAGTCAAAAGACCCACTTGCATATCATCACTAAGAGTTATCATTGACAGATGGGTCAATCATAACCATATGATAACCCTTGTGGGTCGTTCAGTGAACTCATTCTCCAATGAGCACATGTGTCTCATCTCCGACTTAGCCAAGTCGAACGACTATGAGATCATCGTCACTGCTATACGGTGAAGACAACGACATAATGGTCTATTTGATGTTTCGATATCCTTTTCTCGAAATATCTACGACCACGAACATATCTAGACTTACAGTCAAACACTTCTCCATGATCAAGATCCTCATTTCGCTACATGTTTGACCTTGCATTAAGTCTCAGGACTTTACCTAAGTTTCTAATCATAACTACATTATGATTTAACTTAGATAAATTACTTACCATACAACTTATTATAATGTTGAACAAGATGTTTGTACAATTACATAGAGATAAATTGACTCGATGGCATACATCTCCCAACAACCTCCCCAAGCATCTGATGACCCCCCTTCTCCCACTCATCTTCCTCCGACCAACACCACCCTGCCATCCAGCCGCATCACCAACCACCTTCCTCCTCCCCTCTCCTCCCGAGCCTATCCCTCCAACAACCTCCAGCGACTCCGAACCCCACTCCGCCCTGCTCCGTCCAACACCCTGTCGCCACCACCCCCTCCGCCCAGCACACCGTCGCCTCTTTCTTCCTCATCCGACGTCCAAACCAACTACTCGATAGCTTTGCCAAACCCAGCGCCCTTCGACCTCGATGGCGGCTCACCGGCTTTCGACCATTCCTCCGCACCTCCTTCCGCCTCCAAAGCCAAAGTAGCCTCCCGCGGCCCTCCGCCTTTGCGTCACCGCCTCCGACCATGCCCTGCAGACTCTCTAACCTCCGCACAACACCCTCCGACCCATGTCACAACCCACCACACCTTCGGTGCTTCCACCACCAAGTGATGCCGCCGTTCACCCCGTCGACCACGACACCAAACACCCTCCTGCACCGGCGCTGCTGTCACTCCACACGCCCCTTAGTACTCCTTTTCAACTTCACGCCAACACCCTCATTTGAGGATAAGCTTAGATACACGTAAGTCTTTATAAGCTGCATATTAGTATGCACAAGTTTTTATATAGCCATTATATATGTTAGTAATATACATACTTAAACGTATGTTAATAATATAATGTGTTAGTTGTTATATGATATTAGTTTTATAATGTAATATTTATAACAGTACGTATATATATAAGTTATTTATAATTTTTATAACAGTATGTTAATTAAATTATTAAAGTTATTAGTAAGTTATTAGTAAGTTAATATCAATGGATATTATATATGTTAGTGATGTTAGTAGTATAAGTTACCCGTAAATTAATTTTATAATAAGTTAGTTAGTGGTTATAATAGCAGTGCCTTATATAATATAGTATGTTAGTATATAAAAGGATCGGGGTTTATAGTTATAGTGTTAGTATATTAAAAATCAGTACGTTAATATTTATTCAGTATGTTACTTATAAACATTATAACATATTACATAATCAGTACCTATTCAAGTGGGTTTAGTATTATTCGTTAGTTGACGTTAATCTCATGACGCGGAAAACGATTGCACCGTTCGTACAAACTCATAGACACCAAAATCACCGAAATAAAGCAAGTGTGCACTTTCTACATGTTTTCAATATCGTTTCATTTAAATGTGTCATCAAACTGCACATGTTTACTTTCGTGTATTGCGAGATAAAAATCTGTGTGTGCATGTGTATGGACATTTCATTAAGTCGATTGACGAGATCAAAACCCCGCGTGCGTGTGTGTTGACATTTATTAAGTAAATTGACAATGCCTTGTAACGACATGAAATGCGGAACATTTCTGAACGTACATGAATTGCTAGAACTGCTTGAAAACCATAGACAGGCAGGCCGGTTTTGGCTAATCATAGATATTGCATGCAAGGATTTGGCTAATCCTGTGGGTCAGTTTGGCTAGTCTTGCTTGTGTTCCAGTATTACAACTTATGATGGCCGATTAGGCTTATTCTGGCTCGTGATCCAGAGAGTACACGTGGGTGGGGTTGGGTTTGTGGGCACTAGTCGGAATTAAATGGGTCACCTTCGAGAGAACGAGAAGGTCGATTCACTTGCTTACCACCTAACGACGTGAACCTTAGTCATGAAATTGCACACTCATGAACATCTTGAAAATGTTATATTGAACATGTATAACATATAGAACTACTACTGCTTCCATTTAAAATAGAACTACCATGCTAATCTAAAATCTGCTCTAACTGCTTAGAAATAGGACTGCCATGCTAATGTAACATCTGTTTGAACTGCTTAAAAATGCTAATTGTTCATTCATTCTCAAATGCTTTATGTGCAATGAAATCGTTTTTGAAAACCTTGTCGAGGGTCAATTCTACTAACATTTTATATCTTGCCGATCAACCCTCGCTGACGTATATTTTTTTGTCTAATATCTTGTGAAATATATGTCAGGTTTGAGACAAAGGAGTATACATTGAGACTGAGCAGGTTGACCAGGAGTTCCTGGACGCTGAGATCCACTGCTGAGGTACGACGTGCTTCTGCAACACTGCTAAAGAATTAACAGTATTCGTTGTAATCTCATTCAATGTAATTTATTTTGATGTAACTGTTTCTAATGGCCATGTTAGACCTTAATTTGTACACGTAATTTTGGACACTGACTACGTAAAAATGATAATCTGTATTGTTCTGAGTTTGCATGCAAGAACATGAAATGTGGTAATCACAGACGCTTATTGTGTTTAAGTCAAAGAAGGATTAAAAAAGTACTTCTTATTTGCTTTAAGCACATGCGGACCCGCTCGCTCCTCGCTCTCAAATATAATGGGAAGCAGGGCATGACCGGTTTTAGTGGTGGCCCATGTAGGTCATGCATTTTGCGAAATACTCGAAACAGAATGGATGTCGTTATTAGCCAGATTGTCTAGATAAATCTTGTACGTAAATGTTTACCTTGTTTTTCTTGCAGCATGGCAAGGGATACACAACACCATGAACGGGAATGGAGCTGGCAATAGTGGTACTTCTGATATCAATGAACTCCTCGGAGTCATGAGAGGCATGTTGGAGATCCAGCAGCAGCTGATTCAACAGGGTCAGCAGCCTGCTCAGATTGCACCACCACCCCCTCGAGCTGAACCCGGAGTTAAGAAATTCCATGAGATGCAACCCAAGTGCTTCTCTGGAAAAGAAGGGCCTCTAGATGTTGAAGAATGGGCACAAGGGACTGAGGACAAACTACGTGCTGCTCTATCCCTCAGGCAGGATGGGTTGATGTCGCTAAGCTCCAACTGACTGATAATGCTAGGAGCTGGTGGCAACTAGAAGAAAGGCGTTTGGTCAAGCCTATCTCTTGGAGCATGTTTCGGGAAAGGTTCAACGACAAGTATTTTCTCAAGACAGCCAACCGAGAACTGCAATAGCTATTTGCAAATCTGGTCTAAGAAGATATGACCATCGATGAGTATGAGGCCGGGTTTTCTATGCTCAACCGCTTCACACCTCACATGGTCAAGGATCCAGAGGATTGTGCATTTGAGTTTTGCCAACGCCTGAATCCCAAAGTTCAAGCCTCTATGACCTCGGTAAAACTCACGACCCTTTAGGATGTTTTGGATGGTGCACGGAGCCATGAAGTCGTGGCGGGTCTCCCAGTGGGACCTCAAGCTTGAGGAAGCAAGCGTCCACTAGAGCCGCCAAGGAATGATCTCCGACCAACCCAGACCACCAACTTCAAAAGGCATGCAACTCCAGCTGACTCCAGATCTACAATAGTGAGTCAACATTATAACCGACTGGGGCACGTCAAGAAGGATTGTCGTGGGCTGTTGGACCAGTGCTTGGTGTGCAGGGCACCTAACCATATCGTAAGAAAACGCCCTCGTCGCACTAACAATCCAATGAACCAAACTATGGTAGCATCAGGATCAACGCAACAAGGACCACCTTTGGCCCCTCAGTGTCAAGTTCCCCCAACAGGCCAAGCCCGAACGCAGTCGACACTAAACTTTCTCTATGGTCGCCGAGGAAGTTAGAGTCGATGAGTAAGTGACTGATGATGATATCTAAACCTGTCCTATCATCGTATTTAATGATTCATATCATAAATGCATCTATCTTTGCCCTGTCATATCCTAGATTTGCTTTGATTGTAGTGTTTGGATCTTAGATCCTTTCAGTTCTGAAGCTTCCATTCTTGTATATGTCTATTGCTCCTTGATGTTGTGATATCATTTCATGCTTCGTGCTTCCTTGATTCTTATCTATCTTAAGAAATTCCGAGGACAGAATTTTTCTTAAGGTGGGTAGAATGTAACGGCCACTGCAACGTCCCGCTCATCGGGCCCGTTACTTTTTGGTATTTACGTAGGTCCTGTAGTTAACCAGTGAAAACAAAATAGCCACGATGCAGAGATGTACAAAATACCCAAATAGTGTCCAATAATTACATCCGTACTGTACAGAAATGTTCCAACAGACGTACATGAAGAAAGAAAATACAACTGAAAACAACTCTAAAAGCTGCGAACTCATGGTCAAATTCTGGCGCTATTAACTCTAGAGCATCTGCCTCCATATGTACGTCGTCTGCGGTGCCACAGAGATGGAACCGTAGGTAAGTCACAACAATTCTAGCAATAGAAACAAAGTAATGCAAAAGTATGGAATAGACTATAGTAAACAAAAGATGGTCATGCAGGTGCAAAAAGTAAAGTATGGGTAGACAGGTATGTAAGAGAATAAGTAAAGTACTGGTAACTGCTCAGGTGTCGTATGTAATGCATAAAGTAAAGATGACTGTACAAGTGCAAAAGTAACGACTGTGGCGTTGTATGTGGCAGTAACAATATTTTGACCAATGGGATGGTAATAGTAGGACAATCAGGTTAACAATGTTTTGACCAATCGGTAATGGACCTAGTAATACTTAAGAAAAGATGAGCGTCGTTTGGCTATCTAATAGTGTAGGCGGGCCTAATAATAAGAAGTCTAGTTTGACTCCCAAATCAGCTAGGCAGTCAGGGCTTGAAGGCACATGTCACTTCAAAGACCGCAGGAACAAGTCCCTTGGTTGACCAAACCCCCTTCCCATTCCTTTCTAGACACTGATTCAGTCGTAATTTAAGACTGCTCATTATTATACCGTTCTATCACGTTCGAATAGTCTCGACTTAGTCGGTAGTCGTAACAGAATAATGATGTTGGGTCAGTAGTCGTGACAAAACAATGGTATCAATCAATTAGTGCAACATCAATCAAACTAGTTCATCAGCCTTGGCTCGAGTGTACGATATGCAACCAGAAGTGCACCCATCCCATGGAGCAACTCGTGGAATATCTACCTATCATTCCTGCAGGGTGACGGTACAGCTTAACTAATAAGGGTGGACCCGGTCACTCCCGCACACTTCGTAGCTCAAGACTACCCCATATCCCGTGTATTATCATAGTCCAATGTTCATATCAGTGTTCGTATCAATATGGCCTCATGGGCACTGGTATCAATTGCGCTAGTACAATAGTCTTAGCTCGAGTGTACGATATGCAACCAGAAGTGCATCCATTCCACGGAGCAACTCGTGGAATATCTACCTACCATCCCCTTCAGGGTGATGGTACAGCTTACCAAATAAGGGTGGACCCGGTCACTCCCGCACACTTCGTATCTCAAGACTACCCCATAACCCGTGTTGTATCACATTTCACATTTATAACCGTATCAGTATTCGTGTTTGTATCCATATCTGTATCTGTATCCGTATGGCCTCATAGGCCCATCATTTCGTACATCGAATAATGTGTACAACAATACATCCAATAATGAGTACAACAAATACATATATATGGTATTTACTTGCTGAAAAGTCAAGGCAGAAGCCTCAACAGAGAATATCAGTCCTGAGCAATGCTTTGAAGTCCAACAACTATGATATCTAATTCCATAAGAGTGCACTATCTCAATTTAATCCCGAGCAATGTTTTGAAGTCCAACAACTATGATATTTAATTCCATAAAGGTGCACTATCTCAATTTATTCCTTTGGTCATTCCACTATTGTTTAGTTCTCTAGTTAATTAGGGTTCTAATCATTGGTTCAAGTCAATAGCTGTTCTGAGAATATATATGAGGTCTTAAGTTCATACGAGTACATTATCCAGATTTCTAATGATAGAATTAGAGTGGCTTACTACCGAGATCATTATAGCAAGACGAGGTTGGAGCTAGAGCTTATAAAGATGCTAGTGCATGAGAATTGGTACCTGCAAACACCAGAACCATTAGTTACAGGCTACCCTATTTTTCATCTATTTAATTTGATCGTTTCGATTTTATAATCGATTGAAACATCGTCAAAAAACTGTTCTAAATTTTTCTATAGGCTAGATATAATAAAAATAATTTTACTGTAGGAGAAAATATTTTTCTGAAGCTGATCGTAATTTTTATAATTTTTAAAAGATCAAAATAGATTTAAAAACTAATTTTTAATTAAGTATGTAATTATTCAATAATTTATTCCGGATGCAATCTGCATCGGAAAGTCGCAAATAAGCTGTCAAAATGACTGTCTCGAAGAATACTTTAACATATATTTTTATCACATATCAGTTTACGTGAAAATAGCAAGTTACTGATTTTTGAATGAAAATAACTTATTTAACTTTTAGGCTTAAAAATTAATTTTGAAAAATCTAAGCGTCCGATTGAGACGAAACTAGTTTCATTGGGTCCAGAACGTTATTTCTGATTTTCTGGGTCTAGTCTTGTAATTTTCTGAGGCCTGTATATTTAGTTATGAATTTTTCATCAAAAAGCCCATATTTTCTAATTATCAAAATACGTTTTATATACGAAAATACGTTTTCGTTTTTATAAAAAAATACGGGTTCGTATTTTATTCTCACCCTCAGCTCTCTCTCGTTCGTGCATGGGATCCTTGGGGCGCTTGGACGGCGAGGGTCCAGAGGCGGCAGCGGCGAGGAAGGCTCTCTGGCGTCGACGAACGACGGAGCTCGTCGCTGTACGTCGGGGTTCCGTTCGGGTCGTCGGAGCTTCATGCACGAGGGGCTTAACGGTGAGAGGCTTGGGGCGCTATGCTCGGAAGCTGCGGGCGAAGCTCTCGGGGCGAAGGACGGAGCGACGCTCTTGGTCTACGGCGAAAGCGTGAGCAGTAGCAGCTGTTGCCTCCGTCATGAAAGAGATAAAGAGAGAGAGAGTGATAGAGAGACTTAGAGAGAATGAGAGAGAATGTAGGGGAGAGAGTGTGAGGGTTAACTGCGTGTGTAGGGGCTTAACAAGAGAGAGAATTAAAGAGAGGTTGGCCTTGGGTGCGTGAGTTGGCTGCATGGAGAGTGCTTCAGAACGAAGAGATTAGGGTAGGGTTTTTATAGTTAAATTAAATTAATAATCTATTAGGATATTTAATATTTAGTCAAATCTAGTTAATGCTATTAGGTGGGTAATAAATGAGATTAGGTTTATCTTTTTGACAAAATGAAGAAAACTTTAAATGTGTCTCCCTCACGTTTAAGTCCTAGGTCGGGTTAAAAATTTGATTAGGTTAAGTTAATTAAGAGAGGTTAAAAGGTCATTAGTGAAAAATCATTTTGTAATGACATTACGATTTTGCCCCTACTAGTAAACGTGTTCGAAAAATTACGAAAACATACCCATAGGTTCGTATCGTTGCGAGGATCGTGTATACGAAGTCCATTTCAGGGTTTGAGCTACGGAAATACTAGATTTAGGCCAAAACGTTTAGAAAGCGGGTTTGTGGGTTCTCTATTGATTTGACTTCAGAAAATTACGAAATTAATGTGGGAAGCCCTAAATGATCATAGAATGTTACCGTAAAAGTTTGAAATCGTTTTGATGATATTTGTATAGAAAATAAATTCATTAAGCCAAAACGGTAATAACTGAAAATGAATTTTTTTATCAGATTATTTAGAGGTATTTGATGAAACCCGAACTTACTAAAATACTTCATAGCTAGTCTGATATCTCAAAATATTTTTATAAGAATTTTTTTGAAATCGTAAAACTCCGGACAAACCATTATAAAATAGTTTAAAAATTGATAAATTGGTCAAATACGTAAATAGTTGTGTTGATGAAAACAGGCCGTTTCAGCCACGTTCTATCGTACGTATCTTCGTACGCACTTCATTTGATGCATCGTATTGTGTTGCGCTTTGATTTTTATTGTATTTTTCCTTAGCTCAGACTCGCAAACGGGCCATGAATTCACGATCCTATAGATGGTGTGTTCGCTCTGGTATCTTCCATATAATTTTTGGGTGACATCGTGTTGAAAGGGCAAAAATGTAATAATCTAGTACATATTTTTAAATACTTTTCAAACTTACATTTTAAATCTAAACTGATATTTTCCCATACTAATAATTTTTATTAAAATAATTTAATAAACTGTTATTTTTAAACATTCCATATCTTAAGCACCCCCCATGTCATTAGCCTGCATGCAGATATTCCCCCCACGTTCTCCTCTCACCCACATAACCTCCCTGCATTCATGAAACCACTCGCATGCTCTCTCCTTCTTCCTCCTCTAAAACCCCAATGGCAACCCTTCTCTCCCTCACCCCCTCGAGAAACCCTCTGCTCGTCACCTCCCCCTCCACGCTTCAACCCACTCACCTCCGACCACCCCCAAGTCCCCACAGTCTCTCTCTCCCCCGCGACCACCACCATCGTGACCTTAGCCACCACCTCAAACGATAGTGCCTCCCCCTCCTCTCAAACAACGCCTACACCACCCTCGTCGAATCCTACAGCGCCCCCATAACCCTCTCATCCCCGACCCGCCTTCTCACCGCCCTCACGAACCCAAGCCGTCCCCTCCACATCCCTCCGTCAGGACTCGCCACCGACCTCCCCAAGCATCCAGTGACCCCCCTTCTCCCCATCATCTCCCTCCGACCAACACCACCCCGCCAGCCAGCTGCACCACCAACCACCTTCCTCCTCCCTCTCCTTGCCAGCCTCTCCCTCCAACAACCTCTAGTGACTCCGAACCCCACTCTGCCCAGCTCCGTCCAACACCCCGTCGCCACCACCCCCTCCGCCCAGCACACCACCGCCTCTTTCTTTCTCCTCCGACGTCCAAACCAACTCCTTGACAGCTCCGCCAACCCCAGCATCCTTCGACCTCGACGGCAGCTCACCGCCCTCCGACCATTTCTCCGCACCTCCTTCCACCTGCAAAGCCACAACAACCTCCCACGGCCCTCTACCTCTGCTTCACCGCCTCCGACCATGCCCTGCATCCTCTCCAACCACTGCACAGCCCCCTCTGACCCGCGTCACAACCCCCCACACCGTCGATGCTTCCACTGCCAGGTGACAACGCCGTTCGACGCTGCCGTTCAACGCTGTCGACCACGACGCCGACCACCCTCCTGCAACGTCGCTGATAGCACTCCATGCGCCGCCCAGTACTCCGTTCCGACTTCACGCCAACACCCTCACGCGAGGCAAAGCTTAGATACACGTAAGTCTTTATAAGCTGCATGTTAGTATGTATAAGTTTTTATATAGTCATTATATATGTTAGTAATATACACACTTAAACATAGGTTAATAATATAATGTGCTAGTTGTTATATGATATTAGTTTTGTAATGTAATATTTATAACAGTACGTGTGTATATATATATAGGAAAATTTTCAAATGAGAACATTTCGCACGGTGTGAAAATGTTTTAAACTTTTTTTTGAAATTTTTTACAAGAATTCTTTTTTCCACCCTCATTATATGTTGTTATACCCTCCTCAAAAAATAATGGTTGAGAAATAATGTCATTTGGTCTTCGATCAAGGCATTTTATCAAATTCGCATGTTTTGAGACCGTTAAATTTGTAACGGATGGATGTGTGCTCTAATCCCCAACGGGTTCACCCATTATTTTCCCTGAAGTATATAATTGTATGGATTAAACATCAAAAAAAATTTTGAAAAAAAATTTCAAAAAAATAAAAAAATGTTTTCGCACGGGTTTTTTCGCACCCGAAGATCACTATATATATATAAATATAAGTTAGTACTTGTCAAAAAAATATATATATGTTGGTTATAATTTTTATAACAGTATGTTAATTAAATTATTAAAGTTATTAGCAAGCTATTAGTAAGTTAATATCATGGGATATTATATATGTTAGTGATGTTAGTGGTATAAGTTAGTCGTAAGTTAATTTTATAATAAGTTAGTTAGTGGTTATAATGGCAATACCTTATGTAACAGTACGTTAGTATATAAAAGTATCAGTTGTTATGGTTATAGTGTTAGTATATTAAAAATCAGTACATTAATCTTTATTCAGCATGTTACTTATAAACATTATAACATATTACATAATCAGTGCCTATGCAAGTGGGTTTATTATTATTCGTTAGTTGACGTTAATCTAATGACGCAAAAAATGATCGTGTCTTTCGTACAAACTCATTGACACCAAAATCACTGAAATCAGGCAAGTGTGCACTTTTTACATGTTTTCAATATCGTTTCATTTAAATATGTCATCAAACTTTATGTGTTTACTTTCGTGTATTGCAAGATAAAAATCTGTGTGTGCGTGTGTGTGGACATTTCATTAAGTCGATTGACGAAATCAAAACCCCGTGTGCGTGGACATTTATTAAGTAAATTGACAATGCCGTGTAACGACATGTAATGCGGAACATTTCTGAACGTACATGAATTGCTAGAACTGCTTGAAAACCATAGACCTGCGGCCGGTTTGGCTAATCATAGATATTGCATGCAAAAATTTAGCTAATCCCGTGGACCGGTTTGGCTAGTCTTGCTCGTATTCCAGTATTACAACTTATGATGGCCGGTTTGGCTGATTCTGGCACATGGTCCAGAAAGTACACGTGGGTGGGGTTGGTTTTGCGGGCACTAGTCGGAAGAAAACGGGTCACCTTCGAGGGCACGAGAAGGTCGATTCACTTGCTTACTGCCTAACGACGTGAACCTTAGTCACGAAATTGCACACACCCATGAACATCTTGAAAATGTTATATTGAACATGTATAACGTATAGAACTGCTACTGCTTCCATTTAAAATAGAACTACCATGCTAATCTAATATCTGCTCTTACTACTTAGAAATAGGATTGCCATGCTAATGTAAATTCTGTTTGAACTGCTTAGAAATGTTAATTGTTCCATTCATTCTCAAATGCTTTAAGTGCCATGAAATCGTTTTTGAAAACCTTGCCGATGTTCAATTCTACTAACATTTTATATCTTGCCAAGCGACCCTCGCTGACGTATATTTCCTTGTCTCATATCTTGTGAAATAACGTCAGGTTTGAGACAAAGGAGTATACATTGAGACTGAGCAGGTTGACCAGGAGTTCCCGGATGCTGAGATCCACTGCTGAGGTATGGTGTGCTTCTGCAACACCGCTAAAAAATTAACATTTATCGCTGTAATCTCATTCAATGTAATTTCTTTTGATGTAACTATTTCTAATGGCCATGTTAGGCCTTAATTGTGTACATGTAATTCTGGACAGTGACTCTGTAAAAATGATAATCTGTACTGTTGTGAGTTTGCATGCAAGAACCTGAAATGTGGTAATCATATACGCTTATTTTGCTTAAGTCAAAGAAGGATTAAAAAAATTACTTCTTCTTTGCTTTAAGCACATGCGAACCCGCTCGCGTCCTTGCTCTCAAGTATAATGGGAAGTGGGGCGTGACAAGTTCTCACCACTGTAGTGCACATTATGAATAGAGTTTCGTCAGTGGCTATTGATTACAAAATTCCTGAAGAAAAGTGGAGTGGAGAAGCTTGAGATTATTCATACTTGCACATAGTGGGTTGCTCGACGTATGTGCACGAGAGAGACGACAAGTTAGATTCAAGAGCAAAGAAGTGCATCTTTCTTGGATATGACCACGACGTCAAGGGATATCTCTTATGGGATCTAAAGGGACAAAAAGCAATTTGAGCCGACTTTTCGCTTTTGATGAGGATGCAATGCTCAGGGCAGAGCATTCTCACTCAAAAGCGGACACGTCACAGGAGAAGATATTGACAGATATGGTCAATCTTCCAATCCAGCCCACTCAGCGACCAGTCAAAAAGTTGATGGTCGACGTTCCAGTTGAAGGACTTGATGAGGTCCATGTTGAGGACCGTGAGTAGACACCCGGTCCATCTCAGGTACGCTTTGACACTTATGCAGGTGATGAAGGAATGTAGAAATCGAAGAGAGTGAAGAAAGTGCGCGAGAGATTTGAAACATGGCACTCATGGGCGGAGGCAAAGGGGGGCCTGAGGGGGCCGTTGCCCCCCTCAGGCGGCAGGCCCCCCTTGCCTCCGACCACCAATCGTTCATAGGCTCCAGTAACGCGTTGCGTGGGACCTCAGGCTAAAAGTCTAGAGCTCGAGGCTTTCCTCTCACTTTCCTTGATCGTTCTTAGCTGTTTCTAATTTCTAATAATTATTAATTTATTGTGAATGAGAAACAGATTTGGAGAAGGGTTGAGTCTAGGAAACCCCTAGCCTCCTTTATATAGTATTCATAATGGGTACTCATGTGGGTGGATACCCAATAGGCCCAATGGGTCCTATTCATAACACTTCCCCTTATCCAACCAACGTGGTATACTCAACTTTATGAATACTGAATGATTCATTAGTACTACTGAGTATCTTAAAGGGTGGATACTTCTGGATCCAAGTTAAGGGTAACTGCCTCGTTAAAAACCCTTAGCTATGGAAAACCCTGTGGGAAAAAACCGATAGCGAAGGGAAAAGAGTACATCACTCCATAACTTCCCCTGATTTGGGGATGTGTCGAGGGGTGGATACTTCTGGATCCAGAGTCAATGTGGTTGCCTCATTAAAACCTTGACTATGGAAAACCCTGTGGGAAAAACCACTAGCCAAGGAAAAAGAGTACAACTTTACAGTTGACTCCCCCTTATCTGATCAAGCTTCAGGCTTGCAGATATCCTATATGTCTATACATTTATCTCCTATGTGTCTATACATCCATCTCATCTACAACATTTCGAAAGCAAAAGTAAAGTACAAGCATCACTCATCTATACAGGTTTCACTCATATAAGGCAGTAGCTGAAACTAAAGGAGCGCTAACGAACTTGGTAGAAGCTCCACGTCTCAATCGTCATTGTCAGCGAGGTACTTCAGGACCTGCCTTTGTATGTTCTTGAACTGCTCCTTGGGTGATGAGCTTCTCGGGATGGTGAAAGGATGTAGACTTGGGAGGATTCTATGTAGATCTTCAGGAGGTGGACATCCCTTTTATATTCTTCATCGAGGTGATCTGTAACCTTCATATGCAAATACATTTAACATGGAGGATTTTTCCTCGACCCTTGGAGATGGCGCAGAAGCTACATATCTCTGGTCCAGTGGTGCGCTGCAGGCGCTCCACTGTACCTGGCTAATAGCTATACTGCTAACGCTCAAAAGAGATGCATGAAGTTGACCAGGTAAAAGAGTGTTTCAAAGACACTTAAGGTACTTCTGGACCATATATTGTAGGGGATTGGCGGTCCCTTAGGGCACAAAAATTCTAGTCCCGTCCTAAGTCGGACGGAACATAGACATGAAAATCAAAAGCAGCGGAAGAAAAACAGTTAATCTAAATTAACATGCAAGTTAAAACAATTTTAACTTGGCCCTAAGGTCCAAGACCCTATGCCAAGATCTATGCCGACTTGGGATGGGTCTGACCATCCCAAGAAGGATCTAGCCTACTGCGATTAAATTAAACTAATGCTAATAAACTACTTTAACCACATACCCGGAATCTCAGCCCTGGAGCAGGCGAGATGTTCCGCGCCGTCTTCCGAGCTGCTCCCGTCCCACGCCGAGCCGCTCCTTGAACCGCTCCCCGAACCGCTCCCGGAACCGCTCCTCGAACCGCTCCGCATCCCGAGGCGATCAATCCCCGTGCCGCCGAGCCAACCAACCGCCGAAGAAAGTTTCACGCGAGTGAAACCTCCGCCAAGATTTCGGATCCAGAATCCGAACTCCTTTGAGGCTTTGCTAGAGCCCGCAGGAGTAAGGCAGAAATTTTAGGGAGATAGAGAAATATTTAATTTAAGCTAAGATCCGAGCGTGCTCCAACATTTACGAGAGCCGCTCAGATCTAGAGCTTGGGACGAGTTTTGAGGAAGGGGGGAGACCCCTATTTATATAGGCGGCGGACTCTCCCCTTTTCTCAAAATCCGATGTGGGACTAAATATTGAGTTAATAAAAATCAGGTTAGTTTGCACTTCACAAAGTGCAAACTTCCATGAATTTTAACTCACTCACCGTTGAGCTTCAAGATTGATACAACATATCAATACGATAAGCGTTCAATGGTGAACGCATAGGAAAAAACCGTTCGTCAATCGGAGTTCGTTTGACCCTCCAATTGACCGTCCAAAGATCAGCCCAAAGTCACGTTTTAACAAAACTGCAGCCGTCAAGAAATTCAACTAGGGTTCGAAACCCCATACGTGTGGGTCCCACCGCGTGGGCCCCCACAGGCTGAATCAGCCCGCCCAGCTCCGGGGCGCGTGCGCTGCACGCGCCCCTGGGCGCTGCATGTCACGCGCCCCAACAGGGGCGCGTGCCCTGCACGCGCCCAGCGGGCGCGTGCAGAGCACGCGCCCCTGGTGGGCGCCAGCGCCCACGTGGGCGTGTGCGCTGCACGCGCCCGCTGGGGGCGTGCAGTGCACGCGCCCACGTGGGCGCCGGCGCCCACATGGGCGCCGGTTGAATCAATTTGTCCGGCCCTTTTGGGCCGGGCCATTAAACCAGTGTTTGCCTTTTTTTTTGTGTTTCTCAAACAGCAAAAAGGCTTATGGGCCTGATTTATTTGGGCTTCTATCTAAACACTTTAAATAGACTTACTGGGGTCGTTTGAACTCCGTTTTGAACGCGGTTCGAACCTGGGCGTAGACCGGGACATTCCCGTCTTACCCGTGAACTTTATTTTATTAAATATTGTATTAAACAATTTAATATATATTTAATCACTTTTGCATCAAATGCAAAATAGTCCCTATCTAAGCTTAAATTACCATATTGCACTAAATGCAATTATTTCATCCCTTGCATCAAAATGCAAAATATTCTCCCTAACTATTTTCTACCTATTACTAGACGAAGCGTTGCACTCTGTGTGAGACCCTACAGCCTGACCCTTACAACAGGTTGGGCTCGAAGCCCTATACGGCAGTGACCACGAGCAGTGGTTGCCGTCCCTGCTTCAGGAATCATCATTATGTGGTTAACTGATTGACATGAGTATTGTCGGGACCACCTGACTGTTTCCGTGATGAATTCCGCAGTTATAGTCTCTTCGTCTTAAATATGTCGTTCGGATCAAGTCTGGGGTACGGTCAAACTGTCAACCCCAATAACTTGACTCCGGTTAGTTTCTATCGATCTTTAGTCAACTAATGTTGGACTTCTTCCAACATACTCTGCGCAGAGTTTTTACTAAAGACCGAACTAACTCTACGACACTAACTCCCATTGACCGGGAGAGACGAATCCTATCTTGGTCATTACTCGCCTCGTACGTTTCAAGTGACACCCAATCAAAAGACCTTTCGACAGGCCTTGCCTCGAAGCTAGGTCAATTGATCTAAGTGGCACCGTTCACGCACAGGTCCGTCAAAATGACCTCAAGTCAAAAGACCAACTATCCTATCATCACTCAGAGTTATCACTGACAGATTGGTCAATGTAACCATATGATAACTCTAGTGGATCGTTCAGTGAACTCATTCTAATGAGCACCTGTGTCTCGTCTTCGACTTCGCCAAGTCAAGCGATCATGAGATCATCGCCACCGCTAAACGGTGAAGACTAAGACACAATGGTCTATCCGATGTTTCGATATCCTTGTCTCGGACCATCTACGACCACGAACCATTTCAGACTTATGCTACAGACGGTCAAACGTTTCTCCATGATCGAGATACTCATTTCGATACCCGTTTGACCTTGCATAAAGTCTCAGGACTTTACCTAAGTTGATATCTAATGTTGACTACATTACAATATAACTTAGATAAATTATTACCAAACAGCTTACTGTTATTTCGAACAAGATGTTTGTGCTATTCACACAGGAATAAATGGCCTTGAGGGCATCATATTCCTACATCTCCCACTTGCACTCAGGCCCATTTATCTCGATATCTAATATCGTTTTTACACACAAGTTTTCCCGACTTCATGTGATAGAGCCTTCGTGAGTGGATCTGCTAAAGCCGTCTACTCTATAGACTTAAGGGGTTTCTATGTTAATGTCAGACCAACTATTTGAATCTCATTCAAATAATTCATTTGGTCTGTCGGAATCCATAATATTTTATTTCCCTGGATCTTATCCAGTTCATCGTATCTTACGATAATAATTTCAAATTAGTTATTGGTCATTTCAAATGGTTCATATTCATTTCTGATAAATAATCAAACTCTTTGATTACTTAATCAAAATATATGTTCCATCTCTTTGATGTCTCGCATGTAATTCACACGCTCCCACTGACCTTGAAAATTCTCTAGCCAATTCATATAAGTTGGTCCGTCTAAATCATATTTTAGAAAAACGAACTTATAAGTGAATGCTCCAATTTTCACGGTCAACTTAAGCGTTTTACATCGGCTTTGGTCCGAGTAGATCTGTACACATCTGTTAGCGGAACCGGTTTCATCATAATCCGTTTTAAAGAAATTAGGATGAAAATCGTTCCCGTCCAACATTATTGTACTTCACTATTTTCTTTTCTGCACCAATCTTTCAACTTAAAGATTTACTTGCAGTAAGTGAGGAAACATTTTCCTTGGGTACGTAAACTAAATTCTCAAATTTATTTACGCACACGGACCTTCATCAAGTTTTAAATCGGAGTTACTACTCCGAATTTCATCCTAGAGGTTGACTAAGTCATCATCAGTTATGATGTCTGACTCGACAATTCGTCTCACGAGATTCGAGTATTTTTACAACTTCCTTACGATTGATTTATTGAATATATTATTGATAATGTCCTCATAGAACATTATTAAAACCTAGGCATTACTATCTGGGACTTAACCCAGATGGAGGATTTAACTCAGAGTCACTTACAGTGGATCGCACCAAGTCTAACTAAGTGTGATTCATACCTTTTAACACTCCGATGTGTTAACAGACTTGATCTGAGAGAAAATCACATTTTCTTTTAATTACACAAGATTTTATTTAGCTAAGTATTTGACCATTCGATCTAATCGAATCAGTTTAAATACTTTAGTCATTTCGTTCTTTATTTTATCAGACTTGCGTTTCATCAAGAACACGTGTCTTAATAAAATATACGAATAACTTATTTTGGTTAATCTAGACTCCGGTACATCGGTATGTACGAGACTGAGTTCGACAACTCATTCTCCCACTGTCTCACAGATGGGTTTCGGCCATTGTATCTAAGAGGCTAAGACTCACAAGTGTCCGTAGACTTCATAATACGAGAGGTCAGACCCCTCTTTATGTGACTTGTGAAGCTTAATCTCTAGATACGGCCTAGTCTAATTTTACCATATAAGTTTGCTACTATCTTTTGTATTTTATATATTAACATTTAATATATATTTAGTTATTTACAAATTACTTAACGCAAAACATTACTTCAGAAGCAATGTGACAACATTCGTCAAAATGTGTTAAACGTCTTTTGTATAACAATTCATTCTGAAATCGTGACATCAGAATATGTCACATTTTCATTTCCTCCTACTTATGCCTTTACTAATGATAAATTAAACTAACTTTCTCAATTGACTTTCCGAAGTGCCTTCTACCTTTTCTAAATCACATTTAGATATCAACATAAATAAATAGATATGCAAGCAACTTATGCATCCAAACGCTTGAGCTTTGCAATCTTGAGTGTAGCTCAAGAAGTTGCTTGTCTCAAGATCCGGTTGGGATACATAGTCTTGCATCGCCCATGCACTCGTATTCGACTCAAACGGTTTGATCGAATTTTCGAACTTTGTGGATCAAAATTGTTTGTCCATACAACCTTGAGGGTAGCTCGACAAGTTGTAGGGAGAACCATACTTTGAATGTCCTATATGTTCAAGCTGCCTCATATAGAGACGAGTGACATGTAGCTTTAATTTATTTGTTGGACCCAGAACTTAATGAAATCATATTTCTTAAGTCTGTTCTTTTAGAAGGTCATTTAATGTCAACGAGAATATAGTTTTAATTCTATCAATTAGAATTTAACTCGATATTCAATTAATCAACTTATTGACCAGTTAACTAATTCCAATATTATCAATTGATTCTTTCGGTAAACATAGTCTTGCCCTAGTTTTAGCATATGTTCAATATTAAATATAGGTAGATTGGCTTTTATCTATCTATATCCTCCCACTAATTTTACGAACGTTTTAAAGCTTAATAACGAACGATTTAATCGAATTAAAAATTAATGGGTAAGAGTTCCAATCACCTTAAGTCTAAACAACCTTGAGTGTAGCTCAACAAGTTGATTGACTCTGCGATCGGAAGATGACTCTTCATCGATCATATCGGATATGACTCTCTTAATCGGTTTTTGCCCCTAGCCATTTGTGATCATGAGTGTGCTCATCCAAATCACATTGTCTAGTCTAGTCGGACCCTTGTTTTCATGTCTAGCCTGACTTGCCCCTCAGCTCGGTGTATGCACGACACGTCGGTTTGGGTCAGGTCTTAGACTACATCTAGGCAGACTACATCGTTGACTTAACTTACGCCGGCGCTCGGGGTACGAGACGACGGTTAGGGTTAGTCAAGATTTCATCTTATGTATTTAAGGAGTTGGTTTCTACAGGGTTGCCATGTCACAGCTTGAGTGTATCTCAACAACTATAACACGGGCCCTATAGTTGCTAACCCCTAAAACAAGGAGGGCTACGGCTAATCTTGAAAAAGATCATTAACGTATTTGACTTAGATATAGTCCAGGGTGTCATACAATCATGATTCGCGACATTGCGGTCCAGCGGAACTCAGCCAGGGAATTGACTAAGCCAGGATCACTACCCCTTGGACTAGCAAGGGTTGACCCAGAACTCTTAGCCAAGCACATTGACTGGATCATGGTCCATTGAATGAAGCTTGTCATTTTTGTATGTATGCCATAGACTAAACAGCTTTTATTTACAACTAATTAATCCTATCAACTAGTTGAATCCTTAAATTAAAAATTTTTAGGATTTGTTTAATAACTTTTATTAAGTCCTTATCAACTATAAGGTTCACGTGCTACCCTAATCGTTATTAGGTTTTTAATAAATTATTAACAACGCTAGAAGCGAAGTCCTTTAATGAAAATTAATTATAACAATTAGAATTTGAAAATTCATTTAAAGGACTACCCTAATCAGGAATTAGGTCTTTAATATTGTTGTTAATGATTTATTAAAGCATAGCATGTCATTAAAAATCAAGTAATAAATTTTAATCATTTTTAATGGCTAACCTAAAAGTTTTGTCTTGTGTTATCAAATAAGGGACAAGATGTCAAGCCATTAAAATAAAGCTACACTAATTTATCGCATAAAGAAAGTGCATAACTATTTAACATTTAAATATACTAAGTTTATCGCATAAACAATTCTTGCATGCAAACATAAATTTAACAATTAAATTTAAAATATGATTTTGAAATTATTTTATTTTTATCTCATAAAAAAAACTTAATTTTAAAATCATAAATTTGCATGCTACTTAAAAAAAATTTATCGCATAAAAATTTTAATCTTTAAAATCAGTTTTAAAATTATCTCATAAAATTAAAACAGCATTTTAAAACTTTCAAGCTTAAAAATTTATCAAATAAAATTTTAGGCAATTTAAACTTATCGCATAAATTTTAAAAGATTTAAAATTGGTTTTAAAAATTATCACATAAATTTTAAAATGTCATTTTAAAAAATTTCCATGTTCAAAATTTATCAAAAAGAATTTTTGTACATCTAAAACATTTTTAAAATATTATCTCATAACTTTAAAAACTTTTGAAAGTATTTAAAAGCATTAACACGTTTAATCAAATCGCAGTACCTAGATCGCTACGCAAACCTAGGCTCTGATACCACTGTAGGGGATTGGCGGTCCCTTAGGGCACAAAAATTCTAGTCCCGTCCTAAGTCGGACGGAACATAGACAGGAAAATCAAAAGCAGCGGAAGAAAAACAGTTAATCTAAATTAACATGCAAGTTAAAACAATTTTAACTTGGCCCTAAGGTCCAAGACCCTATGCCAAGATCTATGCCGACTTGGGATGGGTCTGACCATCCCAAGAAGGATCTAACCTACTGCGATTAAATTAAACTAATGCTAATAAACTACTTTAACCACATACCCGGAATCTCAGCCCTGGAGCAGGCGAGATGTTCCGCGCCGTCTTCCGAGCTGCTCCCGTCCCACGCCGAGCCGCTCCTTGAACCGCTCCCCGAACCGCTCCTCGAACCGCTCCGCATCCCGAGGCGATCAATCCCCGTGCCGCCGAGCCAACCAACCGCCGAAGAAAGTTTCACGCGAGTGAAACCTCCGCCAAGATTTCGGATCCAGAATCCGAACTCCTTTGAGGCTTTGCTAGAGCCCGCAGGAGTAAGGCAGAAATTTTAGGGAGATAGAGAAATATTTAATTTAAGCTAAGATCCGAGCGTGCTCCAACATTTACGAGAGCCGCTCAGATCTAGAGCTTGGGACGAGTTTTGAGGAAGGGGGGAGACCCCTATTTATATAGGCGGCGGACTCTCCCCTTTTCTCAAAATCCGATGTGGGACTAAATATTGAGTTAATAAAAATCAGGTTAGTTTGCACTTCACAAAGTGCAAACTTCCATGAATTTTAATTCACTCACCGTTGAGCTTCAAGATTGATACAACATATCAATACGACAAGCGTTCAATGGTGAACGCATAGGAAAAAAACCGTTCGTCAATCGGAGTTCGTTTGACCCTCCAATTGACCGTCCAAAGATCAGCCCAAAGTCACGTTTTAACAAAACTGCAGCCGTCAAGAAATTCAACTAGGGTTCGAAACCCCATACGTGTGGGTCCCACCGCGTGGGCCCCCACAGGCTGAATCAGCCCGCCCAGCTCCGGGGCGCGTGCGCTGCACGCGCCCCTGGGCGCTGCATGTCACGCGCCCCAACAGGGGCGCGTGCCCTGCACGCGCCCAGCGGGCGCGTGCAGAGCACGCGCCCCTGGTGGGCGCCAGCGCCCACGTGGGCGCGTGCGCTGCACGCGCCCGCTGGGCGCCGGTTGAATCAATTTGTCCGGCCCTTTTGGGCCGGGCCATTAAACCAGTGTTTGCCTCTTTTTTTTGTGTTTCTCAAACAGCAAAAAGGCTTATGGGCCTGATTTATTTGGGCTTCTATCTAAACACTTTAAATAGACTTACTGGGGTCGTTTGAACTCCGTTTTGAACGCGGTTCGAACCTGGGCGTAGACCGGGACATTCCCGTCTTACCCGTGAACTTTATTTTATTAAATATTGTATTAAACAATTTAATATATATTTAATCACTTTTGCATCAAATGCAAAATAGTCCCTATCTAAGCTTAAATTACCATATTGCACTAAATGCAATTATTTCATCCCTTGCATCAAAATGCAAAATATTCTCCCTAACTATTTTCTACCTATTACTAGACGAAGTGTTGCACTCTGTGTGAGACCCTACAGCCTGACCCTTACAACAGGTTGGGCTCGAAGCCCTATACGGCAGTGACCATGAGCAGTGGTTGCCGTCCCTGCTTCAGGAATCATCATTATGTGGTTAACTGATTGACATGAGTATTGTCGGGACCACCTGACTGTTTCCGTGATGAATTCCGCAGTTATAGTCTCTTCGTCTTAAATATGTCGTTCGGATCAAGTCTGGGGTACGGTCAAACTGTCAACCCCAATAACTTGACTCCGGTTAGTTTCTATCGATCTTTAGTCAACTAATGTTGGACTTCTTCCAACATACTCTGCGCAGAGTTTTTACTAAAGACCGAACTAACTCTACGACACTAACTCCCATTGACCGGGAGAGACGAATCCTATCTTGGTCATTACTCGCCTCGTACGTTTCAAGTGACACCCAATCAAAAGACCTTTCGACAGGCCTTGCCTCGAAGCTAGGTCAATTGATCTAAGTGGCACCGTTCACGCACAGGTCCGTCAAAATGACCTCAAGTCAAAAGACCAACTATCCTATCATCACTCAGAGTTATCACTGACAGATTGGTCAATGTAACCATATGATAACTCTAGTGGATCGTTCAGTGAACTCATTCTAATGAGCACCTGTGTCTCGTCTTCGACTTCGCCAAGTCAAGCGATCATGAGATCATCGCCACCGCTAAACGGTGAAGACTAAGACACAATGGTCTATCCGATGTTTCGATATCCTTGTCTCGGACCATCTACGACCACGAACCATTTCAGACTTATGCTACAGACGGTCAAACATTTCTCCATGATCGAGATACTCATTTCGATACCCGTTTGACCTTGCATAAAGTCTCAGGACTTTACCTAAGTTGATATCTAATGTTGACTACATTACAATATAACTTAGATAAATTATTACCAAACAGCTTATTGTTATTTCGAACAAGATGTTTGTGCTATTCACACAGGAATAAATGGCCTTGAGGGCATCATATTCCTACATATATATTCTTTCCCTCTTCCAGCTAGCGGAAAGGGGTCTTTTAATGTTTATCCATACAACCAAATAGGTGTATTTAGTGGAGAATGATTTTAATGTTTCTTCATCAATCGTTATTGTATAAAGTTTTCATCTTTCGGATGATTAATTAATGTCATCTTCAGGATGATAGTTCATTTCGAGGATAATAGTTCATCTTCAGGATGATTGTTCATCTTCAGGATGATAGTTCATCTTCAGGATGATTAATGTCATCTTCAGGATGATAATTCATCTTCAGGATGATGGTTCATCTTCAGGATGATTGTATTCTGTAAGCCAAGAAATTATGCCTAGTTAGGGCTTTCATATCATATCATATCTGATAGATAGGCTTTAACAGATATTTCGGTAATTTCTCTTCAGGAGATCCGATAATATTTTGAGTTATTTAAAATAATCTCAATTCTTTTTAATTTGCTCTCTTAAGAACAATACTGTTTTTAAGAGGTACAAACAACAACCTTTTTGTATGAATCCTTTAAGGATCTTTGTCTAGGTTGTCTTTCCTTTAATCATATTATTAATATGTGTCCCAAAAAGAAAAGAAAGTAAAGAAAAAATTTGTACATACAGTTGAAGAAATTTTATATCGGTGATGTTGTCACATCCAATAGCAACATCAACCAAAAATTCTCTCTTTTTGCCATTCGTTGGGTTACGCCTTGACATAAACCAGTCGATGCATCAGATTCATCTCGTAAGTGAGTTCAGCTCATCTTACTTGATTACTTCCTAGTTTGAGCGATATATACCTCTAAAGCTATAGCAAATTAAAATGCTTATAGCTAACGATTTTATTTTAATTCTCCTTCAATACTCAGTTATCCCACAGGATTTGATATCATTTTTGATACCAGGACTTTAGGTCCAACACCTCATATTTCATAAGTGAGTCCAGCTCACCTTATTATTGCCTCATTCCACATTATTATAATTTGGCCAAATCTCTATATTTGCTTCAGGCAAAGCAGAGTTGTGGAATCGATATTAACTGGCAAAGTGAAATATGAGAGAATTTGTCGACAAAATGTGTTCTTTCTTGTCCAAAACTCACCCCGTACGTACTATAATCATTTGATTTCTCACAGAGGTGTCTCCTTCACGACGTGTTAAAGAAGTGAAGGTTCTGGGACGGGTAAAGAATATGGACAGATCCAGAATTGGTCCTTAGCAACCAAGTTGCAATAAGGTTCTGGATTTGAGCTTACTTTCCTGTGGTGGTATTGTTTTTTCGGTCTCCATGATAGATTTCTCTCTTTGGAGCCTAGTGGTATGTCCTCTCATCTCTTAAGGACATCCACTTCTGCTACTGGTGGATTGCATCCATTATATTTGGTATGTCAAATCCTAGCTGGATTTTTAGTAGCAGGGATGTGAAAGTTTTGACAATATTTAAATTGTCAGTCTGATTATAATCAGATCATATGTATTTACTTTTTAAACGGTCAATTTGAGCTTTAGGCTCATAGATGATTTGAACCAAATAGGGAATTGAAGGATCTTCAGGATCCTTTTTACCATCAACACACAATCTATAAGACTTGTATAAATGCCTTACTCATACGAGATTTTGGAATCTATTCATCAAAGTTGGTTAGTCCTGATGAATTTGTTCTCTTTATGGCATCATGACAGTTTATGTAGTGTTGCTTCAGGAACACATACACAGTGTTGCGGACGTACCATCTTTAAGATGTGCTCTAAACCCATTCTTAGAAAATGTTTATATGGAGTTGATCAGACTCATATAAAAGGATTCTAATGGTGTGTTTAGCTGAGTGTACGCAACCACTGTTGCTACTTATTTATGATTTTCCATTTTTATCCAAAGTTACCACTATTTCAAAAAAATGTGGTTGGATAATGACCATTCAGAGGATATATATTGATGAGTACACACAAAAAAAGGGTACATCATCAGTCATTTTAAGGGAGTGGACAAAGCCTATTTATATCCCTTAAATACTCTCAAGAGACCTAAAGGTCTTCATTATCTTTAATGATGATAGTATATCATCTTAAATTCATTTGAGGAAGTGGGGAGAGTCAATGTCCATGTGAGTGGAGATGATCTCATTATCATTTTTCCCTTTTGAATAGGACAATGAAAGTTTCACCCTTTTTGAAGAATCTTCGGATTCGTCTGGTTGATGATGTCTTGCATCATCAATCCAGGGTGATATCGATCCAAAATTGGTCGATTCTGGACACTTCTGGTGTTCCAAAATAATTCCTCTTTTTGAATTTATGTAGGACTTTTGAAAAGTCCATTAAAATGCTCAAGTTAATTTTGTCCGGTAATAGTTGAACTGTGTTCAAGCTGTGAAGGATTACATCTTCACATTGACTATTGTGTGGATCATTGTGGGACAAAGCTTCAGGCTTCATTTATTTCTTGAGTAATTAGGGATTTCGATTTGACGAATATCCTTTGAAACTGTATAAGTTTCAGAGAGTATATGGCATCCTCATTTTATTTTTTAGGGGTATTCAAGATAGCAAATCATTCGCAGTAAAACAAAATGTATCAAAACTACAAGAGAATAATACTGATGATTTTGTTAAGTCAACAAGTGACATGGTGTGATGTGTGCTCTTGAAGACATACAACAATAATTATGCTCATTGAGACTTATGTTATGACACAGATTATATTTGATTTCAAAATTTATTCGTCTTCGGGGAGTAGCTAAATATACATAAGGTCAATTAGACTTTTGTCATTTTGACTAGATATGTATGTATTTTTATATGGCATAAGTTAATGCACATTTATGTTTGCAAAAACATTATGGCTCTTATCAGAAACTTCTGGTCTGATATTTGCTTGCCATTGCTTACTCCGTGTCGAGTTATATCATATCTTCCCTTTCCCATTTAATACAAGACTTCCCCTGTTTTTAGTTTTCCTTGTTCGGGTCATGTTTGATCCTGAACTTCCCCTGATTTCAATATTCCTTATTTATAAAGGACAATGAAAATTAGTCTTGCTAAGGAGACATAAGCAGGGGTTTGAGCAAATTATTTTATACTTCCACTTTTCTAATTAATTAGAGACTTTTAAAAAGTCTATTTGAATGCTCGAGTATAGCTTCAGGCCATTTTCTTGAGTCGTTCAAATTGTGGACAGTTTATCATGCTCAGAGGGGAAAACAAATACGTGGCTACGAAATTTATAATTTCTCACTTATCTATTAAGTCACGACTTCGGGCGTACACTTAAAAGTAAGGTGAGATGACTCTAAAAGAGTTTAGCGGTGTTATGACAACTGCTGGTGTCAATATTCGATTATATAGACAATAAGTGTGAGATGTCTATATACCGCAAAATGCGTATCTTTAAAAAAATATCGCAGAAGCCAACATTTTTGTTGATATTTATTTTATTAGGGGAAAAGGTGCTGACTTTTGATTTGATTTTGAACTTCAGGTTCATTTTGTCAAAGTGGATATGATATTAAACTTTTTGAAATCATGATTGTCTTAATGTCATAAATATCATCATATCATGAGACCATCATACATATAATGTAAAGCTTGTAAACTAAAGATTATGCTCAATTAACATGAATTGAAACAAGTATGATGTATACACATGCTATTTATATGCTACAGACACTTAAATAATCTCATTGCAGACATATAGTTTTGCTAAAGGCATAAAAATATATCATAGTGATTTTAGCATTCTAAATGAAAATGTACATCACAGAGATCATTAAATATGCGACAGGCATATAATTTTCTACACATTCATTAAATTATCACAGACATGTAATAATATTAAATGTTAAATCATGCAACGGGCAATGAAACGTATGCAACATCACTTAGCATTAAAAAACGGAGAGAAAACTTTTCGTTTAATACTAATCAAATACTCCAACAAAATGCGATGATGATTTACGCAGATAATTAATCAGAAAAAGACTTAGAAGAAAATCTTTAATCAATAGCTGAATAGCCCTTTTATGAACATATTTATAACTTGCCCTCAATACCCCCAAAAGGGGTTATTAATGCTTAAATCCCCATCCCCTGATTTTCCCTGATTTTCTGGATTTATCCAGAATTTTTTTGGGAATTATAATGAAATTTTTAGAGAAATAAATTAAAGATCAATTCTGGGCCCAATTTGGGTAGAAACTCAATGGGCTGGAATTAAAATTTAATTTAAATATCCATTTATTTTTCATTATTGGGCCTAAAAAGACCCATCTCCCCAAGCCCTAGGGTTTCCCTATGGTTCCAATGCGGGAGACGAGGAGGGGTGACGGCCGCCACCCGTAGGCGGCGGCGCGGCAGGCGGCGTCCCCCTTCAGGGGGGGGCCTGCCCGGCGCCCCCCTTCGGGGGGGGCCTGCCCGGCGCCCCACGTCAGGGGGGCCGTCGGCCCGCCGGTGCCCCCCCTCTGGGGGGCGGGTCCCCCTTCAGGGGGGCTACCGACGGCAGTGCCCCCCTCGGGGGGGCGAGGGGGGGCCCACGGGCGCCCCCCCTCGGGGGGGGCGGGTCGGCGGCAGCGCCCCCTTGGGGGGGGGCGTCGGCGCCCCCCTTCAGGGGGGCCTGCCGGCGGCAGAGCCCCCCTCAGGGGGGCGGGCCGCCGGCGCCCCCCTTCAGGGGGGGCCCGCCGGCGGCAGCGCCCCCCTTAGGGGGGGCGGCATGCCGGCGGCCGCCGCCAGGGGCGACGCCTAGGGCAAGAAAAAAACCCCCTTTTTGTAAATCTATTTAAAAAAAGATTTTTATCTTAAAAAGGCAATTTTTAGACTTTAAATCGAAGTTATATCTAATAAAAATTAGATTTTTAATGTAAAAACGTTGATTTCGCATATAAACAATCAAGTTTTTGATCTAATAATTTAGATCCATGCATAAACAATTATATTTTTGATATCTAGATCACATAAAAATATGTATTAGCTCTAGAAAATTGTTTAGGCTTACCCACTAGATCCGTCCTCCAGATCTAGCGACGTTTGATGAAGGATGCCCGAAGAATCTGCGTTGTCTCACGAAACTTTGCGTCGCAAAAAAAAAATTTGACGGAGCTTCCGCCGGGCGCCTTCCTCTCACGAGCCGTCGCTTTTTCCAACGAGCGTGATCGTGCTGATAACGTATTGTGAACGAGAAACAGATTTGGAGAAGGGTTGATGCTAGGAAACCCCTAGCCTCCTTTATATAGTATTCATAATGGGTACTCATGTGGGTGGATACCCAATAGGCCCAATGAGTCCTATTCATAACATAATTAATTCTCTATTTGCGGCTGTGCAGCCTGTACTTATATTTATGATCCTTGAGACCTTCGCAAGTTTCTCTGTGTATTGTCCTTCACTGTCCTAAATCTTCAAGCTTTTCTTAATTGTACTGTTTTTTCTCCTTCGGCAAAAAAGAAAAAGGATAAAAAGAGTTTAAAAACAAAATGGCAGCTAAAAGGCTTATGGATATATCAGATCAAGGTTCCGACAGAACCGATAAGTCGGAGACGAAGAAGCTCCGACCCTTGACTTCATTCTCAACGATAGTGGTATAAATCTTAGTCCTTGTGCTTCTTTTGCTAAGTTCATATTATTAGCATCTTTATAGGTGTTTCTAAATGATTCCATGGTTTTGTTGTTCATTTAACTTCAGTTAGTTCCCTCTCTTCTTTATTCAGTTCAGATATCTTCTTCAATATTTTTCGCATTCTTACTGTTTCATTTTCGTTTTAAGTTGGTTCTTGGACTCAACTGTATTATTTGCTTAAAAAGGATTGAAAAGAGTTTCAAGAACTGGAAAAAGCCTCGTTGTTACTTTGTTAGCATGAATTCCACTTGTGTTCTTAATCAAGCATATGATGAAGGCTCTTATATATTCATGCATCTAATATAAGCTTTTTTATGGTATGTGTATAATTATATTACTTTCTCTAACACATACACACATGTGATACTCTTCTGGCTGCGTTGAGAATTTGCATGTAAATAAAGTTTTTATTTTATGAAGTTTTTATTGTAATAGAGGACTTAGGTTAGTGGTTTTTATTAAAGTTCTATATAATATGGTACTTTTGCTTATTTGGTTTTTATTGCACGTAAAAATTATTTTGTATTAACTTATAGTTTGGCCCCTTAAATAAAAATTTCCTAGCTCCGCCACAGACAGATGGTAACCAAAAACTCGTTGGTGTGGACACTCTAGGCTAAAATAAAATTCTCATCACAATCCCTCAAATGCTCATGGGGATGATCAGAAGGACAGCAAAAAATACCGCAAGCAGACCAACTAGAAATTCCACCATGAAACTGATGAGAAAGTTAGGCGACATTGCCAAGACACCAGTTACAACGTAACAGTCGTAGGAAAAAACCAAGGGGCCCCGTCACTTTAAAGTCATGGTGCGAATAGACACTGATTATATTCAGAGATATTTGAAGTCACGCATTTGGGTTTTTTGGCTTTATAGTAAATTTTGACGGCCACATGCCCCCGACTTTCCTTTTCATTTCGATATATCATGACGGAGTGAAAAATGTGACGCGTCGCATGCGGTTGGATGTGGACGGGGGCACCGACCACCTTTCTAAAACCAAACCTCATCCACAAATCGCAGTCTCCCCCGCTTTGCAAATTGCAACTTGTTCTTTTTAAAGCCTCGCACGTCAACCTCACATTGTAAACGTCCCTTTTTTTTCTAAATAAAGATGGATGGATCCTGATCTTTGTTAAAGTCTTCCTCACGTCAACAATTTGATTAATCAACAATTTTATATTATTGGTCCAACATTTGTCCTCATTTATCCAAAAGGTAATTCTTGAGTGCGGGTAAATGCACCACATATTCTGATGGCTTCACCGTAATTATTAATTTTTTCAAAATTACAAATGTAACCTTAATTAGATTTTCATTAATACCCCTAAATCTGTTAATTAATTACAAGCTTTTGCTATTATCTTTTGATTTCACCGTAAAATTGTTTTCCTCCTTACTTCTTTCCTCCCTATTTTGTTGAGGAAGACACCGAGAACACACAGCTTTTTTTAGCTGCAACACCTCGTGTACGATAACATCGGAATCAATGTCGCAGTGGGAAAAAGATCAATTGCTGGACTCTTCGCCCTTTTCACACCAAATCTCATCCCAAAAGCTCAAGATTCCCCACCTCAATACCTAAGGACCTGTTCCACGCGGGTTTCTTTTGTTGCTTTGGGGTGAGAAAGTGCAAATTTCGCACTGTAGGGGGGGGGGGGGGGGGGGGGGGGGGGGGGTCTTGTCGGCTTGTATTTGGGGGATTCCTCTCTCATTTTCTCTCGTGTGTTCCTTTGCATCGCTGCTTTTCTCCGATACTTTCCTCCCCACCGGCGACGCCTCTCTCCTTGCTGGCAACCCCAGCTGCCCCAGCTGAAATCCCCGGATTTCACGACGATTTCGCCCTTTCTCTGCGACGATTTCGTCCTTTCTCTGCGATTATTGGGCCCCACCGGCTGTGCTCACCCCTCCTCTCTCCTTCTTCCCATGGGTTTATGTTGGGTTCGGGAAAAACCCTAGGCCAGGCTGCGGGTTTGTGCTGGATTCGGGTGCCCCATCGGTTTTTTTGGTCGGAGTTGAAGGAGGTGCCGAGCTTGGTCGGATCTCAGTGCCGGCAAAGATACGAGCAGAACCCTAACTCCGATTTGTTCCCCAAGTTCTCGCTGGAGTCGGAGCCACCTCGCGTGTGCCTCGATTGACTGCGAGGGATTGGAATCTGAGGCGATCGGCAGGATCGGTGAGCTTTACCATATTATTTCTGCGATATTAGCGACGAGGTATATTTTCTTCATCTTAAATTTAATTTTGGATGAAATTTGCTGCTTTAAATGTGTTCCTATATGTGATGATCTTTGCTGCCTTGGTGTTATTGCCTTGCTACTTTGCTGTCGTGGTGTGCATGCGGCTAGGGTTTCAAATTTGGGTGGTTTAGGGCATATGCGGATATTATTGTGAAATTGGTAATGTTGGTTGCATGAATTCTTTGTGTGATGATTTATTTGTATGATGAATGTAAAGAATTGTGCATTCTAAAAAAAGCCCAATGATGATAAAAAAGGAGGAACGAAGGAATGGATTTTTGATGGAATGGATTTGTGATGACATTCGCTTGGATGGCTTGCTAAGATTGTTCCCTTGAAGCCCCATTTTGATTTTTACAATGTCAGATCCCCATGTCAGCTGAAAGTTTATGATTTTATTTGTGTTAAATCAAAAATATGTAATCTTAAATTTTCATTGAGTTTTTGTGGTTTTTTGGAGTTCATTGAGGATAATTGTATCAGATTTTTGTGGCATGTCTCTCCGGTTGCAGTTTGGGTTGTTGTTGTTGTTATGTTTGGCTACTTGTATAATTTTTTGGGGCATGGCTCCTTCAGTCTGTTGTTGCTGTTTTGGGATGGGAAGGTCATGGATACTTGAATCAGATTTTTAGGGCATGGCTCCTTGTTGAGTTTGTCATTTTTTTGTTATCATTTTTGGTGCATTGTATCAGATTTTTGGGGCATGGCTCCTTGTTGCAGGTTGGATTTATGGGGTGTTAATTATGGCTACAGTGAAAAATTTGAACTTTCTGGACCAAATCAGCAAAAGAAACCACAATGGAACATGCCCTTAGTTTTTGGGGCATGGATCTTTGTTGCAGTATTGGTTTTAGTGGTTTTCTTTTTGGCTCATTGTAGCATATTTTTGGGGTAATACAAAAATTTTGGTTTATGGAGCATGGCTCCATGTTGCAGTTTTGTTTTAGGGGGTGTTATTTTTGGGGTATGGATCCTTGTTGCGGTATGGGTTTATGTTGGTTTTCTTCTTGGGTCAGTGTAGCATATTTTAATCCTAATACAAAAAAATTTTGATCCTTGGTTTTTGTGATTTTTTGTGATATTTTTTGGTGCATTGTATCAGATTTATGGGGGGATGACTCCTTGTTGCATGTTTGGTTTATGTGGTGTTATTTTTGGGGTATGGATCCTTGTTGTAGTATTGGTTTATGTGGTTTTCTTTTTGGCTCATTGTAGCATATTTTGATCCTACCACAAAATTTTTTTGAACCTTGGTTTTTGTGTTTTTGGTGATATTTTTTGGTGCATTGCATCAGATTTTTGGGGCATGGCTCCTTGTTGCAGTTTTGGTTTATGGGGTGTTATTTTTGGGTATGGATCCTTGAAGCAGTATTGGTATCTGCGGTTTTCTTTTTGGCACATTGTAGCATTTTTTTTCTAATACAATTTAAATTTTATTTGTAAGTTTTAAAAATGTTTAATTACTTCAAACACTTGAGTCAGCTTTTAATACGATGTTTGCATTTAAATTGATTTATAGATGTGGTATTTATGGGGTGAAAATGCAGGAGCAACGTCAAAGCAACCACGTGTGTGACTATGATTACACATTATATCTGAGGGCTACTGATTTGGATATTCACAATTTTATCTGAAATGTGTTATTCATATGTATTATGTTATGTATATAATTAACATTAAATATATGTGTTATTCAATTAAGGGTGACATGGATACACAAGGAGACCATTCGGCTTATGAGTTATGTACCGCTGCAGCAGCTGCAATAACGTTTGTCGTAGTAGCCTTACAACTTGATAATAATGATAGGGTCGACCCCATACCAAGAGAGCCCTCAGCTATGCAGGATCTGCATAGAAAATCCCACATGCGAAGAATTTTGTGGGGGTCTGAAAGTAGCTGTTTGGACTACTTACAGATGCGAAGACATGCTTTCATGAATCTTGCAGCAATAATGCGTCAGCATGATCTTCTCAAGAACACTATACATGTATCCATCGAGGAGCAGTTGGCTATGTTCCTGCATATTGTAGGGCACAAGTCAAAGAATAAAGTCATGCAAGTGGGTTTTATTAGGGGAGGGGGACATTGAGCCAGTATTTTAACAAAGTTATGGGGGTAGTGTGTGCAATTTGGGATAAGTATATGAAGCAAGCTACTAATGAGACGCTACCAGAGATAGTCAATAATCCAAATTGGTTCCCATTTTTCAAGGTAAGTGTGATTATATGTATATGTGTCAGTCTAATAAGTATCATCGTGGTTATTAAAAATTGGGCTCATTGATTACGTTGTAGGACTGCATTGGTCTCATTGATGGGACTCACATAGATGCCTTGCTACCAGCCAATCTCGTATCCCGCTTTAGAGGTCGTAAAGGGGTTACGCAAAACGTGCTGGCAGCTGTTACTCCAAATAAAAGATTCACATACGTACTGGCCGGGTGGGAAGGATCCGCAAATGATTTTGCGGTCCTGAAAGATGCATTGTCTAAACCACCTCCTGGGTCTGTGAGTGTATGAAGGTAATAGGCATGAATTTGCATTTACACACGAAATAATTCTCTCAGATATCATTGGCTCATGAACTGGGTTTATTTTTCGAATGTAGGTAAATGTTACCTTTGCGATGCTGGGTATACTACAATGACTAGGTTCATATCTCTATACATGGGCGTTAGATACCATTTGAAGGACCATACTGATCGGGTACCTAGAAACCGAAGAGAGCTATTCAACCTATGCCATTCTACCTTACGATCAAAGATCGAGTCGACATTTGGTATCCTAAAGAACAAGTTTAAAATAATGACAGCCAAGCCTTACTACTCATTCAAAAGGCAGGTCGAAACCGTACTAACTTGCAGTGTTTTGCATAATTACATCCAAATAGAAGATCCGCATGACCCCCATCTAACTGAAGATTGAGATGTGGTTGAGGAGGCTGTAGATGGTATCGATGACCATGATGATGATGTTATGGATCTATCCCAACAGGTGACCGTTCGTGAACAAACCAAACAACGTGATCAATGGAAAATGCGTAGGGAGCAGATAGCTTGGGATATGTGGGTGGACTTCTGTAACAAAAATAATAACAGGAACACAATAGAGCATGGGCTATAAGGGGGTCGGAGTATAAATTGCCTAATATGACTGAACAATTTATTCTTGTATATTACATTTTGCATTAAATTTGCTTTGTTGCTTGTGCCAAATTTTTTATGCCATTGTTTTTCCAGTATTTGCTTTCCACTTATGCAATTTTATACCCCAATGCAGTATATGTTCATGTTATATGATGGTTGGATGTTTATAGCCACAACGTTGCAATTTCAATTTAATTTGATTGCTGTTTTAGGGATGGAAGGCTCATCAAACTCTGGTCCAGGGGGTGAACCAAACCGGGACGGGAGTGATCCCATGCTCCCCAGTTATGATAATGTATATGGGTCCCAATGGGGAGAAGCTAACAAAAGGGTTGATCCCATTGTCAATAGACCAATGCCCATGAGGATGCCAATGATGACATATCACATGCATTGCTTCCAATCAGGTGGGCATGGGTACTAATCAGGTGGGCATGGCATGGGATATCCCCAGTATCCAAATTTCAACATGCCTATGCACATGCCATTGCAGATGCCATCGCCGACTGGAATGAGGTTTATGAATATGCTGCAAGGGGGAGATCCACCCTTTTACAGAAGCCCAGCTTCCCCAGGTGCATTCTCTATGCCTACGCCACCAAGTGACAATGAACGAACACCCAACAATGACTCTTCTAGGAAGTCGAGTCGGCGTAGCAAAGATACCGACAGTTCTATTTCAAGCTCACGGAAGAAGTCTAAGCAGCCTTCATCTACTGCACACAAGAACAAACTTTGGATGAATGCTTACGATGAAACCCTCATTCCATTCCTAGCTGAGCTTGCAAGGGAGGGGTATAAAGGCTATAAGACTTTTAAAAATACAGCCTTCAATGCCGCTGCAGCAGAAGTAAATAAATCCATAGGACTTCATTCACAAGTGTTAATGTGAAGAATCACATGAAATCATTGAGGAGACGTCTCAAAGTCGTAAAGGAGTGCATGGAGCTTAGCGGAGCTGGATGGGATAAGGAGAGGAAGGTCATTGATCTTGAACCCGAAACGTATGCTACGTGGGTGGCGGTGATAACTTCTGCCTTATAGATATGCTATGTGATAATACATTAAATATAGCTTTGCGTACCCTTTATCATATCTGATATTCTAATCGTTCAGGCTAACCATCGTCTGCGGGCTTATGTGAACTATCCACTTCCATGGTATGACGATCTTGTTATCGTCATTGGTGATGACGCTGCTAAGGGTGATTTAGCCATGGGTTTTTTTGAAAAGTTTTGTGGAGAGTATCATGAAGTCAAATACAAAGGAGAGCCCGTAAGTCAAGAGCCGATACATATAGATTTGCCACCACACAATCTCCAAGAAGAAATTCCAACCAAGCTTCGACCGGGCCTGTTCATCAGGGGACAAGCCCGTCAAAACAACCGTCGCTAGGTAAAAAGAAACAACGTAGACGGTGCATGCAGCAAGATCCCGACATCATGCGGAAAATATCAGAAAATATGAAAGAGGTCGCAGATGATATAAGGTCCGCACACTCTCATTGGACTGCACCGCTTACCTATCTTGTCTACGAGTTTACTGAGTATACGCCGGGTATATTGTTTAAGGTCTTTAAGGCCCTGCGTAAGGATGAGATGGAGGCACGCAGTTTTTTGGCTTTGCCTCAATCGGCTAGGAAAATGCTGATTGAAGATATAGTCGCGGGGTTGGATTAGGACTAGCAGTATAGCAGGCTGGGAGGTGAACATGTGTGTGAGGTGAAGATGTCATGTTAGTGGAGATATAGTCGCGGGGTTGGATTTGAATTCAGTTTGTGTTTATGGGGGGTTTTGGTGCATGGCTCATTGTATCAGTTTTGGGGGCATTGCTACTTGTTTCAGTATGTGTTTAGGGGTATGGCTTAATGTATCAGTTTTTGTGGCATGTCTCTATGTTGCAGTTTGTGTTTTTGTGGTGTTCTTGTTTGATCATTGTTTTAGATTTTTGGGGCATGACTCTATGGTGATGTTTGTGTTTCTGGGGTGTTATTTCTGGCTCATTGTTTCATATTTTTGGGGCATTGCTCCATGTTGCATTTTGTGTTTTTGGGGTGTTATTTCTGGATAATTGTATCAGATTTTTGGGGCATGGCTCCATGTTGCAGTTTGTATTTATGGGGTGTTAATTTTAGATCATTGTTTCAGATTTTTGGGGCATTGCTCCATGTTGCAGTTTGTGTTTTTGGGGTGTGATTTCTGGATAATTGTATCAGATTTTTGGGGCTTGGCTCCATGTTGCAGTAAGTGAGTATGTGGTGTTATTTTTGGATCAATGTATCAGATTTTTTGGGGCATGGCTCCATGTTGCATTTTGTGTTTTTGGTGTGTTATTTCTGTATAATTGTATCAGATTTTTGGGATATGGCTCCATGTTGCAGTTTGTGTTTATGGGGTGTTAATTTTGGATCATTGTTTCAGATTCTTGGGCATGGCTCTATGTTGCTGTAAGTGTTTATGTGGTGTTATTTCTGGCTCATTCTCTCAGAATTTTGGGGCATGGCTCCATGTTGCAGTTTGTGTTTATAGGGTGTTATTTCTGGCTCATTGTATCAGATTTGTGGGGGCATGGCTCCATGTTCCAGTTTGTGTTTATGGAGTGTTAATTTTGGCTAATTGGAACAGATTTTTGGGGGCATGGCTCCATGTTGATGTAAGGGTTTATGGGGTGTTATTTCTGGCTCAATGAATCAGATTTTTGGGGCATGTCTCCTTGTATCAGATGTTTGAGGCTTGGATCCTTGTTGCAGTTGTGATATTGTGGTGTTCTTTGTGGATAATTGTATCAGAATTTTGGGGCATGGATCCTTGTTGCAGTAGGTGTTTTTGGGTTGTTATGTTTGGCTGATTGTATCAGATTGTTTGGCATGGCTCCTTGTTATGGTTTACTTATAAACCGATGATGAAGATGATTATTTGATCCCTATGTCCCTTGGTTATGCATAAATAGTTGGTATTAGGCTTGATGGTTCCATTACTCCCCAATGATGTATATTCGTGAGATACATTGAAAATCATATGAAATGATATGGACTGTATGGATCGGTATATGAGATGCGAGAATGTTAAATGAGGGGATGATATGCGATGGAGAAACTGCCTATTACCAACTTTTTATCATGATAAAATTTATTTCTTCCTGAGGGCTTATGTATATGTTCCATACAACCAGCAATAAGGAGCCATGCCACAAAAATCTGATACAATTATCCAAAAATAACACCACATAAACACATACTGCAACAATGAGCCATGCCCCAAAAACCAACGTACGCTCGATGATGATGAACAATAAATAAGAAAATTGACCCTATGAAAAGAAGATATGGGGGTATTTGGCTAGAAGGTTCATTTATGATGAGCAACCGCCATATACCTTCTGCTGTTCATGCTACAAAACATGTTTACCTGAGGGCACAAGTCAAATAATTTTTATTTGACTTGGGTATGGACCAAGTTGGTATGGTGCTATTTTATTGTGGGGATTGTTTGTTTTAGCAAATGATAATTTTTTTCCAGTTTCTTTCTTGGTTATTATGGATGTCTCCGTTTCTTTTTTAGGCTCTCCATTTGTATGTATCAGTTTGAGGTGTTGCTTCTTAATACAATTCTGTATGTAGCCTTAAAACTTAAAATTGTTTTTTGTAATATTTATTTGTATATATGGTGCATGCCTCCGTTGTCACTCTTTATTTCATGCAAGGTACACATGAGCACCGGGTCCAGCCTGTCTATTCAATCCAGACCCAGAGTTCCTACAGGTTCTGAGTTGGATGCAGATGAAGCTGACAGCAGGTTTTGCCATTGTCGGATACAGGTTCCTAGGAGGACATCATGGACCAAAAATAATCCTGGCCGTCGCTTTTGGAGCTGTCCAGTGCGAGGTAATAATAAGTGCAACTACTACGAATGGAAGGATCCACCTAACTCAGAGTGGTCCACATATGTGATACTACAGTTGCTTGATGAGCTTGCAAGAAGCCTGGCCCATGTATCCTCTTCCACAACGGTACCTGATAGGTGGCTTTTGGAGATTAAGGGGCGGTTGGCATGGAAAATGGACACCATTCTCTCCGAATACAAAACCATTAAGTTGGTTTTGTATTTGATCATATGCTTGCTGATTTCTTTGTTAATGTTGTTTATTATCGCGATGAAAATGTAAAACTTCATTACTGTATAGTGGGTTGTCAGATGATACTTGTAATATGTATATTATATGTATTTTGATTATGATGGCCTATTATGGTATGTGACATGGGTTTGTGCTATCTGATATGCGCTCACTGACGTGCATTTAATATTTTAATATTTTTTGCTTCCAGTTTATTAAATTGTATTTTTATTTCTGTTGATTACGTTGCTTGTCGTTCTTGCTTTACTAGTTATTCGGCCATATTCAATTAAATATTCCTTTTTTAAATTCGGTCTTTTAAAATTTAATTAAGTAAATTGTATTTAAATATGCTTATTTAATAGTAATTTATTTAATATTTAATAGTTAGTTAGTTAATAATTAATTAACTTATGGGTTTCACAATTTTCTACTTCAAATGCGATTGGGGGTAATCTCACCTCAAAACACCATAACCAACTTTCTCACTTTCCTCATCCAACTTTCCCAATGCCATTATAACTAAATAAACACACTACTTTACTATGGGCCCCACAAACAAAACTCCACTCCACTTTCCAACCCAAAGCAACCAAAAGAAACCCACTACACCTCTTCTCTCTCGTCAAAATTCCTCCTTGGATTTACTATTGCAAACAGTAAATCCCATCCCAAAAGAAACCCAATGGAACAGGCCCTAAGACCCCACCTTTTCGAAGATTTCTCTTACTCCGAGCTCTGGGCTGCCCTGCGTACACGAACTCCCCTCTGCCAAGCTCGCTCCCCATCCCTAAATTCCCCCACCGCCAAAAGCGCAGCGTCTCTCTCGTGCTGTCTCCACTTAATTCCCGAGCTTTGACTCAATCGGGCACGAAATCGACACCGGCTTCACCGAAATTGGAGTCCTCCGATTTCACTGTTAACACTGCTTCTGCAACCGATAGCCTGAAGAGAATTCTCAATCTTGATGTCTGAGGGCAAGCCTTCTCCATAGTTTCTATGTGATCGTGTTGCATAATCAGGTGCTTTGGCTAGTAATTTAGATCAGTTCTAATCGTTAGATCTCATTTCCCTTTAAGTTAACAAGTGCCTGGACTTTTTCTGGTATTTTGAAGGAAGAAGTTGGGAAAGTCATGAGAATCTAATTAGACCATTTATCCTCTCTTAGGGTTGCTTGTTTCTAAATTATCCTCTCTTGGTTTTGCTTGTTTTCTATTTAAAAAAAGGGTAGAATGGAGAAAATGGCAATGAGGTGAAATTAACAGAGGAAGGAGGAGGGTGATTTGCGGTGAAATTAACAAAAAATGAAAGGTGGGAGAGAGTTGAGATTCAGTTTATATAAAGGCTAAAAATGAAACAAATAGGGGTGTGAACTAATAAATTCTAAGAGTTGGTTGATGTTAATTCATAGTTGTGGTGAAATCATAAAAGTATGCGGTGCAATTATAAGCACTCGTACTTCTTTCTCGTGCATTCATTTTTTTTGATTTAATTTGAACATACTACAACTTGAACGCATCGGAGGTGTACTTGAACCTACGATGTTTTAATCGTTACTGTAATCGTTCCAAATTTAACGAGTTCACATTTAATGTAACTTTTTGCAACAAACTTGGTCAACAAACAAAACACGGTGGGTGGGTTCATCGTATCTTTAGCATATTGTTTTCAGATTTTTTTTCAATATTGTCAAAGGATTAGGCATTTATCGAAAGATATGAAAGATCTCCCTTCAAACTGTACATATGACTTTCATCAAATACAGCTTTCCACAGAATCGAAGTACCAAGAAGAATATTTCTAATGGAATATCTTTCACAATCTAGGAAGATATAGTTACAAGAGAAGTTATTGAGAAACTTTTACAATTGGTAAATATTTTTGGCTTTGTGATAAGTATCCCTACCATTTTTTCGACTTCCACCATTATTATTTATCTACTACATTCAAAAACCTCGCTTGGTTTTGAAGCTGCTCCAACACCCCCGCTCTATCCTACACGCGAGATCTGGGAACTCATAAGAGCAATGGCGTCGGAACTACATTTGATGTTATACCCTAACATAACTCTTTTTTAAAGAAGCTATATACGCCTTGTATGGAAATAGCCGTAATGTCCTAAGCCGATATAAGAAAGATGCCAGCCAACTCAGAATGTAGATCCATCAAGAAAGGATAATCATTCCGGTAGTGGGAGAGATGGCGACACCAGGTTGAGATGAGGGAAGTGAGCAATCTCCAAGATAGTTGAGATGAGGGAAGTGAGCAATCTCCACTTATCTTGCCAAAATTAAATTGAACGTGGCCTATCATCTAAAAATTTTAATTGGTGAACTTTTTGACTAGTGCAAAAGAGAGAAGTCATCCTTGGTTAGCTTACACTAATATATCTCATATTAAAAATATATCTCATGTTATGAATCGTGCATTCTGGGGGAGACCCCATGCCTTTATTTATAAGGGAAGAGAGAGTCATACATGTATGAGATACAATCCCTCAAATAGATACAATCTTATCCACTCTCACACATCATTATCTATTTATAATACTCTCACTTATCCAGCCATAAGTGTGAACTCTGCACATGAATACTTTGGAATTCTGAGCATCATAAGAGTATCACAATGGGTGGATACTTCAGGATGCTAAGTTAATGAGATTTGCCTCGTTAAAATCTTTGTCTATAAAAAACCCAGTGGGAAAAAACCATATCTAAGGGAAAAGAGTACAAATACCCTCTAACTCCCCCTGCTCTGTACACGCCCTTAGGCTTTCAGATCTTTTAGAAGCTTTTCATCACTACTATTTACAATATTCCGAAAATACATACAAATTTACAAATGTCACCATCATTAAGTAGCTGATGAATCCAAAACTCTGGAGAGGTGTTCTTTGTTTTTTTGCCTCTGATGTGTTCCCTCAAATGTGGGGTAAGCAAGTGGCTTGGTCTTCAGACTGTCTGATCAGATCTAAAACACCAGCCATTTATCTAGTCATCACTAGGATTTGAAGTACCATTAGGCACACTCAAATACTCCATTGGGTTGTTTCTGTAATGGTGAGAAATCTCAGAATGATAGGATGATACTGCCTTCATAGTTTTCTTTACAGATCTGCAGTAGATGGTTGCCATGCCCCGCTTCCTATTATACTTGGGAGCAAGGATGCGAGCGGGTCCGCATGTGCTTAAAACAAGGAGGATGTACTTTTTCTTTTCGTCCTTCTTGGTTTAAGCACAATAAGCGTCTGTGATAACAATTTGTAGATTCTTGCATGCAACTCAAACAACACAGATAAATTATTTATTTACAATATTGACTCTCAAAAGATGGTTTACAACAATGAACAAGCAGAAGAGGGTCTAACGCCCACACAATTAATAAAAGAAAGATGAGTACAATGAAGCTGCGAAGGTGCTTTGCCCCACGGCGGGGATCTCATCGTCTGGGCACCCTGGTCAACCTGCTCAGTCTCTAGGCTTGCTCCTCAGTAAATCTGTCTCATACCTGACGTATATTTCACAAGACAAGGAAATATACGTCAGCGAGGGTCGCTCGGCAAGATTTAGAATATTAAGAAGTTGACCCTCGGCAAGGTTTTCAAAACCATTAACATGACATAATATAATCTCAATTATTAAAGCATAGTAGCGTAAGAAACGTGTGACATAGCAGATGTGGTGTACAGAGTAGTAAGCATAGCAAGCGTAGTGTGAAAAGTAAATAGCATGGCAAGTGTAGTACGTACAGTAGTGGCGTGGGAAGTGTAGTGTGTAAAGCAGTGGCATGTCAATTTTATTAAAGGTGATAACATGTCATTGCTATTAAAAGGAAAATAACAGCAGTTTAAAATGCTAAACAGTTGGCAGACTATTGAAGAAAAGTTGTAGCAATTTTAAATGTTAACATGTCTGATATATCCATTTCAATCCATTCAATAGTGTGTGCAAGTTTGTGACTAAGTTTCACTTCGTTAGACGGCTAGTAAGTGGATCTACCTTCAGGTGCCCCCGAGAGATAGTCTGTTTACTACCGGCTAGTGCCCGTGAACCCAACCCCACCCAAGTGTACTTTGTCTGAACCATGAGCCAGATACGGCCAACCGAGCCATCAAGAGTTATAGTGCTGGAACAAGCCAGAGTAGCCAAACATGCCATTTAGTTCTATGATTTGCCAAACAGGCCGTAGGTTCAATAATTTTCCAAACAGGCCAGCAAGTATACGTGTAACCAACCGGCCAGCAAGTCTATGATGTGTTTTCTGCAATTTGCAAGGCATTTATCAATTACTATTAACATGTCCACATGCACACACACAGGTCTACATCTTGCAATGCAAAAAAGTTACCATATGTAGTTTTAAATGGAACAGTAGTTAAAACATGGAAAAACGTACAACTTGCATATCAGATCATCTTAGTTTAAGCAATTAGATGTAACAGTTACAAGATACGTAAAAATGTACACTTGCCTGATTAAAGACTATTCTAGTGTCCGGGTCAACGCAATGAGGATGCGATTATCTGTGTCATTGGGTTTACGACATCAGGTTAAAATTTATCGGTTTATAACAATAACATTAAGTCCTCATATGTAAATGTACTGCTTAAACTTATAGGGTAACATACATATATAACCCCTAACTCAGTATATATCAAAATAATATATAAGAGTTACTGTGTATGTAAATGCCAAAAGTTATATACCATTCATAAGAGTGTACTGTGAGTATACCAACTTAATTATAACTAAGCTAACCATATTAATAGCTTATTAAGTAAATCTATGTTATTCCATATACTAACATTAAAATAAGGACTGTGAAGTACTGCTACCTCATAAAACTCAGGCATGTTTGACATTAACTAACACTAAACTAACTTAGGTTATAACTTATTGACTAACACAACAACCTACTGACATCATGACAAGCTATTAAAAAATAGAGTACTGCCCACTCTTTAGTACACTGTCTACCCATTAATAGAGTGTAACTGTTTACTTATATAATGCACTCACCTTTATAGCGCGGCTTTGAGATTTGCAGGTGAGCTCGGCGTTGGACAGCGACAAGGCAATGGCGCGAGGTGACGGACAGAAGCGGCTGCAGTGATGGAGGATTGTGCGGAAGTATTGACGGTGCCCCGGTGGGTAGCAGATGCGAGGCAAGAGGCTGGTGATGTTTGATAAGGGAATGAGCTTGGATTTGAGGGAAATTGCCGTGGAGTTGTCGAACGTCGTGTAAGGAGAGATAGATGGGCGAAGCAAGGGGCGGTCGAAGAGGGAGGCCGATGCCAAAGCTCCTTGACGAGGAGAGGAGGCTAAGGGGAGTTGCCGCAGGCTGGGGCAGTTGGCGGAAGGAACATGGGAGATGGGTCGGAGACAGGGGCAGACTGCCGACGATTGTGGGAACTGCGGGCGGAGGAAGCGATCGCCGCAAGTTTTGGAAGAGGGAGGGGAAGGTCGGAGGTTGGGTGAGGTGCCTAGGTGGCTGGTCGGATGGGTTGTCAAAGTCGAGAAGAGGAGTGCAGTCGCTGTGTGGGGGTGGTCGCTACGGGTTGCCTGGATTTTGCGGGATTGTTTACTGGTCGGAGGCAGGCTGAGCAGGAGGAGGCGCGGCGTAGGAGCGTTGAGTCTCCAGAGGGGAGGGTGCTATGGTGTGGTGTGGCTCGGGTTGCTGTCGAAGATGGGCTGATCTTGCTGGCTGGTGGCGACATAAAAGGTTGTGGGAGGTCGAAGGGAGTTGAACGTGCGACGTGGTCGTAAGGCAGTGGAATTGTTTTGGGGATCGCCGATGGATTTCAAGTGGAAACAGGGGGTATGATGGCAGCGGGTGAGGGCTTGGAGGTGGACGAACGGCAGTGTGGTGAATGCTGGTTGTTTGGCAGCGACGCTGCGGTGTGGGGAGGCAGAGTCGGCAGTGAGAAGGACGTGCTGGGCTTGGTTGGTTTGAAGGGGAAGAGATGGAAGCTAAGGGATGGAGCAGCGGTGGAGGTGTCGGGGCTGGGAGGAGGAAGGACGGGCATGGCCTTCGGGGGTGTACGAGTAGGGCTCAAAGTGTTAGGAGAACTGTTTAGGTAAAGGAGGAGGCGCTGGGACTTTGTCCTACTGCCTAGGTTTTTAGGAGAAGAAGGGAAGAGGGAGTTGGGTTTTAAAGAAGAAGAATGAAAAGAAGGATAAAGTGAGAGGAGGAAGTGTGAGGTGGTTGCAGGAAATGCACGGAGAGAGGGGAGGTGCATGCGGACGTGAAGCATCCTTGCGGGCACGTGGGGGCTGAGCGGGGGTTTGGGAGATTACGAATTTTAGTTATGATATCGTAACAGTTAGATATTATTTCGGATTAGGTTAGGATAATATCCATTTAGTTTAATCCAAATGTTAGATGGTTTATTTATACAGTTTGAATCTTAAAAATGTTTAAGATACGATTTAGGAAAATCAAATAGTTAGGATTTTAGATATGATTCATTATTTAAGAATTGGTTTGGGAGAATTAATTTGATTAATATATATATATATATATATATATATATATATTAATATGATAATTGGGATTTTCCTTTAGTTAGGGTTTTGGGTTATCATATGGTTTTTGGATGATTCACTAAATGGTTAGGATATCTTGATTAGACGAATTGTTTTGGTTGGGGTAACAAATTAAGATATGATAATTTAAGATTATAATTGATTAGGGGAAATTAATTTGATTTCTGTTTTGATTTGGTAAGATCTGATCCGTATAGTTAAGACCGCGTGAAATCAATTCGATTAAGATACCTCGATTAGAAGGGTCGATTTGGTTGAGATACTAGTTTCAGATTGGACAGTTTATTCGGTTAAGATGTTTTGATTTAAAATATTGTTTGGGTTAAGATATTTCGAATATTATGGTCTCGTCCCTGCAATCAACATCAACCAAGGATTAAAGAAGGTATAAACACGATCACTAAGTCGAGTGTTCGAGCTAGGAATAAAATAATTGGTAAAATTATAAAGAAGATAGTTAAATGAATCAACACAATAGTAATAATACGTACAAACTACGTATAGATAAAAACAAGCTGTTACAATGGTTGTCCCACTGTAGGTACCTAGTCTATGGTTTCTTATTATGGGGGTCGGACCTGTAACCTGCATCTACATAAGTGATGTCTGCCACATTTACACACATTTACGCTCTTTTCACATGCATTTCATACAGTTTCATCCCCCGTTTCACGCTATTTCTCCCATTTTTGTTTCCTTTTACCCTTTTGGTATTTCTTATGTGTTGTAGGAGAAAATCGGGGATTTTTGGGCTCGAAAGTGGGAGAAAAGGGGATGAAATGAAGCGAGAAGTGATTGGAGCACAAAAACATGAGAAATGAGCTCAATTGTGTCATACGTGATCGCGTAGGTTAATCCATGTAGCCGCATCGAACAGGACACCCAAGCAGCCAGGAAATGTCAAGCCATGCGGTCGCGTTGTCAGCACCAAACGACCGTGTTACCAGAGCTGAGGAGAGATATATCTGAGGCTACACAGTTGTATCCTAATAAGCCAAATGCCCACGTCGTGATGAGCTGAAGGAAGAGAAATATGCAACGATATGGTCGCATCATTGGAGCTCCAAATGACTGTGTCCTCCCATACAGAATTGAAGCCAAACGGCCGCTTTGCACGGTCGTTTAGATCGAGATCTGGAGCAGAAACCCTCAGACGATGTTTTCGCATGGGCTAACCACGTGGTTGCATCGCCTGTAGCAAATTGGGCCTATTTTACGCATTTTTGGCCACATTGCCACGTCATTCTTAACGCGGCCGAGGCTACCTAGGTTTTTGCACCCCCCAAGTGAGGCCGTCAAGGGGTATTTTTGGGCTTTTTGGGAGTTTTTGAGAGGGTATATATAATTTTCTTCCTCTGCTGTGCAAGAGGATGCTTTTTGGCAGACTTTTAAGAGTTTTTTCATATGTAAAACTTCTTATTCTCTGATAGTTTCTTAATGTTCTTTTTGTTTTATTTTGTTTTCTAATTTAATCTTTGAATAGTGAATCCATTTATTGATTCTTCTTGTGATTGTGGATTGGTTTGCTGTTGAATCTCTGTCATTTCTATTGCAATGAATGTTATTTCAATGAAATCAATCATCTCCTATTGCATGGATCGTGAGTAGTGATTCATTTAGGGCCAATAGGTTGAATCGCATCGGATGTAGCTATGGATTGATGAATTATTGATTGCTTGTTGAGTAGTTGAGGATGAGGGGTATATTAGGATGATTATTATCAATGTAATTTGAATTCCCACTTTGTGGATAATTATATTAATTCACAATTAGCGTTGGTGTTAATCTAGGGTTTCCGAATGCATTGATCGATACTATCGATGTGGCTGACTGGAGTCAGGTATCGATTAGAGCTCTCCTAACATAGATCCGAATCCTAATCCACAAAAGTGGCATGGAGGAAGATTGCAGATATTCGTCGGACGTAATGTATATAACACGTATCGATGCACGACAGGAGTTGGTATCGTTACAGGCTAGGTAGTCCTTGTTGGAATGTGATCTAAGCCTAGAGGAGGGAGTTGATTAGGAAAATAAAATATTTTAAAGGTGCAAATAAAATATTCCTACTACACCAATCAAACACAGAGTAAATAATGTGCAAGTAAAGATATCACAGAGCAATCACAGAGTGCACGAGAGATTTACCGTGGTTCGGTAGGCTCAACGACCTACTCCAGCCCCAAAGCAAATACTAGATTTAATAGTATCAAGATACAAATTATAAAGAGCTACGTACCCTAACAGTACGCTCACCAAGTACTGTACACCACTCACCAAAGTGTCAAACACTACAAATCTAGTAAAAGCTTTCTCTTGACTAGTCCCAACTAGTCAAGACTCAAAAATCCCAAAAACGATAATCAAACACAATACAAAGATCTACAAGCCAATATCACAAATGTAAAAGAGACATAGAGTTCAGAGCGCTCAGTTTGTGATGGTTTTGCAGTATCTGTCAATCAGCACGTCGTCCGATATGATTTGACTCAAAAGTTGTCCCGATCTAAAATCTGGATCTCACGTTATGCCCTTCCAAATATATTTGCACAGTTTGGTCTGTGTATATAGAAATTTTAGTGCACTTGAGAATTTCAGAGAGATATACACAGAGTAATTCTTCCAAACTTCCCTAGCAGGTGATCCTCATGTGGGCAGGGAACCCTGCTTTCAAAAACTTACGTAAGTAAGATGATACAACCAATGATCTCATGGTAGTCAAGGGGAGAACTCGGTAGCCAGATGATAGCAAGAATTCTTCGTGGCTTGAGGCAGAGGATGGTGTGGAAACGCGAGGCTTGTCGTCGGTAAGCAAGTAACAGCAGCTGCATGCAAATCTCACAGCATGCAAATCTTCATGGCAGGGAATAACCAATGGGTCACAGTCATATGCAAGAAGATTGAGAACTCTATGACCGTAAGATGGTTGCCGACCACTTGTTAAATCCACACGACAACTCACGGCAGCAACAAGTATGTCTTCTCCACTGGTACAAGGTTGTCAGGGGTAGCTTGGGTAGATGCTTGAGGACTCGGCAGCAGGGATGAGCTCGGCAAGGGAAAGTTCACGACATCAACTTGATGGCAGTAATGGGTCTTCGCATCCACACTGATCTCGTGCTTGGTTGATGTAGGATGCAGCTTGCCATTGAGCTTTGAAGAAGATGACTTGCGGCAAGATTTCTTGGCTTGAAGATGGATGCTTTTAAGATGGCTTACAGCAGGTGATGCTTGGTTGGAGAATTTCTGGCTTGAGGAAAAATAGAGTATTTTGTTGGCCACCAGAGTATTTGGCTTGGATGATAATGTCTTGGAGATTGGGAGATGAAAGTTGTTTTGGCCGCAATTTTCAGGAGGCAAGGTTGCAGCTGAAGTATGTATAATATGGGTTTTATCTTGTTTTTGGCCGCCTCTCTCTCTCTCTCTCTCTCTCTCTCTCTCTCTCTCTCTCTCTCTCTCTCTCTCTCTCTCTCTCTCTCTCTCTCTCTCTCTCTCTCTCTCTCGGGAATATATATAGTTATGTGTTGAGGAAGTTGGGTCTAAGAAAGCCACTTAAAATTAGGGATTTGATTGGGATTTGAAAAGGATTTGAATTGATCAATTTGAATTTGTTTTTACTTAATTTTCAATTTAAAACTAACTTCCTTATCACTCCATCAATTGACCATGTCCACCTTGAGTATTCACAAGCTTGCCATCTTCTCTGTTCTTCCCCATATTTATATCATTGCCACTCCTAAAACACTTAGCATACATATCAAAAACGTCCACACGAGTTTGTTATCATCAAACACGAAGCCAGCGATCGTTGTATCCAATAGTCCTATCATGCGCTACGGGAGTTGGGGATAGGGTTGATATAAGGGGATATCTTATCATGCGCCACAGAGGGGGGGGGAGAATACCCTTAGATTAGACGACCTCTCCCGAACCACTTGAGCTCGAAAATTGGTTAACTCTAATCAATCTTAACTTAGTCCAATGGTGGAGAAATCCAGGCCTTAGAGCTTTTTATTATTGACATTTTCCATTAGTTTTTAAAATTCATCATCTCATAATTGATCACATAGCTATTAACTTAGGAAGAAACTAGTAGAAACAGCTACCTCCTAGAGGACGACCCAAGTAGCGCTATAACAACACAGTGCATTTTACGGATATAAATATTGAAGCACGCAGACACGCGAACATGCTTTTGGCGTCGTTGCTGGGGAGGCATGACTTGTTATTAATTTCATACTTTGTTGATAGTTTGCGTATTTTTGTTTTTCTTTTTGTCTTTTTCTGTTATTGATTTTTGGTGCTATTGACGTTTTCCCTTTGGTGTAGCTCTTTTGTGTATGCAAAGGAGATCGTAGGGTTTAGCAGATTTGCATCAATTAGACCTTGAAATCGAGGTTACTGTACGTAGGAGGAATGCCGAAAGGAAGAGAAAGCTAGTGTTAGAACCTATGGCACAGATAGAAAATCCTGATCCACATCCTGCTATATCCCTCATGGACTTTTCTATGCCCTTCAACGAGTCGACGTCGAGCATAGCAAAGCCAACGGTGGCGGCCATTAATTTTGAACTGAAGCTAGCGTTTATAAGTTTTATACATCAAAATCAATTTGGAGGGATGCCCATGCAAAATCCCAATGACCACCTGAATACCTTCCTTGAGAAGATGAATATGCTGAAAATGAATGGCATCACTAGTGACGCCATCAGGCTAAGACTTTTTCCATTCTCTCGTAGGGATAAAGCTAAGGACTGGCTTAGAAGCCATGATCCTGGTACTTTTATTTCATGGGATAGTCTTTCATACGCATTTCTAACCAAATTCTCTCCTCTAAGGAAGACTGTAAAAATGCACAATGAGATCACGTCGTTCACCTAGCTTTATCAGGAGTCATTGTATGAAACTTGGAAAAGGTTCAATGACATGCAACACAACTGCCCACACCATGGTGTGCCAGACTAGCTCTTGATCCAAACCTTCTACAATGGAATATCCCGTAAGTGAAGCTGTCGATCGATGCCACCGCTAATGGTGCTATTATGAGAAAAACTCCAGAAGAGGCCAAAAAGTTGTTGGAGAACATGGCCACCAACAACTACTTGTGGAGAAATAAGAGAACTACATCAAAGAAATGAGGTAAGTATGAGCTCGATGAAGTTTCCATGTTATCCGCCAAGTTTGATGCATTGTCAAAGAAACTATTTTGAATTGGGCTTGGTGCTGCTAATCCACCAACGACAGCCCGACAATCCAAACTCAAATACCTTCAACCAGGGGGTGTAAGAACCACCCAAACTTCTCACATCGGAATGGAGGATTTCAAATGCAAATATCATTCCCATAGCAGCAGTAGCCCGATGGACCTCCTCCATAGAGTTTTTAGACTTCTAACACACGACAACCACCTCCCCTTGTCAAGTCAAATCTTGAGAAACTGATGGAAAGCTATATTTTGATGCAGGGGCAGAAGAATGATTACTTTTAGACGTCCATTCAACAGCTCGTTACGGACCAAAATTTTGTGGAAACGCAGGTTGCTCAGCTGGCAGAGTAAGTAGCGTAGATGAATAGGCAACAGGGGCAATTACCGGGGTAAACAAAGCAAAATCCACGCGGACACGTCAACGCCATTACCACGAGGAGTGGTAAACAAACTGAAGACCTCGTGATGGTAGCTACTGAGGATAGGGAGCCTATGGTTGAAGTGGACCCCTATAACAAAATTAAGCTTGTGGAAAATGACAGAGTGGCATCACCAGTAGTGGATCTACTTAAGGAGAAGGAATCTAAGAAAGTTGATGGAGACTCCCCAGCAGAGCCTCCAAGAGTCTATGTTCCTAAAGTCCCATTCCCTTCAAGATTAGCGAAGGCAAAGCTAGAAGCGAAATACGGGAAGTTCTTTGATATGCTGAAGCAACTACACAAAACGATCTCATTTTTGGACGCCATTTCAGAAATCCCATTATAAGCTAAATTTTTGAAGGAGTTCATCATGACTAGAGGGAGAAGAGAAAAGGTCGTGTTATCCATGGAGTGTAGTGCAATCCTTTAAAGGAAAAGCATAGAAAAGCTTGAAGATACAGGAAGCTTTGCCATCTCTTGTGCCCGTTGAGTATTGGACTTCTCCATACTTTGTGTTGATGATGAGCAAACATAAATACTTGTGACTAATCTCCTATTTGCAGTTAATCCATTGGCTGAGCATATCATGAAGATAAATTAGCAATGGATGTCACTCATGGATCAATTAAAGCATGAAAAGTGGATTGGATGATCAAAGATGGTGTATGAAGCTCCTTGAACACTTTAAGACCATCCTTTGGCTAGAAGATAGGCTTCTACAAAAAGTAAATTTTTAATTCTTTTCTACTATGTAGCCTAGAAGTAGAACTAAGTTGAAGTGCACACACATCTTTATTTCTATCCTAGAAAATTATTAGATCACATTTCCTAAGCCATCAATTCACATTTCTCAAGCATGTGCATTTTGGGATTTCAACAGGCAACTGCTGATCGTTTTACCGGCGCTTGTCTCCAAACAGTCGCCTATGATTTGTTCTACAGGCGCATGTTAGCACATACTTTATTAATGGGTTTTTGGGAATTTAGCTTTAACTCTATCCAGGCGACTACTATACAAAGAACAAGTGCTTATCCAAGCTACATACGCCTGTGATTTGTTAGTCAGTCGCCTATCTCTCTTCTGTCCTAAGATCATTTTCGTTTTCATACGGTCAGACGACTGATGTTGGATTGACAGTCACCTGTCCAAGGCACAGTCGACTCTTAATGCTTCAACAGTCGCCTGTCGATTCTTGAAGGGTTTCGATGGACCCTTAGGGCACTATTCTATGTCCGGCCTACGTCGGACGGACTGTAAAGTAGAAAAATTGCAGCTGAAAAATAATAAATCATTAAACTATTTAACGATGGCCCTAAGGAAACAAGACACTAACTAGGATCTATGCTAACTTGGGGTGGATCTGACCACCCCAAGAAATATCTAAAGCTACTGCAACATAATAATTAAATAAAGCTAATTAACCACATACCCGGAACCTTGCTTGCACCGGCAAGGTGTACCGAACCGCCTTTCGCTCCCCAAGCTTGCCGTCTCTGCGCACATGAACCGATCCACCTATAGTGAGTCGACACTGCAGCTTTGGGCCAACCACTTGCTGAAGAAAGTTTTGTTGGATACAACGATCTAGGATTAATTGTTTGATGATGACAAACATTTGTGAACGATTTTAACGTGTGTGTTAAGTGTTTCAGGAACGGCGAACGTGCGACTAATTCACGGAAGGACTAGGTCAATGTATAAGAAAGATAGGGGAGGCGCAATGTTTTTTAGTTAATAGCCAATCTCAAAGACAACCAGTGGCGCATCCTTCAGAAAATTAAAAGGATAGGACCACTTTTTTTAAATGCCAACTCCTTCTGGAAATAATCCTATCCCTTAGAAATGGCCGCATGCTGCTAAGTCTTGTGTACAATTTTTTTTGGCTGACGCAGCCGATTTTATCTTAGCCTATACACAAAGCCCTTGACCAAGAGCCAATCAAATATTATCACCCAACTACACAATAATCTCAGTGGGCCGAAACAAAAATCCCCATCTTTTTGACAAAAAAAGCAAGCACTTGCATTTTGTTTGTAACCAAAATAAGCCCATGCCTTTTCTTTTACGCACAGCACTTCATGCAAAAAGTAATAATCAAAAGGGGCTCTCGTTTTTGCCATGTTTTTTGTTGCGGAACATTTTTTTAATCTGATTTTTTTTGCTTTTGACCTAACGCAGCCGCCCTTTTAAAAATCGCCAAGAGCCGGCCATTGCATGAGAGAGGCAAACATCAAAGCAATCCATGTGCACACGCAACCAGGGTCTCCTATCCAAGCAAACGACATTCAATTAATCATCAAGGAGCAACACCCCCAAGAGCAGCCGTAATAAGAGGAGAGGGTAGCAAGAAGTTGTTTTGCGCAATTCTCAGAGGAGAGAAGCGTATCCGAAATCTCCACCAGAGCTTCCTGCGGCTACAAGATAAACCAGAGGAGAAATAAAGTTTGAATCAAGGAAGCACATCTCTTCTCAAAATTCTTTGTGACCAATCAAGTAGAGATCAACAGGACATTTTTTTTGGGTGCTTTGAGATCAAGGGACGAAAGCACATGGATTCCTCAACAATAGTATACGGCTGTGCATCAAGGGTCTAATTGAAGAAGAAATTTATGAAAGTGCCGCAATTTCAAAGAGAATTCGCAACTTGAGTTGTCTACGACGAGACGACGACATCTTGTCAGATTCAGATCTGACCCGTGCTGATTGACGAAGGCGACACCGCTACACGATCTGAGCACTCTAAACTCTCTTGTTTATTATATTGTGTAGTATTTGTGTTAGATCTTCATAGGGAAAACTTTACCACCTTCTGTGTTACTTTTTGGGGACCTGACGACTTAGGAGTCGTCACGGAGGGAGAGCATCTGACTAGAGTGATAGTGTAGAGCACATGGTGTGCGTACGAGCTAGGTGAGAGTAGATTTGGGATCTTGACTCATTGTAGCCGTACTTGATTACATATCTATCTAGTAGTTGCTTTCGGGGCTGGAGTATGTTGTGAGGACGACCGAACCAGGGTATATCTGTGCGTATTCTGTGATTGCTATTTTATTGCCCTGTCTGTGCCTATAACTGCGTGGGATTGTTCGTGGGTTGCACGAATATTTTTATTAGCCTATTCACCCCCCTCTAGGCTACGATCCAGATCCAACAAGTGGTATCAGAGCCAGTTTAGAGGATCTAGTCTAGATTTTTAGATGACCATGAATATATCTGATTGTGCTTTTACTGAGGGTCAGTCTATAGCCCGTCCACCTAAATTTAACGGTGTAGACTTTGCATATTGGAATGCTAGGATGAAAATCTATCTAGTGTCTGTAGATTATGATGTGTGGGATATTGTTGAAAATGGTTATAGTTTACCCACTATTAAAATTGAAGACACTGTTATGATTAAGCCTAAAGACAAGTGGGATTTAGCTGATAAGAAACTTTATACTCTTAATGGAAAAGCTATGAATGCGCTTATATGCTCTCTTGATAAATCTGAGTTTAATCGTATCTCACATTGTCTAACTGCGCAGGAAATCTGGCATACTCTGGAGGTGACACACGAGGGAACATCGCAAGTGAAGGAATCCAGACTTGCATTGCTGAGCACAGAATACGAGAGCTTCCGCATGCTACCAACAGAATCTGTGAAAGAGATGTTTGCGAGGTTCACGGACATCGTCTACAAATCCAGTTCCCTCGGTAAGCCATACTCTAGCCATGAACAGGTACGAAAGATCTTAAGGGCGCTACCAAGCTCGTTCAGGCCTAAAGTCACCGCTATTCAAGAAGCTAAGAACTTGTCAACAATGAAAGTGGAGGACTTGATAGGCAACCTAATGTCACACGAGCTTGAGTTGCAGAGTATAGAAGCCAGAGAGAAACCTGAAGAGAAGACCAAAGCTTCCACACCATTAGCTCTTCAAGCTAACGATGACGATCTTGATGAGGAGCAAGCTCTAATGGTCAGAAACTTCAGGAGATACATTCAGACTGATCAAGGAAGAGCTGAGATGGGAAAAATGTTCATTCGTTCTAATAATTCTAATTTTGGTAGAAATTCCTATGATCACAAAGCTATTAATAGAAGTGAATGTTTTAAATGCAGGAAGAAAGGACACCACATAAAAGATTGCCCACAACAACACACAGCTCAAGTTGCAAAAGGAAAAACGAAAGTGCTGACGTGGGACATGGATAGCGAAGCTGAGGAGGAGGATGAGGAACATGAAGCCCACTCCTGCATGGCATTGATGGCCAAACACAATGAGGTAGAATCTCCCACTAAAGCTGAATTCTTAGAAATCTGTAAAGGAATGCAACATAGAATTGATGAGCTATAAGCTGATGTGGAATGTTATAGGAATGATAATTTTGATATGCAACAATCTGAATATGACATGTCTAAGGAAATTGAAAAACTGAAAACTGAAATTGTTGCATGTAACACTACAATAGACATGTTAAAAAAGGAGAAAGCTAGCTTGTCTGAAAAAACTGATTGTCTTTCATGTCCCTCTTTACTAAAGGATATTAGCATGTATAAGCTTGATAAGACAAAACTTGAAGTTGAAAATGAATTGCTTTCTGAAAAGATTAACATGCTAAATCTTGAACTTAAAGGAAAAATGAGGGATTTTGAAAAGAAAGAAGAGGAAAACAAGCGAGCTTTCGTTAGTAAATGCACTTTGCTTGTGAACGAAAATGATCATTTGAAATCCAAAGTTGCTAGTTTAGAATTGTCATTAAAGAGATTTTCCATTGGTAAAGAAAATTTAGACATTATTCTTGGAAATCAATTGTATGGCAATAATAGGCGTGGCCTTGGATTTAGTGCTAAAAATGTTGAAAAGCCTAAGTATAAAAAATTTCACAATGTGCCTTCCATTGCTAAAAATGTTTACGCAAAGTGTTTTACGTGTGATAGTGTTGGTCACACATCGTACTATTGCAAATATAGGAACTCCAATATTAAATTCAAACAAGTATGTGTTCCTAAATCTTTGTTGACTAACACTAGTGGACCTTGTTGGATTCCAAGGTCACACACGACACCTCTTTTGTATGTGGATGGAAATTTGACGAGGAGCAATAAATTGGATGTCTCATTATTTTTTAGCTCCTTAGTCAAACGGCGACGCGAAGGTATATCTCATTCTTTGAACTTAATGCACACCTTCATAGCAATTTTTTTTTCTAAACATCTTTGTGTTTGTTTGCTTGATTGTTTTTAGTGTGTTTATTTCATTATAAAACCAAAAAAAAATGAAAAAAAAACAAAAGCAAAAAAATGAGCTTATTGCATATCTTCCTCTTTGCATTGTTCTAGTTCTTTAAATGAATGATGATCATATCCTTGTAGAAATTGTAGTATTATTATTTTTGGCTACATGCGTATGTTTTATTTCAATAATAGCCATGCCAAGTTCAATGCTTTAATAATATGATTTCTACACCTACTTTCACTTCCACTAATGTTAAACTATGTCGTACTTTTGGAGATACTATTTATGAATATTGGAAAGTGAATGTAGGCTGATTATTAACTGAAAAATCTAAGGGATATGATGTGATTTGCCATGAATAAAAATTGAGCACAAAACAAATGAAATGAATATGAAAAAAAAATTGAAAATTACTCTGTATGAAAAATGGATACAATTCATGGCAAATACACTACCCACGAGTATCCAACATAAGCTTTATGGGTAAACTTTAGCGTTGGTGTTTTTACTCATCAAGCAATGTCACCCCCACATCTAAGAGTCCTTTTAGGCTATGTTTTGGGGTGTGATACCTTGAACTCATTTCTAATGAGGTGGGAAAAATCAATCCTAGGTGATATGAAATTTGGAAAATGATGGATTGGTTTTGGTTGAAATTTGTAAAAGTATCTCCCTTTGTACCTCTATGTTTAATAATTGCACTTACACGATGGTGTAGAATTCTAATTATCATTATCGTTGGATTTGAAGTGCTAATTATAGAATGACGACATGCAAATGCTAGCTATAGTTAATAATGCTCTCTTTTGCATGCGGTATGTTTTAATCTTCACGAATACACTTTTGATGATGACAAAGGGGAAGAAAAGTGTTGAAAGATTTGTGGTATCAATGTTGGTTCAAAATACGGTATTATTGATTGAAGGGGGAGCAATGGAAAAAATGGGGAGCTTGGAAAAAGGGGGGAGCATGCTAAATATATTGTTATATTGTGCATGCTAGTATTGTTTGATATCATCTCATTGAACATCATATTGCATTATATCATTTACATCATTCATCACTCGTCACACACGTACACTTATTTGTGCAAATCCTTTATGGGTTTGTCATCATCAAAAGGGGGAGATTGTTGGATACAACGATCAAGGATTAATTGTTTGATGATGACAAACATTTGTGAACGATTTTAACGTGTGTGTTAAGTGTTTCAGGAACGACGAACGTGCGACTAATTCACGGAAGGACTAGGTCAATGTACAAGAAAGATAGGGGAGGCGCAATGTTTTTTAGTTAATAGCCAATCTCAAAGACAACCAGTGGCGCATCCTTCAGAAAATTAAAAGGATAGGACCACTTTTTTTAAATGCCAACTCCTTCTGGAAATAATCCTATCCCTTAGAAATGGCTGCATGCTGCTAGGTCTTGTGTGCAATTTTTTTTGGCTGACGCAGCCGATTTTATCTTAGCCTATACACAAAGCCCTTGACCAAGAGCCAATCAAATATTATCACCCAACTACACAATAATCTCAGTGGGCCGAAACAAAAATCCCCATCTTTGTGACAAAAAAAGCAAGCACTTGCATTTTGTTTGTAACCAAAATAAGCCCATGCCTTTTCTTTTACGCACAGCACTTCATGCAAAAAGTAATAATCAAAAGGGGCTCTCGTTTTTGCCATGTTTTTTGTTGCGGAACATTTTTTTAATCTGATTTTTTTTGCTTTTGACCTAACGCAGCCGCCCTTTTAAAAATCGCCAAGAGCCGGCCATTGCATGAGAGAGGCAAACATCAAAGCAATCCATGTGCACACGCAACCAGGGTCTCCTATCCAAGCAAACGACATTCAATTAATCATCAAGGAGCAAAACCCCCAAGAGCAGCCGCAATAAGAGGAGAGGGTAGCAAGAAATTGTTTTGCGCAATTCTCAGAGGAGAGAAGCGGATCTGAAATCTCCACCAGAGCTTCCTGCGGCTACAAGATAAACCAGAGGAGAAATAAAGTTTGAATCAAGGAAGTGCATCTCTTCTCAAAATTCTTTGTGACCAATCAAGTAGAGATCAACAGGACATTTTTTTGGGTGCTTTGAGATCAAGGGACGAAAGCACATGGATTCCTCAATAATAGTATACGGCTGTGCATCAAGGGTCTAATTGAAGAAGCAATTTATGAAAGTGCCGCAATTTCAAAGAGAATTCGCAACTTGAGTTGTCTACGACGAGACGGCGACATCTTGTCAGATTCAGATCTGACCCATGCTGATTGACGAAGGCGACACCGCTACACGATCTGAGCACTCTAAACTCTCTTGTTTATTATATTGTGTAGTATTTGTGTTAGATCTTCGTAGGGAAAACTTTACCACCTTCTGTGTTACTTTTTGGGGACCTGACGACTTGGGAGTCGTCACAGAGGGAGAGCATCTGACTAGAGTGATAGTGTAGAGCACGTGGTGTGCGTACGAGCTAGGTGAGAGTAGATTTGGGATTTTGACTCATTGTAGCCGTACTTGATTACATATCTATCTAGTAGTTGCTTTCGGGGCTGGAGTAGGTCGTGGGGACGACCGAACCAGGGTATATCTGTGCGTATTCTGTGATTGCTATTTTATTGTCCTGTCTGTGCCTATAATTGCGTGGGATTGTTCGTGGGTTGCACGAATATTTTTATTAGCCTATTCACCCCCCCTCTAGGCTACGATCCAGATCCAACAAGTTTCACTTGAGCTCGATCCGACGTCTTAGACTTCAGATCAGAATCCAAATTCACCACGTCATTTTGCTAGAACTAACGTGATGGAAACAGAAGAAATTGGGAGAGAATAATTTCTGTCTCGAATTTTGAGCGTGCCCAAAAATTTCGTGAGCTTCTCAATTTTCAGAGACTTGGTACACGTTTTCAAAGAGAGTGTTGGCCCCTAATTATATAGACGGCTGGCCCTCCCTTCTCATCATATCCGATGTGGGACTAAATTAAATTTAGAAAATTAATTAAGTTAGTTAGCCTTTCATAAAGGCTAAACTTTGACGAATTAATTCACCCTCACCATTGAGCTTTAGAAATGATACAACCTATCAATTCGAAGAGCTATGAACGGTTGTAACGACTAGTTTTTAGTGATACGCTCCTTTAGTTTTCTCTCTTGTTGTATGTTTTTCGTACCCGTTGCGTGTTCGTAACACGTATTGTCGTTAGGCGAACCTATACGCGTACTCGTATTAGCTACCATCCCTTATACGTATTAGCCAAGTTATTTTAAACCTACTATGATATTTTTCCATCTAATAATTATTTTAAAATTTCAAATTCAAACCTCTTAAATTCAAATAATTTTCAAATAAAAAATCTCCCTAATTAAATCCTATTAAAACCTATAACTAAATTAGCTTTATTAACCCCAAGATTTTCTCCTCTATTAATGATTTCATTTCCAAAACTTCCTTATTTACTTTAGCTTTAATCTCCTCCTAATTAACCCAATTAAAGACAAATCTTTTTAAACTTTCCAATTATGCTACAAACTATAGCTAAACCCTAACCCAAACTTGTACCCAGCCGCACCCATTCATGTTTTAACCCATTAAATATTTTTATAACCTAAGAACCCAGGTAGGAGACTCACCCCCCTTCAACACTTTCATACCCAGCTCCATGGGCATCACATTCTTTTCTCAACCCAACAAATAGTAAGAGAGTAATTTCTTATAGCCACACGTGAACAACCTAGACCCAAGCACACAGGAACTCCATGTAACCCTATCATTTCTAAACCCAGCCCCTATACTTTAAGCTCAGGGCTATTCACTGCTCCCTTCCTCTTTTATAAACCCTACTAATATTATATAGGTAAACCCTACTCTCTCTCCCGCCCCTATCATCCCACAGCTGCACCCCTACACAGAACCCCCTCTCCTTTCGACCCCGTGCCCACACTTGAACTGCCGTCGGCCATCCCCCTCTCCTCGACGTGCAGCTCCCCTCACTTGCTCCTCCACATAGAAGCCCAACTCACGCACCCAGCCCTGCTGTTGCACAGACCCTGCGGCCTTCATCTCCTCCGGCCATCACCCCTTGTCCGACGCCAGCGCCTCCACTCACGCCGACAGTCCATCTCAAGGGTTGCCTCCGGCCATCCTCCCTTGACCTATCTCACCCCCGTAACCCAGAACTCACGGCCACCCCCCTCAAGCCTGTGCAACCCTCTCAAGGCCGTCCTCCCATCTCCAGCACTCGCAGCCGCCTTCCACAGGCCGTCGAGCCCTCCTCCGACCATTAAGACCCAGCTGCCCTCTTCTCTGATCGCTGCCTACTCCCCGTTCATGCCCAACAGTGTTGTCCGCCTCCCAGAACCATCGGAGCCCCCCTGCAAACTCCCTCTGGCCAACTGCAGACACCGACAACCGTAGATGCAATGTCCGCTTCTCCCCTCACTGCCGCAACGTGTTCCCACGTCATAGACGCCGTTTAGATCTGTCGTTATCCCTCACTGTGTCGTTGCTGCCTCTTTCACTGCGTTAATGGTTAGTAAATCTATCACTAATCTTCAACCCACAGCGTAATGTAGAAAACTTAATAAAATCAGATTATTAGATGTCGTAGGAATTATTTTAACGTTTGTTATGATTGAAAAGGACCTGATCTAATTGTATGTCTAATCAAACCAGCAAACCGATCTCACTGTAGCATAGTACTCGTCGAGACGATCCCAACGACACCAAGAACGCTGAAATCAAGCAAGTGTACAAATTATTGTGAATTTTTGAAGTTGGATGCTCTTATAGTCACTTTCATATAAAGATGATAACACGAAATCTGCACATGAAATGACGCATGCAAAATAATGCTATGATGTTCTAGACTTAAAATGTGACCCATCGACATTTAATTTGATATTCTTTAGTTTTAAACATTGGCAAAGAAAATTGACATCTGTAGCATGTTCATTAAATCAACCTGTTCAATCATTGCACATATTGTTCAACATTCTTGTTAACTATTGTAAGTACTGTACAAAAGAAATATTGACATTGTTAAATTGGTGCATACCTCGCTTGGTCATTTTTGGAATGTTTAACTAATGAGTGACATCATGAAATCATGCGCCTCAGAGGCGAAATCGTGACTTCGTGATGTCGTGTGAGTCGACTAGGCTGGCTCGTGTTCCAGCACAAATCTGGGGTGGGGTTAGGGTTGAGCAACCACTAAGCGTATGAAGGGATACTCTCTTCAAGAGCACCACCCGTATGCGGTGGGGTAGCATCAATCACGGTAAAACCCCCGTGAGAAGAACGATCCACTCATCACGACTTAAAGGCATGAACCCTATGGGAGATAGGAAACACTGACATAGAACATGTACTTATTTTTGTTATCTCAGTTAAATTGCCATGTTAATAAATCAAATAAATGTCATGTTTATTATTTTACTTCTTAAACTGCTTCGAACTATCATGTTAGAATACTTTACTTTTCTTCATTTAGAACTGCCATGCTTAAACTTGTTGCTGACATCTTGTATTAAAACTATTAATACTTCGTAATTCAATAATATTTTGTACACCTTGCCTTGGGTTTTTGATCTCTACTTGCAGACCCTTGCTGACATACATTCATGTTTTTGGATGTATGTCAGATCCCGAGCTAGACTACCAGGAGGATCCTTTTGATACGCCTGACTTTGAGAGCCAGGAGTTCACCGTTGACGCCGAGTCTCTCACTGCGGAGGACTAGGGACGTTCACCATTTCTGCTTTTCTTTAGCTTACTTAGTAGTTACGTTGGCCCAGCTGTGGCCTTTGCGTTTTGTTTCATGTATGGACATTTTATTTCTGGGTGTGGCTTTAATTTTATGAATGTTTCTTATTGTTCTGAAATGTATGCAAAGACCTGCCTTGTTGTTTTTATCACAGACGCTTATTGAACTCGAGCTTTACCACTCCAGTTCATGTGGACCTCGTAACGTTCTCACTTTTGGTGTCTTTTAGGAAGCGGTGCGTTACAGGTTTTAGTGGTGGCCCATGCAGGTCGTGCATTTGCAAAACTCAGAACAATAGAAATACTACCATTAGCCAAACATCTAGAATTATCTCGTACACGAAGTGTGCCCCAGTATCTTGTCTCAGCATGATAGGGAAACCCATTAGACCAAGATTGTAGGAAGATTTAATTAGATGCACGTGCTTGCTAGTTAGACACTTTTGCTAACAATTAGTATTACCGTCATGGGAGTCACCTTAGTGGTTTCTCACCCAGCTTGGACCATACTATATTTTAGAGTTCCATTTAGTCGTTCGCTCAGACCTATCAAATTCTGGACCCAGCAGAACATAGTAACCGTCATTTCCAAGCAAGTCAAACCAGAGAAGCCTGCAGTGGTTCGAGACTTCAAAGACGTATTTCCGGAGAATATTTTTGGGATTGCCGTCTAATCGAGCGTTGTAATTGAGCATCGAACTTGTGTTGAATACTTGACCGATCTCGAAGGCGCCTCATTGCATGACTCCTGCAAAACTAGAAGATCGACATAGTAAGCAATTGGACGACCATTAGAGAGAGGATTCATCCATTCCTGGTGTGCACATGTCCTGTTGATCAAGGAGAAGGACAGATCGAGAAGAATGTGAATGGATTATCGGGATCCATACAAGGCCACTGCGAGGAATAAGTACCGGTTACCTAGCACCGATAATATCTTCGATCAACCCGGTGGATCAGGAATTTCTCGAAGTTGGATCCCAGGAGCGTATATCATCAAGTGAAGCCGTGAATGAAGATATCTACGAGACAGATTCCTGGACCAAGTATAGACACTGCGAGTTCATTGTCATACCGTTCAGTGTGACCAACGCCCCTACAGTGTCTGTGAATCGCAGGAATGTCATATTCTACGGTTTTCAGGTTAAATCTGTGGTGATAGCAATGGATAATATTAAGCCTACTCGAAGGCAAGGAGGAGCATGTCGAGCATTTGAGAATGGTATTAGAGACGCTCCGTCATCATAGACTATATGCCAAGTACATCAAATGCGAATTCTGGCTAGGCAGAGTTACATTTCTTGGGCAAGTAGTATCAGGAGCTGGCATCTCAGTGGATCTGGAGAAGGTCAGAGAAGTCAGTGAATGGCCTACACCTCAATCGACATCAGACATCAGGAGTTTCCTGGATTGGTTGGATACTACCGCAGATTTATTAAGGACTTCTCGAGGGTAGTCGAGCCCATGACTCAATTGACGATGAAGGATGCCGAGTTTTTTTAGTCAAACCCTTACGAGCAGGCTTTTGAGATATTGGGAGCAAGCCTGACATCTACCCCATTCCTGGTTATACCAGATAGGACTGAAGGACTCGAGATCCTTTGTGACGCATCGGGCAAAGGCTTGTATATGTCCGACACTAGCACGGTCGCGTGATTGTATATGTTTCTCTTCAGTTGAAGATTCATGAGAAGGATTATCCGACTCATGACTTGGAGCTAGCCGGCGTCGTCCTTGCCCCAAAGATTAGGATGCATTTCCCATTGATTAAGGCTGAGATATATTCCTACTCAGGAGGAGTTGAATATGAGGCAGAACCAAACTTATAGTATAAGAATAGTAGATCCATCAGTATTAATGTAATGTTCATAGTGTATAGATAGATAGTGTGTGTGGACCCATGTGTGTGGATCTCTATGTTCCGCACATATATGAGCGAGCATACCCTTAGTTTATTAGTATATTATGGTTGTCAATTGTGTTGAATATGCATATGCCTATACGATATTATGCGTGATTCAAATAGTTATACATATAGTGGTAAGCATCGTACTTATACGTATGGGTGGATAACTATATTACTATAGGGATATCCGTAGGTACTAAATTTGGTGTTTGAATATCTACTATATATATACCTTGATGTACTTGTCAATGATTGTAATTGTATGCTAGTAAGATTAGGTGCATGTTGAGTGAAATGTATATTATAATAGGTGTGCTTATAATTTAGTATACTACATAACTTATATGCTAGTGCGCATGGGCGTGTGCTCATGCGTGGGTAGGTATGTGCTTGGTTATAAGTATCTATATATATTGTATGAATGTGTGTGTTTTGTAATATTGTATTACCCCTGTGGGATGATGTATGTGCATGTGTATACCAGGAGGTATACATAGTTGTATATTTGTGACTATGTATATATGGGTGTATGTATACTAGCTCTATGTAAATTACCATAGTTGTGTATACTTGTGTGTACATATAGTATGTATGTATATGTCCTGTGTAGATACGAGATAGGCATGTAATAGTGTAAGTATGTATATGTGTGTAAAATGAATGTATATATAAGAAAGGTGTGATTGTATGATATATGAGTAAGTGTATGCATAGGGATGTACAATATTTCATTATAATGTATGTATGACTTGGATAGAATGACCTTAGTGTCTACGTCCGCTCACCCCTATGTCGGCCCTAATCAAGGAAGTCTGAGGATGGACTTGATCATAAGTGGGTAGATTATGATGACCCTAGTTATATATATATATATATATATATATATATATATATATATATATATATAGGTTGACTAGAGTCCATTCGGATGGATCAAACATGCGGATCCATCCAAGTGGAATTTAAAGTTAGACAATGTAAATAGAAAATCCGACCGTTGGATGTCATCTAACATGTTTAAACTAGCTCCAAACAAAATTTCAACTAATTTGGACATTTTTTGCCCATGCATCAAGTGGTTGCAAAATCGATGTTTTTGAATAGTTATAAAATCGGCTAATTTTGCAACCACTTGATGCATGGGCAAAACATGTCCAAATTAGTTGAAATTTTGTTCGGAGCTAATTTAAACATGTTAGATGACATCCAACGGTCGGATTTTCTATTTACATTGTCTAACTTTAAATTCCACTTGGATGGATCCGCATGTTTGATCCATCCGAATGGACCCTAGTCAACATATATATATATATATATATATATATATATATATATATATATATATATATATATATATATATATATATATGCGTAGGGCTTATCTAAATCTGTGTATGGTGTAAGGTATTACATGCATGTATACACGTGTAATGATATGTATTATATGGTGTATATGGTATTATGCAGTATGTAAAAGTGATTGTACGATTGAAGTGTTAATTGACTAAGAATGATGTATGTTTATGTGACGTGTGGTACTATATCATGGTATATTGTGAGTGTATAAAATATAAGGTAATGCATTGTGTATTAGTAATAATGTGAGTGTGCAAGGTGATGGCACACTTATAGCTAGTAAAATTGTTGTGGGGGTGTAGTAAAGTGTTACTATTCGCCCGAATATAATATTGGTTTGGATTGTATTTGTACGATGGTATTATATTAAACATGTTATATTAATATTGATATGTAATTAGTAATGTGTGTATGTGTATTGTTACTACTATTATCATGGACGTTGATTAGGATTATCAGTGTTATTACTATTGGTATTGATATTAGTATTAGATAATACTATTTGGATATGGCATGATTTATGGTGTGTATACATTAGAAGAGGAGATGCGAGCATTACCCTTATGTATTTTCCCGGTGTCCTAGCCGATAAGATTCTGAGGACGGAATCGTTCATAAGGTGGGTAGGATGTAACGACCAGTTTTTAGTGATACGATCCTTTCGTTTTCTCTCTTGTTGTATGTTTTTTGTACCCGTTGCGTGTTCGTAACACGTATTGTCATTAGGCATACCAATACTCATACTCGTATTGGCTACCATCCCTTATACATATTAGCCAAGTTATTTTAAACCTACTATGATATTTTTCCATCTAATAATTATTTGAAAATTTCAAATTCAAACCTGTTAAATTCAAATAATTTTGAAATAAAAAACCATCCTAATTAAATCATATTAAAACCTAACTAAATTAGCTTTATTAATCCCAAGATTTTCTCCCTATTAATGTTTTCATTTTCAAAACTTCCTTATTTACTTTAGCTTTAGTTTCCTCCGAATTAACCCAATTACAGACAAATCTTTTTAAACTTTCCCATTATGCTATAAACCCTAGCTAAACCCTAACCCAAACTTGTACCCAGTCGCACCCATTCATGTTTTAACCCATTAAATATTTTTATAACCTAAGAACCCAGGTAGGAGACTCACCCCCCCTTCAACACTTCCGTACCCAGGCATCACATGCTTTTCTCCACCCAACAAATAGTAAGAGAGTAATTTCTCATAGCCTCACGTGAACAACCTAGACCCATGCATACAGGAACTACATGCAACCTTATCATTTCTAAACCCAGCCCCTATACTTTACACTCAGGGCTATTCACTGCTCCCTTCCACTTTTATAACCCTTACTAATATTATATAGGTAAACCATACTCTCCCTCCCCCTATCATCACACATCCGCACCCCTACACAGAACCCCCTCTCATTTTCAAACCCGTGCCCATACTTGAACTGCCGCCGACCATCCCCATCTCCTTGATGCGCAGCTCCCTTCCCTTGCTTCTCCATGCAGAACCCCAACTCACGCACCCAACCCTGCTGCCGCACAGACCGTGCAGCCTTCATCTCCTCCAGCCTTCACCCCCTGTCCGACGCCAGCGCCTCCACTCACGTTGACAGTCCACCGCCAGGGCTGCCTCTGGCCATCCTCCCTTGTCCTCTCTCACCCCCGCAACCCAGAACTCGTAGCCACCCCCCACAAGCCCGCACAACCCTCTCAAGGTCGTCGTACCATCTTCAGCGCTCGCAGCCGCTTTCCACAGGCCACCGGGCCCTCCTCTGTCCATCAAGACCCCATTTCCCTCTTCTCCCGTCAATGCCTCCTCCCCGTTCATGCCCGACAGAAATGTACGCCTCCCAGAACCGCTGGAGCCCCATGTAGACTCCCTTCGGCCAACTACAGACCCAAGCAACTGTTGACGGGCTGTCCGCTTCTCCCCTCACTGCCGCAACGTGTTCCTACACCGTAGATGCCATTCAGATCTATCACTGTCCCTCATCGCGTCATTGCTGCCTCTTTCACTGCGTTAACAGTTAGTAAATCTATCGCTAATCTTCAACCCACATCGTAATGTAGAAAACTTAATAAAATCAGATTATTAGACGTCGTAGGAATGATTTTAACGTTTGTTATGATTGAAAAGGACCTGATCTGATTATATGTCTAATTAAACCAACGAACCAATCTTACCATAGCATAGTACTCGTCGAGATAAACCCAACGACACCAAGAACGCTAAAATCAGGCAGGTGTACAAATTATTGTGAATTTTTGAAGTTGGATGCTCTTATAGTCACTTTCATTTAAAGATGTATAACTCGAAATCTGCACGTAAAATGACACATGGAAATAATGCAATGATATTATAGACTTAAAACGTGACCCATCGACATTTAACTTGATATGCTGTAGTTTTAAACATTGGCAAAGAAAATTGACATCTGTAGCATGTTCATTAATCAACATGTTCAATCATTGCACGTATTGTTCAACATTCTTGTTCACTATTGTAAGCATTGTACAAAATAAATATTGACATTGTTAAATTGGTGCATATCTCGCTTGGTCATTTTTGGAATGTTTAACTAATGAGTGACATCGAGAAATCGTGCGCCTCAGAGGCGAAATCGTGACTTCGTGATGTCGTGTGAGTCGACTAGGATGGCTCGTGTTCTAGTACAAATCTAGGGTGGGGTTAGGGTTGAGGGCCACTAAGCATATGAAGGGATACTCTCTTCAAGAGCACTACCCGCATGTGGTGGGATAGCGTCAATCACGGTAAAACCCCCATGAGAAGAACGATCCACTCATCACGACTTAAAGGCGTGAACCCTATGAGAGATAGGAAACACTGACATAGAACATGTACTTATTTTTGTTATCTCAGTTAAATTTCCATGTTAATAAATCAAATAAATGCCATGTTCATTAATTTACTTCTTAAACTGCTTAGAACTATCATGTTAGAATACTTTACTTTTCTTCACTTAGAACTGCCATGCTTAAACTTGTTGCTGACATATTGTATTAAAACTATTAATGCTTCGTAATTTAATAATATTTTGTACACCTTGCCTTGGATTTCTGATCTATACTTGGAGACCCTTGCTGATATACGTTCATGTTTTTGGATGTATGTCGGATCCCGAGCTAGACTATCAGGAGGATCCTTTTGAGATGCCTGACTTAGAAAGCCAGAGTTTTCCATTGACGCCGAGTCTCTCCCTACGGAGGATTAGGGACCTTCACCGCTGCCGCTTTCCTTTAGCTTAACTTTTAACTTTGCTTAGTGTACATTTACTTTGTAGTTACTTTGGCCCAGCTATGGCCTTTGAGTTTTATTTCGTGTATGGACATTTTATTTCTGGGTGTGGCTTTAATTTTATGTATGTTTCTTATTGTTCTGAAATGCATGTAAGGACCTCCCGTGTTGTTTTTACCATAGATGCTCATTGAACTCGAGTTTCACCGCTCTAGTTCATGCAGACCTCGTAATGCTCTCGCTTCCAGTGTCTTTTGGGAAGCGGGACGTTACAACGGTGAACACATAGGAACGAACGGCGATAAATTCTGACTTCGTTTGACCCTTCAAACAATTGCTCAAAATTGATCAAAAAGTCAAAATTCGGCTAATTCGTAGCCGTCACAACCATCCTAGGGTTTCTGGGTTTTGGGCCCCGCTGGTGGGGCCCACGGCCAACTGGGCGTGCCCAAAAGGTGCGCCCAGTTCAATCTGGGCGCCAGCTCGCGCCTGGGCACGCGGGTTGACCCGCCCACTACAGTGCGGGCAGGTTTGACCCGCCTGCACAGCAGGTAGGTCAAATAAACCCGCCCACGAGGCGGGCGGCTAGCCCGCTCCCAATGCAGGCTGGCTTGCCTGCATCAGCAGTCCCGGCTGGGCAGGCTCAAACCAGAGCCCGCTTGGCGGGCTCTGGCCTGAGCCTGCCTGTTTTGCCAGGCTGGGCTTGCCCCTGCCTGGTTGGGGGGGCTAGCCCTACCCTGTTGGGCAGGCTAGCCCAGTCCAACTGGGTCTGGTCAGACTAGAACTGGGCAATAGCCCAGTTTTGGCCTTTTGAGCCATAACTTGAGTTCTATAACTCCGATTGGGCCGATTCCAGATTCGTTGGAAATCTTGGTTCGAATGGGACAATCCCAAAGATCCATCTATCCAATTCTACGCGTTTATATGTTTCAAAATCATTATAAACTATTTATAATGTATTTTAAACCTGTTTACATCATATGCAATGATCCCATTCAGCATTCTGCTAACGCTGAAGTTGTAAACATTTTGCGACATCATTAAATCTCATTTAATAGCTAAAAACTTTATGCGACCTTATTAAATCTTATTATAGGTTGAGTTAACTCTTTTAGAGACTTCAATTATTCTAGTGCAATCGAGTGCACTCCTCATAAAATCTTCCTATTACTAAGACGTGAACCGAACTCGGTGTGAGACCCTACAGTCTGACCCTACTACATGTTGGGGCTTGAAACCCCGAGACGATAGTAACCACGAGCAACAGGTGTCGTCCCTATTTCAGAATCATACTTACGTGATTGACCCATCGACAAAAGTGTCGCCGGGATCACTTTGACTGTGTCAGTGATGAATACCGCAGTTTTAATCCCTTCATCATAAATATGTCCCTACATGGCCTAGGGTATGGTAAATCCTCAATACTACTAGCCAGCATTGGTCAGTATACATCGTTCTTTGTTAAATACACGTTATACATCCTACAACGTACCTCGGCCGAGGTTTAGCACAAAGAACCGTACTGAGCCCGTGACACTAACTTCCTTTTAACGGAAGAGATGAATCCTATCTAAGGCATATACTTACCTCGTGTGCTTCAGGTGTCACCCAACCTAAGACCTTGCAGCAGGCCGGGCCTCGAAGCTAGATCATAGATCTAAGTGACACTATTCACACACATGTTCGTACAAATAACTTCAGGTCTTAAGGACCAACTAGTCTATCATCATTATAGAGTTATTAATGACTGTTTAGTTAAAGTTTAACTATTTAATAACTCTTAATTGGGTCGTTCAGTGAACCCATTCTCTAATGAGCACATGTGCCTTGTCTCCGACTTCGCCAGGTAGAATGACTATGAGATCATCATTACCCTGCAGGTAAGACAAAGCCACTAGGGTCTATCTGATGTGCCGATATCCTTTTCTCGACACATCTATGACTACGAATCTTTTAAGACTTAAGTTCTAGTCGGTCATTTACTTCTCATAATCGAGATCTATATCTAGATACGCAATGAACTCACTATTAGTCTAAGGAAATTGTCCAAGTATTTGATTCATAGAATTATACTAGGACAATTGATACCTTGTTTATACGATCAAGATGTTACATCAGGATAAATTGCCTCAAGGGCATATATCTACCTACATCTCCCACTTGCACTTAGGCTATTTTTCTCGGTATCTCATAACGCTATAGCTTATCAGTCACTATGGACATTCATATGTCAAGCCTAAAAGGGATCTGCTAAACCTTATCTATTATGTAGTTAAATGGAGTCTTATTATTAATACATCACTTGATCACACAGGGTTGATCCTTCGAAACCATCTTTGGATCTCATCCAATGATTTCTATTCTTGTATAGCTAACGATTAGCATACACAACTTGATGTAGTGTTTATTATTCCCACAAGTCAGTCATTTTTATTTACCAAATATCCTCGTGTCAATTATGTCCAATACATTAATGACACTAAAGTTTCTATATGTCTGACTCAATCAAAAACTTTTTGATTTGATGTCACATATAGATGGTTTTATAATATGGAGCTTTTACTTAGTCACAAAATTTGAACTAAGTAATATGCTCGCTCACACTGACTTTGAGAACCGTCTGGTTAAATGCTTTAACTTAAATTTCTAAATCTTATTTAGAATATTTATTAAGTATAACCAGCCCATTCGTGCTGAATCAAAGTGGAATGTATCAGTGTCAGGTTGACTTGACGAATAAGTCATATCAAGATCCGTTTATAGGAGTATTGATGACAACTTACTCAGTCAAAAAATTCTTACACTTTTATTTCCTTTTAACTGCATTAATCTTCTAAATTAGAAGCATTAATTGCATCCCAACGAGAACTATTCTCATTGTGCGTATCATAAGGATCACATCTAATTTATATGCTTATGGGACTTACTAGTTACTAAGGATTAGACATATATAAACATATATTTACTGACAGCTCAGATTAATCTCATTAACTTAAAAGCATCCATGACAGCTCAGAAAAATATACACCAAAACAGATAGCCATACTCATCAATTTAACCAGCCATTCATAACAAATCACATTATTAACCAGAGCATATATTCCCAAGATATCCATAATTTCATCCAGAATGAAATAAAGCTTGTTCACCACAAAATCTATGGGCGACAATCGCTCAATCATATTTTGAAAAACAACATTTCGATACATTTATTCAAAATAAAAGGTATCGCCCGCTTCTTGATATCTTGAAGTTCCTAGACGGCCCTAGCAGCAACGATTACTCCAATACCAACCGTGTTGGAACTTCCTCCATCCTTTTTCTTCATGCACATGTAGACATTATACAGATGTCTTATAGACATACTGGTACCTTATACCATGTAGCAAAACTTTTATGGAAATTTATATACTCTTTAAATGAGATTTGTACCTGAGGTAGAGGCATCACCATGCCCCTTCTTTTTCGCAAGGTAGACCTTGCAATTTCTCTTCCAATGGCCTGTCTTGTGGCAGTGGAAGCATTCAGATTTCGACGGTGCCACCTTGTTCTTCTTCCCCTTCTTTTCTTTCGAAGGTTGAGGGGCATGCCTCTTCTTTCCCGTGCCCTTAGGCTGGTGGGAAGGGGCAGTGCATACAACCAACGCTGAAGTTGGCTTCTTCTCAATCTCCTCAAACTGTCGGGCATGTTGAGGAGACCTGGAAGATCTACTTCAGTACTATTCATTATGAAACCCGTAATGAACGAATTGAAGTCGGGGGTTAAAGATCTCAGGATAATGTCCATGCTCATTTCGTTCTTGAGGACAAATCCTAGCTGGGCCGCACCCTCTATGTAGCCGATCATCTTGATAACATGATCCTGCACAGGGCCCGTCATCATTTTGGTTCCCCAAAGGTTGCACGTGGCCTCAAACCTGGCAGCTCTGTAACGCTTGCCATACAATTCCTCTGCGTTCAGAAGCATGATACAAACATCCATATGTTCGTGCTTCCTTTGTAGGTCATTGGTCATAGAGGCCAGAGTAAGGCACCTGGCCTTCTCTGCATCCCTTTGGTATTGCTTGTAGGCATTCTTCTCCTCGTTGGTGGCATCCTCGTCAGGGCTTTCTAGATCGTCTTCAGTTAGTATATATCCAATCCCGGCTAGCGAGAGGACCAGCTTTATGTTCCTAAGCCAATCTTTATAGTTTGTCACATCTAGCATGGTCTTCTCGATAATAAATTTTAGATCAGACTCCATACTACATTATTAATAGATATAATTTAACATGTGTTCTGGTATAGTTTAAGAGGGTTTTATTAAACTATATTCTCCCACTACTTTAAAGAATTTTAAGCCATAATAATAAAACAATTTATTATAACTAAAATTTTGTGGGAGAGGGACCCAACCACCCTGAGTCTCACAACCCTGAGTATGCTCAACAAGTTGTTTGACTCTGCAGTTGGTGGACAAACTCTTCGTCAATCATGTTAAGTATGATTCCCTATATAATTTTACCCTTAATCAATTATGATCATGAGTGTGCTCATCCAAATCATAATGGCTAGCCAAGTCGGGCCCTTGTTTTCGTATCTAGCTTAACTTATGCCGGCGCTCAGTGTATTCATAATACAACGGTTTGGGTCAAGGCTGAGACTACATCATATGTACTAAGAAGTTGGTTTCTATAAGGTTGCCCTGTCACAGCTTGAGTGTGCTCAACAACTGTAACATGTAACCTATATTTGCCAAGTTCTAAAACAAAGAGGGCTACGTTTTATCTTTAAAAAGATTATTAACGTATTTGACTTAGGTATAGTTCAGGGTGTCATATAATCCTGATTCGTGTCATTGCGGTCCAGCGGACACGGCCAGGGAATTGACTAACCAAGATCACTTACCCCCAGTCTAGCTAGGGTGACCCAAAAAACTTAGCCAAGCACATTGACCGGTATCATGATCCATTGAATGACACTTATCATTTATATATGCGTGCCGTAAACTAAAAGGCTTTTATTAACACTAATTAGTCCTATTAACTAGTGGAATCCTTAAAATTCAAAATTTATTAGGATTCGTTAATAACCTTTATTAAGTACTTATCAACTATAAGGTTCATTTGTTCAACGTGCTACCCTAATCATTATTAGGATTTTAATAAAATCATTTACAACATTTTAAAGTGTATTCTTTTAATGAGAATTATTATGATAACGATTAAAATCATAATCGTCGTTAAAAGACTATCCTAATCAGGAATTAGGTTTTAAAAGGTTGTAACGTTTTATTAAAACATAGCATGTCATTTAAAAAATTCATCTTTTAAATTTTTAAAGAGGTTTTAATGGCTACCCTAAAAGGTTTCATGAATTTATCAAATAAAGCATGGCCATTAAACATAAACAACACTAATTTCATCGCATATAAATAGGTGTCCAACTATTTAACAATTAAATAGAACAACATATTAAAGATTTATATAATAAATAATTAACATGCATTCTAAAATTTACACTTAAATTTAAACATGATTTTAAAACTTTAAAATTTTATCTAATAAAATTTAATAGATTCATAAAATTTAGCTCATAATTTTTAATTCTAAAACTTTGTTTAAGAATCATCATAAAAAAATTTCCAAGTTACTAAAAACAATTTTATCTCATAAAACAATTTTTAAAACATTTTAAATAAGAGGCGTTTTCATTTTTAACAATATCGCATAAAGTTAAAAAATCTTTTACATGCATTTTAAAGGCATTCATTTAATTATAAACATCGGAGTCTTATGATCAACATGCAAACCTAGGGCTCTACTACCACTGAAGGGTTTTGATGGACCCTTAGGGCACTATTCTATGTCCGTCCTATGTCGGACGGACTATAGAAGTAGAAAAATAGCAGCGGAAAAATAATAAATCGTTAAACTATGTCCCTAAGAAAACAAGACCCTAACCAGATCTATGCTAACTTGGGGTGGATCTGACCACCCCACGAAAGATCTAAAGCTACTACGACATAATAATTAAATAAAGCTAATTAACCACATACCCGGAACCTTGCTTGCATCGGCAAGGTGTACCGAACCACCTTTCGCTCCCCAAGCTTACCGCCTCTGTACACACGAACCGATCCAACCATAGCGAGCTGACACTGTGCCTTTAGGCCAACCACTTGCTGAAGAAAGTTTCACTTGAGCTCGATCCGACGTCTTATACTTTAGATCAGAATCCAAATCCTCCCCGTCGTTTTGCTAGAACGAATGTGATGGAAATGGAAGAATTTGGGAGAGAATAATTTCTGTATCAAATTTTAAGCGTGCCCAAAACTTTTGTGAGCTTCTCAATTTTCAGAGAGTTGGTGCAAGTTTTCAAGGAGAGTGTTGGCCCCTATTTATATAGGCGGCCGGCCCTCCCCTTCTCATCATTTTCGAGTGGGACTAAATTAAATTTAGAGAATTAATTAAGTTAGTTAGCCTTTCATAAAGGCTAAACTTTGACGAATTAATTCTCCCTCACAGTTGAGCTTTAGAAATGATACAACCCATCAATTCGAAGAGCTATGAACGGTGAACGCATAGGAATGAACGGCGATGAATTTCGACTTCATTTGACCCTTCAAACAAATGCTCAAAGTTAAGCAAAAAGAAAAAATTGGCTAATTCGTAGCCGTCATAACCCTCCTTGGGTTTTTAGGGTTTAGGGCCCCTCTGGTGGGGCCCACAGCCAACTGGGCACGCTAAAAAGCGTGCCCAGTTCAATCTAGGCGAGCCCAAAAGGCGAGCCCAGTTCAATCTGGGCACCAGCCCGTGCCTGGGCACGCGGGCTGACCCGCCTGCTGCAATACGGGCAGGTTTGACCCGCCTGCATAACAGGCCGGTCAAATCCCGCCCGCACAGGCGGGTTTGCCCGCCCGCCCGCCTTTTAGGCGTGCAGGCTCGCCCGGTCTCAATGCGGGCTGGCTCGCCTGCATCACAGTACGGGCACAGCCAACAGAGCGGGCTGGGCTCAGCCCGCATGCTGGGCGGGCTTAAGCTAGAGCCCACCAAGTGGGCTCTGGCCTGAGCCCGCCTGTTTGGCAGGCTCCCTGCCCAGTTGGGTGGGCTAGCCCAGTCCAACGGGGTCAGGTCAGACCAGAACTGGGCAAAAGCCCAGTTTTGGCCTTTTGAGCTATAACTTGAGTTCTATAACTCTGATTGGGCCGATTCCAGATTCGTTGGAAATCTTGGTTCGAATGGGACAATCCCAAAGATCCATCTATCCAATTCTATGCGTTTACATGTTTCAAAATCATTATAAACTATTTATAATGTATTTTAAACCTGTTTGCATCATATGCAATGATCCCATTCAGTATTCTACTAACGCTGAAGTTGCAAACATTTTGCGACATCATTAAATCTTATTTAATAGCTGAAAACTTTATGCTTATTAAATCTTATTATAGGTCGGCTTAACTCTTTTAGAGACTTCAATTATTCTTGTGCACCCGAGTGCACTTCTCCTAAAATCTTCCTATTACTAACACGTGAATCGAACTTGGTGTGAGATCCTACAGCCTAACCCTACTACAGGTTTGGGCTCGAAACCCCCCTAGACGATAGTAACCACGAGCTACATGTGTCGTCCCTGTTTCAGAATCATACTTACGTGATTTACCCATCGACAAAAGTGTCACCGGGATCACTCTGACTGTGTCAATGATTAATACCGCAATTTTAGTCCCTTCGTCATAACTATGTCCCTACATGGCCTAGGGTATGGTAAACCGTCAACACTACTAGCCAGCATTGGTCAGTATACATCGGTCTTTGTTATATACACGTTGTACATCCTACAACGTACCCCGGCCCAGGTTTAGCACAAAGAACCATTGTGAGCCCATGACACTAACTTCCATTTAATGGAAGAGACGAATCCCATCTAAGTCATATACTTACCTCGTGTGCTTCAGGTGTCACCCAACCTAAGACCTTTCAGCAGGCCTGGCCTCGAAGCTAGATCATAGATCTAAGTGACACTATTCACACACAGGTTCGTACAAATGACTTTAGATCGTAAGGACCAACTAGCCTATCATCACTATAGAGTTATTGATAACATTTTAGTTAAATTTTAACCATTTAATAACTCTTAATTGGGTCGTTCAGTGAACTCATTCTCTAATGAGCACATGTGTCTTATCTCCGACTTCACCAGGTCGAATGACTATGAGATCATCATTATCCTACAAGTAAGACACAGACAAAGTGGTCTATCCGATGTGCCGATATCCTTTTCTCGACACATCTATGACCACGAACGTTTTAGGACTTAAGTTCTATTCAGTCATTATTCTCATAATCAAGATCTACATCTAGATGCACAATGACCTCATTGTTAGTATAAGGAAATTGTCCAAGTAGTTGATTCATAGAATTTATACTAGGACAATTGATACCTTTGTATATACGAACAAGATGTTACATCAAGATAAATTGCCTCAAGGGCATATATCTACCTACAATTCTTTCTCTACAACTCTGCTCTCTAGAAAGTTTCACTTATTAGGGACAGACGATTGATGTTGGTTTCACAGTCGCCTGCCCATGGTACATGCGCTTGTGAGTTCCACATCAGTCGCCTGTCCTGTCTTCCCAAAACTTTCTGAGTTTTCTCAACTTACTCATATTGCAGCCAGTCGCCTGTATAAGGGGTTTTAGTCTCCTATTAGGTTTACAGGCGCCTGTCAGTCCTTCATTAGTCGACTGTCCTACGTGGTAAGTTACCGTTTGAATTCTCACCTACCCTTTGCCACAGTGCAATAGTCGACTGTGATTTCTTCACCAGCCGACTGTCGAATGTGTAAATTCTATCTGTTGGCTTTTTCTCCATGGATTTCAAAGGAGTTTTTGGGGATTCTATTTGAGTGTTTTGGGGAACCTATAAAGAGAGCTTCTACTATTCCATTGGGGGTTACTCATCTTCTTGATCATCTCTTGAAAAACCATAGCTTTCATATTCAAGTTTTTCAAAGCTGTCAAATTCAAAAGCCCTAGAATTCCAATCTCATTCTCTCTTGCTCTCCAACCTAGAATCAAAGTGATATCCTCTAGGAAATTGGTGGTGACAAAAGAAAGGTCTTTTCTCTCTTCTTGGGAGAGACTTCAACACACAACACACTTGCTCCTTCAAATTCTACTTAAAGGCATATGTGATTGTAAGTGTTGCTATTTCATTATTTGATATCTTTTGATATTAGTTTAACTCTCTGTTTGTGAGAGTGGTTTGCTTGATCCCAAGTTGTGGGAGTCGAGGACATCGATCGTGTTTCAATTTCACTTGTAGGGTTGATACAAGTGGGTTTAAAGAAAATCTCAAGTTAGGGTTCTAACTTGATTATTCGGAGGGATGTAGGATTACCGGGAACAAGTCGGGAGTTGACTTGGGTAATCCGAACCCTTGAAACATAGTTTGTCTTAGCATTGTTTCAGTTTGGGACTATTTATAATTCCACATTTATTGTTGGTTAGGAATTTAAATTGGTATATCTATCGTTTAAATTTTATAAACACTATTCAAACCCCCTTCTAGTGTTTTCCTCATAGCCAGGGTCCTTACAGTTGGTATCAGAGCAAAGGTTTTTAGATATGGCATCCAACAACAACAACAACGTTCCTCCACCTTATTCATACAACAATTACGATCGTGATGGTGCATCTACCGTCTTCAAAGGACAATCAATGGTTCGTACTTCGCTATTCAATGGCACGAATTTTGGCTATTGGAAGTGCCAGATGGAGACGTTTCTTAGGAGTGCTTCTCTATGGAGAACCATCCATAAGGAATACATTGAACCCTCCGAAGAGGATTTTGACAAATGGAGTCCCTCCGAGAAGTTCGCCGAAGTGAACAACACCAAAGCAATGAACGCTCTTCATTGTGCATTGGATCTGTATGAGTTCAATAAGATATGCACATGTAAGAGTGCATATAAAATAAAGAATCATCTAGTCGTTACCCACGAGGACACGAACAAGGTAAAATTGTCTAAATTATATGTTGCAATACAAAATTTTGATATGTTCCATATGCAAGATAATGAGAACATTGCAACGATGTACGGACGCTTCACCGACATCACCAATGAGCTTGAAGCTCTTGGAAAAGTCTACACGCAACAAAAAAAGGTTAGATAATCATGGGAATGACCTCGAAATGGGAATGAAGAGCAGATGCCATTGAGGAGGTTAATGACATGAAGAATTCACCGTGGTGAATCTCTTCGGTACTCTCATGTCTTACGGAGTAAGAAGAGAGAACCGAATGAAGATTAGAACAATGATGAACCCAACGGAGGCCAATAAGAAAGCATTAGCATATTAGGCTACTTCTTCATCCTTCGATAGTGAAGAATCCGAGAATGAAATGGACTTGGAAAAAATGGCACAAATGGCAAAGAAGGTCAAACGCTTCTTTCGCAAATGTAAATTTCCTTCCAAAATTAAATTTGATTCCACTAACAATACCTCATCTCTTTGTTTTAAGTGTAACAAACCAGAGCACATCAAGAAGGATTGCCCAATGCTTAGAAACAAAGAAAGTAGAAAGCTCCAAAGTACCACAAGTCCGACAAATACATGAATGACAAGAAGAAAGGAGTTGTTGGGGCATTCGATGATTCAAGCGGAGATTTCTCTAGTGAATCCGACGTTGAAAAGGGTGAGAGTGCACATATGTGCTTCATGGCCTGAGAAGATCCACTTTTCGATGAGAGTGATTGTGACAACGATGAACCCGAGGTAACCATGGATGAAATTTGTATTGCTAACGAAGAATTATTTTATAAGTATCAATCTCTTATGCTTAGATATACTATTTTAAAGAAATCTAATGTTAGCAAATCATCCTTGCCATACATCATCAACAATGACACCATTGTTGATACACTTACACTTGAGAACGCCACTTTGGTTTCTCAAAATGACATCTTGAGAAATGAGGTGAACTCCCTCAAATCACAACTAGATCAAAATTATCCTAAAGATAATATCGATCTAGCTTCACATAACACACAATTGGGTATTGAGAATGATTCTCTTAAAACCCAAGTGCACGGCTCAAATCACGTGTGTTCACTTTGGATACCAATGTTTCTTCTCTTAAGGAGAAATATGAGCTTATGTCCTCCCAAGTTAAGAGATTTAACAAAGGGAAAGGACAATTGGATGAATTGCTTGGAAACCAATTTCTGGCCATACATCGTGTTGGACTTGATTACGTGGAAGCAAATTCATCCAAATCTCTCACCTCCTATAGTGGTGTAACTATAGATTTTGTAAGGCCATCCTCTGATGTATCCACTAGTGGTGTCAAAAACACTATTGGTAGCAAACTTACCAAGAAGGCCACCACTTCACAATCTCTTCCTTTTGACAAGAAACCCACTAAGGGTGGAAACCAAAAGAAAGCTCATGCATATATGTACACCAACTCTCATACACGTAGGAAATCTACAACTTCACATGTGGACAAGAATGACACTTTTTATGCTCCACACTCACGGACACGTGTAAACCCACACATGAGAAATACTCATGTTATGCACCTCATATGTTCATATGTTCATACACATCATCCTTCCATGTATGCTCATCCACCTTATGTTATGCATGCTCCATATGTTGCATATAACTTGCATGCTCCTAATTTTGCATACAACCCATGTATGTCACATGCTTATCCACCCCCATGTTCAAATGCTAGATCTCAAGCTCCTAGGAAGCACGCACCACATATAACTCAACCAAATGTGCATGTAACTAGGAAAAGGACACCCAAAACATACACGATTTGGGGTCCTAAGAACACCAGCATAATTGATAGGAATGCTTATGTTAACTCCTATTTTAGCGATGCAATAAATAGTGGTAATTATGTTGGGAAGCGAAAGTCCACTTGGACGTGGCTTCCAAAGGGATAATCCCCTCGGACCCAACAAATCTTGGGTACCATGAGCTTATGGTATATTATGTAGGTACCAAAGAAAAAAGAAAGAGAGCAATAAAAGTTATATTGGCTCTAAAAAGAAAGGATGGATACTGATGTGTCCATATTTTACCCCTTTTTCATAGCATCATGACATCGCATTCCATGCCATTTTCGCATTCAAATCCCGTATTTTCCTACGATATCGCACTTCTAACGTTATATTCGAGTTTCATAGTGTTTTATGAATTTTCAGGGATTTTGGAGCGATTTGGGACCCGATCTGGGTATGGACACATCTGACATGCCTGTGAGCTCGTTGGATAAGCTCTACAGGAGTTCGCCGAGTTTTGGGAGCCATGGGAGGAGTGGAGGAGAGAGCAAGAGGAGAGGAGAAGCTTCAGAAGCTTCAGGAGCAATTTTCCATGGTGACTTGACCGAGTAGAGCAAATGCTCGGTCGACAGATGCAAAATGAAGAAGAAGAAGAAACAGATACAAGGATTGCTTGGGCCGAGCACCTATGTGCTCGGTCGAGCAGTACCAACCTTTCGAAGCTGAAGCAGCCTCCTACACGGCCCGAGCAACTCCTTTGGTGACCGAGTCAGCTGTCTGCTCGACTGAGCAGAGCTGACACGGGCCAAGCAGACATAGTGATGATTTTTGGAGGAGCGCGATTTACTGTCATGCTCGGTCGAGCAATACACCTACTCAGACCGAGCAACCGACCCATCACCTTACTGCTCGACCGAGTCACTGACTCGATCGACGATGCTGAAGGCCATTTTTGGAAATAATTTCGGGCCGTCTGTTGTGCGCTTGAGGGAGTGAAGTGGGGATCAGCGACATCATTTCTTGGGGCCGATTCATTTTGTTAGTTTTTGAATTAGAATTATTTTTGGGAGAGGAGATTAGAGAGAAAAACACTTGTTAGATCTAGATTAAATTCTTGAAGATTGTTGGATAATTTTTGAAAGTTCTATTGCTACTATTGTATTTTGGAATCTTGTTTTTCTTTGGATCTATTGCTCGCTGTAAGTTTCTCAATCTTCATTCTATTAATTTTCTATGATGTTTTCTCCCCTAAAATTGTATTTTTATCCGTCAATATCATCATGAGTGAGTAGTCTCTTCTAGGGTTGACGGGTTAGCCCTAAAATCCTGGGGGGAGATGTAGATCTGGATCTCTAGATTGAATTAGGAATCTAGGGGAGTATTTCGGTCGATCCTACCGAATACCTAGGATAAATCGTGCTGAGATTATGCCCACGGTCTGTGGAATTGATGTGCTTAAGGGGTATCATTAGGATTCGAATAGGAAAATCAATCAAGGCTCGTGACCATGTGCGGTTCGTGCCTTGAGGGGATCCACCGACGAACTATACCGCTATGTTGATGGCTACCGCCATTACGTTAACGAAAGCCACCGAAATACCTTGCGATTCTAACCCACGAGAGTGGTACGAATCGAGAGATTAATCCCCGAACCCTAATGCAAGTAAGGATCATATTCCAACGTCGATCCCCAATGGTCTTAGCGGTGATCCCTAATACCCTAGTCCCTTTTATTATTGAATCAACAATACCACAACCAATTCTCTCAACCCAACAGCTATCTCACTTCGAGATATAAAAGTAAGCTGAGAACCTAAATACACTGTCACCGTCCCTATGGGATCCGACATCCTTTATACTATAATTTGACACCGTCCGCTTGTGGATAGCCCAGAACTAACACCTAGGGGCCATACCACACCTGGCGACTGTGACACTGCTAGGTGGAATATAGGTGTTGGTTTCGGGTGCGTCAAGTTTTTGGCGCCGTTGCTGGGGACGGCAATAGTGTTATCTCAGTTTATTTTTAATTTGAGAAGTTTGCTAGCAACTCTAATCATTCCTTATCTCTCCACCATTTTTATTCTTTTATTTACTATCGTGCTACTAATGGTATTTGTCTGAGTTGTTTTGGTGCATGAACACTCGCTTCGTGGCATTAAATCAAGAATTATTGTTCGACCCCGAGATCGAGAAAATGGCAAGGGCTCTGAGGGTCTTAAGCAGAAATCAATCTTCCTCTGCCCAGATGGCAGACAATACTACTACTCCTCCTCGCACCGGGTCCATCAGGGACCATACGAAGCCTACTTTTGGAAACAATTCCTATATCCTTAGACCGCAACTGGCGGCGACGAGCTTCGAACTGAAGACGGGGCTCATAAATTTAATGCAGCATGATCCCTTTCATAGGCATCCTCACGAGAATCCCAATCACCACATCGATACCTTCCTGGCAAAGTGTGACACTTTCAAGGCTAAGGATGTGAGTGATGATGATGTCAAGCTGTGGCTTTTCTCATTCACCCTAAGGGATAAAGCATCGTACTAGCTACAGGCCAATCCGCCCAACCATTTCACCACATGGGAGAAGCTGGCACCCGCCTTCGTGGATAAATTCTATCCACTCTCGAAGATGGTGCAGATCCGGGGCAATTTCAAACTTTAAACAACTACTGCAAGAATCCCTTTATGAGGCCTGGGAGAGATTCAAAGACCTCCAACATCAATGCCTTCATCACGAGATCCAGCCTTGGGACTTGGTGCAGAGTTTTTATAATAGGCTGCAGTCCACCTCCGAAATTTCAGAGACCGCCACCCCCTCCTCAACAACAACAAGTGCAGCCATAGAACCATCAGCAGAGTGGATTTAGGCCAGCTGGTCCTTATTGACCACCGGGTTATCAGTTCAATCGCCCATCTCAGCAGGGCTATGCACCGAATCTGCCTCGATCCAATCTGGAGGCAACATTGAAACATTTATGAGTGGTTAAGCCCGGTTCAACTAGGACACTTCCACCCAGTTCAAGAGTATAAATACTTCGCTCGAAAAACAGAGGGGCCAGATGTCACAGCTTCTGAAGAACCAAGGTAGGTTGCCTTCACAACCAGAGCCAAATCCGAGGGCACAAGCGAATGCGGTGGTTTCTATCACCACACATGGAGGACGGGCTACTGACCCCATTATGATCCCGGTTATGAACAAGGAGAGAGTCATTGCTGAAGAGGCCGTTATTGACGGTGATAAAGAAGATGCTACTGAAGAGCCTACAAAGAATGAGGAGAAGGCGGATCCACCATCCATCACACCTACACCAACGCCATCTCCTGACGATGCCGCCAGGAACAAAGAAAGCTGACCTCCCCCACCATATCCACAGCGGTTGGCCTTGGCCAATATGGAGAAGAAATACTCCAAATTCATGGAGCTACTGAAGGGAATCCAGTTAAATATTCCATTCATAGATGCTATCACGGAGATCCCCATCTATGCCAAGTTCTTAAAGGACCTGATCACGGGGAAGAGAAAGCACGAATGGAGGACTCTACCTCCATTATAAAGAATCATCTCCCCCAGAAGCTACCAGATCCGGGGAGCTTCACCATTCCATGCTCCATCGGAGGGATGCCTATCAGCCAAGCCTTGATCGATCTAGGGGCGAGCATCAGTTTGATGCCCCTTTCTATATTTGAGAGATTACAGACCAAAAGCAAATTAGAGCGACGAATATGTCCCTAAAGCTTGCAGACCATTCAATCACTTACCCGATGGGCATAGCCAGGGATATCATTCTCCAGATACCTCCTGTGTTAAGTGTTCATGTTGACTTTCTCATTATGAACATGCCCGAGGGAGGGAGCACCCAGCTTATACTCGGCTGCCCCTTCATGGCGACGGCCGGAGTCTTCATTGTTGTCCAAGAAGGGACTCTCTCATTGAACGTGCGTAACATCGAAGCTGAATTCAGGCTGCAGAAGCCAATGAGGGAGCACGTTCGTGAAAAGGAGCTAGCTACTTGGTGCTCCTGGAAGATGAAGCTGTATGAGATTTTTCTTCTGAGCGGGTCATGAAGAACCCAATAAGAACAGGAGTTGACGATGACGGCGACCTAACCTACCACAAGGCGGTCGTTGCCTATATCGAAGTGCTGGATGAGGAGCTTTTGAATCGTTCTCTGCATTGTGAAGAACCGGAGGCTATGGGCTACACAAGGGAAAAGCTTGAAGTAGACGAATACCAAATACCGCTGGATTATGCCATTGGCAAGAATGACGTGCGAATTCCACGCGCACCAAACGACTATTGATGAACCAAAGGGAGTCGAGCTCATGACTCAAAACGAGCGCTTATTGGGAGGCAATCCAATCTCTTGTACTATCTTTTTTAATATCTTGTTTTTAGTCTACCTATTTGAGAAAACCAAACAAAAACGTTTTTTTCTCACGTAAAACTACAAAACCATAAAAATTTGATGAGTTTCTCCTCTTTACAGGTTGAACATGAAGGGGCATGCAAATCGACGTTTTAAACAGAAGAAAGTTGGAGGAGAGAAGCAATTTTGAAGAGAAGATCAAAAAAGGAGCTGAAAAGAAGATACAAGTTGCTCGGTCGAGCAGCTACACTACTCGGTCGAGCAGCGCATGCACGAGGAGAAGGAGCAAAAACATCACTCTGTCTACACAGCCCGAGCATCATCTGCTCGGTCCGAGTAGACATCGACTCGACCGAGCAGCTGCCTGCTCGGTCGAGTAAAACATGCTCGTGAAGATTTGGAGAAATTGATGTTCTGTCTGCTCGGCCCGAGCAGAGCCTACTCGGTCCGAGTGATGATTTGTTCGCCCGAGCAGCATACTGATCGGTCGAGCATATGAAGGAGTACTCTTAAACTATTTATTTTTTTCGTGTCGCTGCTCGATCAAGTCATTCTACCCTATTTTCGTGGGCCCCACTTCCGAACGAGTTGGGTTGTTAACCCAACTCATTTCATCTTTTTACCTTAAGCTCTAAAAATTACCCTAAGCTACCCTAATTCACTGTCTGAGCAAACTCTCCCTCACCCCTACTCGATCTCCCTAGTTACCGTCGTCCTTCGCCCGCGCCGCCGCCTGCACCGCCTGTCCGGCCACTCCATCTCCGGTCAGTCCACACACACACAAACTCTCTCTCTCTCTCTCTCTCTCCGCCTCTCTCTCTCTCTCTCTCTCTCTCCCCTCTTCCTCTTTTCTAATTGACGACTGCCACTGACGGCGCCGCAGCTGCCGACGACGTCACCCACCTCAAACCTCCTGACGTCCCCCCATCCTCCTCCGTCTTCCCCCTTATTCGTGCCGCACAACGCCCCCCACTCCAATTCCCGATCACCGCTGCCCTAGGGCACATTTGTGACTACTCGGCCCGAGCACCCATGGTGCTCGTCCGAGTAGCTCGCCCATCCTCAAAACTGCTGACCGAGCAGCGAATTTTCTCGGTTAGAGTTTCCAAATGAGCAGCACAGCTCGGACCGAGCAGTAGAATAGCTCGGTCGAGCAACCCCAATTCAGCATTTCCCATATTTTTGACTTTCTAATATTGACGTTTTCATTGTTTCTATTTCAGGTACTGATTGCCTACGTCAGTAGCCACTACCGGGATTAGCTTTGGGGAGATCTTCGCATTCGCATCGCTTGTTCAGTGGGTACACTCTTTCCTCTATTTACGTTTTGTACCGACGCATAATATTGCCATCTCCACGATGGTCTGCACTAGATGAGCCCCCACCTCTCCCATTCGTGGGAAGAGGCCGACCCCCTGGCGCCTCCTTTTCCCGAGCCACACGTCACCCTTGCCTCACCACTACCATTCATTGGAGGAGTCGACTTCTCGCCTTCGACGAGATTTCGACGCCTTCGTACGCTCGACGGCGACACATCACGAGGGAGTCGAGGCAGACATGCCCTCCATTATTGATCTACTTCGGACACGTGGCCCACCACCCGTGATCCTAGCACACGCCCCACCACCCCGGCCAACCACTGTGACCACCATCGCACCACTCAGTCTCCACATTCCCAGGCTTCTGCAGAGCCTACTTCTTCCACATCTGAGTCGGTCTTCACAGTAGATCCCACTTCTGCCATAGTGCTATTTTCAGCTGCGCCTTACACCACCATCACTGATCTCCCCACCGACCCACCTGTTGAGCCACAGTCACTGCCCACATCTCCTGGTCCACAGTAGTGGGACCCATCACCACCTCCAGAGGGTGGTGCCTCTGCTTGATGTTGTCTCTACCTATCTTTTCCTCCCTCATATTTTACAGTGCACAACTGTCTATTCAGGGCCCTGATCTTAGATAGCTTGAGGGAGGACCCACACATGCAGCATTTTTCTTCATCATTGCATCATGTCAAGTTCTTACTTCTTTTTGCACAGTTTTTATTTTATATCCCCCCACACACCCACCCTATTTAGCATCATCTCCCGCCTACTAGCATTTTCTCAGTAGTGAGGACACTGCTGGGTTTAGCTTGTGGGATGAGCGCTACCACTTTATTTTTCTTTTACATTTTCCTCCCTTTTTCAGCTTTTTAGTTTACTTTTCCACCCTTTTTTTCACTTCTTTATCCTTTTTCTCATTCTGCATCATATTTTCTGCTTTTTGACATGCATGCATCCTTCTTTTCATTTTGCTATTTTCTCTGCCCTTTTTCTTTTTATGCTAAGGATGTTCTGCATGATGATACTTCTTGTAGCCCTTAGTAGTTACTCGTGATGCTTATTATCTGATGACATGCTATTAGGATATTTTCAGTTTTACTTTCTATTTGCGTGCAAATTCTTTTGCTGATCTATCTGATTTAATGCCTGAAATGAATTTAAAATCAAATGCATGAAATAGTTTCTAGTATGCGCTATGTTGGGTAATGCACCTAGATTCACGCATCACTAGAACACTTGGGGCATCTGCTTTATATCTTATTCACTTCTATTTGCATACTTGACATCATTGTGCTTATTACTGCATGCTTTTTCAGTGTTCATCTAGATGAATGAAAATATCCATGCTAGTTATGAGTTTAGTTAGAGTATTATTTTATTAAACCGTTGTGCACCTCTTATGAGTGAACCAAGAGATTCATTATTTTCCTCCTCTACATATCTTTATAGTTCTCTACATATCAGTTGGTTTCACCCCTACAGCTACCCTTACCGAATCTTACTTTCAAAAAATCCCAAAAAGAAAAAAAGTATAGCTTCTAAATGAAATGAAATGAAAAAAAGAAAAAAAAAGAAAAAAATGTATATATACATATATGTGAAAAAGAAAAGAAAAAGAAAGAAAATAAAGGAATAAAACCATTTTGTATCTTTTCATTAGAAGCTATTACATATACTGGGAAAAAGACAAAAAATTCCATAACCTATTCCTAAATATGATGCCTCAAGTTAAGCTTAGGGGGGAACCAACTGATCATTTGAGTGAGTATGACATTAGAGTGGAGACGGTGCATAACGAGGAGATTTCATAATACTTAAACTTTACGAAACACTTTAGTCTTTGGAGATTTTTCGTGACTAGAAATGAATAATTGAATAGCATGATTCTTTCCATTCTCTGCTGCATGTTGCGTGATTTCTATATGCTCCATGTTTATCTGTGATTGAAAAGTGCATTGCCAACTCCTTTTAAACTAGACCTATGGACTGCATGAGATTGATATGAGTTGACATCATTATTTTAGTATATCTCTATCTTTTGTCTATATTGCATGCTAGACATATGATCTGTAAAACTTGAAAATACCATTAGCATGTATTTTTACTATTTGGAGCATCGTGATATACTGCTTAGGCCTGAGATCTGATTGAACAACCTTATCACCCTCTATCCATTTCCATTCTCTTTTACTCTTATTTCTATTTCCTTGTCTTTCTCCTGGTGTACCTGTATTCGTCTTCCTCGAGGAAGAGTAAGAGGTAAGCTTGGGGGATTTTGATGTGTCCATATTTTACACCGTTTTCATAGCATCATGACATCACATTCCATGCAATTTTTGCATTCAAATCCCGTATTTTCCTTCGATATCGCATTTCTAACGTTATATTCGAGTTTCGTGGTGTTTTATTAATTTTCAGCGATTTTGGAGTGATTTGGAAACCTATCTGGGTATGGACACATTTGACACACCCGTGAGCTCGTTGGTGAAGCTCTACAGGAGTTCCCCGAGTTTTGGGAACTATGGGAGGAGTGGAGGAGAGAGCAAGAGGAGAGGGGAATCTTCAGAAGCTGCAGGAGCAATTTTCCCAGGTGACTTGACCGAGCAAAGCAGTTGTTCTATCGAGCAGATGCAAAATGAAGAAGAAGAAGATGATACGCAGATTGCTTGGACTGAGCACCTATGTGCTTGGTCGAGCAGTGCCAACCTTTCGAAGTGGAAGCAGCCTCCTACATGTCCTGAGCAGCTCCTTTGGCGACCGAGTCAGCTGTCTGATCGACCGAGCAGAGCTGACTCAGGTCGAGCAGACAGAGTGATGATTTTTGGAGGAGCACGATTTACTGTCGTGCTCGGTTGAGCAATACACCTGTTCGGACTGAGCAGCCGACCGAGCAACCTACTGCTCGACCGAGTCACTGACTAGGCCGACGATGTTGAAGGCCATTTTGGAAATAAATTCGGACCGTCTGTTGCGCGCTTGAGGGAGTGAAGTGGGGATCAGTGACAACATTTCTGGGGGCCGATTCATTTTGTTAGTTTTTGAATTAGAATTATTTTTGGGAGAGGAGATTAGAGAGAAAAACACTTGTTAGATCTAGATTAAATTCTTGAAGATTGTTGGATAATTATTGGAAGTTCTATTGCTACTATTGCGTTTTGGAATCTTGTTTTTCTTTGGATCTATTACTCGCTGTAAGTTTCTCAATCTTCATTCTATCAATTTCTATGATGTTTTCTCCCCTAAAAATTGTATTTTTATCCGTCAATATTGCCATGAGTGAGTAGTCTCTCCTAGGGTTGACGGGTTACCACTAAGATCCTATGGGGAGATGTATATCTGGATCTCTAGATTGAATTGGGAATTTAGGGGAGTATTTCGGTCGATCCTACCGAATCCCTAGGATAAGCCGTACTGAGATCATGTCCACGGTCTGTGGAATTGATGTGCTTAAGGGGTATTCTTAGGATTCGAATAGGGAAATCGGTGGATGCAATCAAGGCTCGTGACCATGCCCGGCTCGTGCCTTGAGGGGATCCACCGACGAACTATACCGCTACATTGACGGTTACCACCATTGCGTCAACGAGAGCCCCCGAAATACCTCACGATTCTAACCCATGAGAGTCGTATGAATTGGGAGATTAATCCCCTAACCCTAATGCAACGTAAGGATCCTATTCCAACGTCGATCCCCAATGGTCTTAGCGGTGATTCCTAATGCCCTAGTCCCTTTTATTATTGAATCAATAATACCACAACCAATTCTCTCAACCCGACAGCTATCTCACTTCGAGATATAAAAGTAAGCTGAGAACCCAAATACACTGTCACGTCCCTGTGGGATCTGACATCCTTTATACTATAATTTGACACTGTTCGCTTGCGGATAGAGCCCGAAACTGACACCTAGAGGCCATACCACGCTTGGCGACTGTGACACTGCAGGGTGGAATCTAGGTGTAGGTTTCGGGTGCATCAGATACTCGATAGCGGATGCTCCAAACACATGACGGGAGATCCTACATTGCTTTCCGAAGTGATTAGCATCAAGGATGGTGCAACAGTCACTTTTGGAGGTAATCAAAAGGGAACCATCATTGGAGTAGGCAAAGTCGGTAATCCTTCCAAACCACTTATTACAAATGTTTATTTAGTTAGTGGTTTATGTCTTAACCTTATCTATATTAGTCAACTTTGTGACAATGGTTACAAGGTTAACTTTGTAGATGGTATGTGTAAAATAGTAGATTTTTGTTTCACATGTTTTATTTACCGGTATTAGGCATAAAAAGATTTATTATTTGAGCTTGCCTAAAACCATAGAACATTGCTTAGTTGCTAATACAAATGAACAACTATTATGACATCGCCGTTTTGGTCATGTTTATTTTAAGCACTTATATAAGTTAGCTAAGCATGATCTTGTTAAAGGTTTTCCGAAAATTGTTTTTAGTAAGAAATTTTTTTTGTGATTCATGCCAAAGAGGTAAACTAAGTAAACCGTCTTTCAAACTTAAAGAAGGCATAACTTTTAAGATGCCCTTAGAATTACTTCATCTAGATTTATTTGGGCCAACTAGAACCACTTCTTTAGGTAATGGTCATTATGGATTAGTTATCGTTGATGACTTCTCTAGATTTACTTGGGTTTCATTTTTAACCAATAAAAATGAAGCTTGTGAAGATTTTACTATATTTGCAAAGAAAATTCAAAATTTCTTAGGATCCACCATTATCACTATTCATAGTGATCATGGAGGAGAATTTGAGAATGTATCGTTCACTAAGTTTTGTGATAACAATGCGATCACTCACAACTTTTCATTTCCTTGCGGACCACCACAAAATGGTGTTGTTGAGAGAAAGAATAATACCCTAATAGAGTGTGCTCGCACCATGCTCCATGATAGTCATCTTGGACTACAATTTTGGACGGAGGCGGTGCACACGGCATGTTATGTGATTAATAGGATCCTAGTGAATCCTCGAACGAACAAACCTTGTTTTGAATTATTTTATGATAAAAAGCCACAAGTTAAATACTTTCGTGTTTTTGGTTCAAAATGTTTTATAAAGAACACCTTTGGTAACTTAGATAAATATGAGCCAAGATCCGATGAAGGAATTTTTGTTGGATATTCCACACGTAGCAAAGACTACCGGATATACAACAAAACCTCTTCAACGATCGAGGAATCACTACACGTAACATTTTATGAAGATTTTAATATTCCTTTTATTGTTGTTGATAGTGTAGATGTTTTATGTGATTCCATTAGTAATGTTAAAATTAAAGATTCTATCATTGAGACTAAAATAGTAATGAAATTGTTGAGGATGTTCCAAGTGATCCAGGTATTCCCAAAGCTTATCCAATCGTTCGTAATCACCCCCTGACCAAATTATTGGAGATATTGGTGTGGGTGTACAAACAAGGTCAAGAATTGATGAATTCTCTCATTGTGCATTTGTCTCTACCATTGAGCCAAAGAACATCCAAGAAGCATGTGAAGATAGCTCTTAGATAGTTACAATGATAGAAGAGCTCATACAATTTGAGAGAAATAAAGTTTGGGAGCTCGTTTCTCTTCCAAGTGGTCACCACGTGATTGGGACTAAGTGGATTTTTAAGAACAAGACCGATGAAAATGAGGTCATCAAAAGCAATACAGCAAGGTTAGTAGCTCAAGGCTATCAACAAGAGGAAGGTATTCATTTCGAAGAATCCTTTGCCCCCGTAGCTAGATTAGAAGCTATTAGATTGCTTTTGTCTTTTGCATCCCATTAAAAATTTAAATTATTTCAAATGGATGTTAAAAGTGCATTTTAAATGGTATTGTTAATGAAGAAGTTTATATTTCTCAACCACCCAGTTTCATTCATGAAAAATTTCCAAACCATGTTTTCAAACTTAAGATAACGTTATATGGGTTGAGACAAGGTCCTAGATCTTGGTATGATCGACTCAAAACCTTTCTTTTGGATTTAGGTTTTAAAATGGGTGAAGTTGATTCAACTCTTTTCATTAAAGATTATGAAATTGACATCATATTAATTCAAGTTTATGTAGACGATATAATATTTGGTTCTACTAACTTTAATATTTGCCAAGAATTTTCTAAGTCTATGAAGGATGAATTCGAAATGAGCCATATGGATGAGCTCAACAACTTCCTTGGACTACAAGTTCGGCAAATGAAGGATGGAACTTTCATACATCAAACAAAGTACACCGAAGAGCTTATCAAGCGATTCGAGATGGAATCGTCTTCAAGCAAACGGACTCCCATGAGTACGACAACCCATTTACACAAGGATGAGAATGGGAAAGATGTAGACGTTCATCTATATCGAGGTATGATCGGTAACTTACTTTACTTAACCGCTAGTAGGACCGATATTATGTTTTCTGTATGTCTTTGTGCTAGATATCAAGCTAGACCTAAGGAGTCACACTTGATTGCGGTTAAAAGAATTTTTCATTACCTCAATCATTCACTAGATTATGGGTTACTTTTACCCTAAGTCTAGCAAAAATGAGCTAATCTCATACAGTGATGCCGACTTTACTGGATGCAAATCCGATAAGAGTACTAGTGGCACTTGCCATTTTCTAGGAAATTCTCTAATTTCTTGGTTTTCCAAGAAACAAAACTCGGTATCATTGTCCACAACTAAAGCAGAATATATTGCCGCGGGTCTTGCATGTGCACAAGTTCTTTGGATGAGACACACGCTCAAAAACTATGGTGTCAATTGTGATACTTGTCATATCATAGTTGATAACCAAAGTGTAATTTGTCTTTCCAAGAATCCGGTACATAACTCCCGTACTAAACACATAGATGTAAGCCACCACTTCATTAATGATTATGTAGCTAAGAAGGACATCATCTCAGAGTACATTGAAACCCAAAGACAAATCGTCGACATCTTCACTAAACCTCTTAAAGAAGTTCCATTGGTGAGGTTGCATGGAGAATTAGGGATTATGGGTGAATCTGAATTATAGGAGTTCATACTATTATGTTAAATCATGCCTTGAACTCATGTCATCATTTTACTTCTCTTGTTTTGATATGCTATATGTTTTTCATATATTTTTCAGGAGATGTATTTGAGATTTTGCTGATTTCGATTGTTTGGATTAATATACGTGATTTGTATGTTAATCTATTATATTTTTGATAATGATTTCATGATTAGAGTATTGTTAGAGTATAGGTCTCAGGGTGAGATGTCTCAATCCTCTGGATTTCAGCCTCTTTGTACATTTTGGACCAGGACATACGACTGTCATTCCTTCGACAGTCGCTTGCCCATCTCTAATCTTCATACTTGAATTCTATATTTTTCGCACATGCGACTGGTGCACACTTTCCAGGAGACTATCTCTCCGACAGGCGACTGAAAGTTGTTCATTAGGTGCACGTCCTGATCAAGAAATGTCTCTGTTTAGTCATCATATTTTTTAACCCTTTGTCAGGCGACTGTTACGTAATTTACAGTCAACTGTCATTTTGTCAGGCGACTGTGAGTTACTCATCAGGCACTTGTCTATCTACCCAAGTCAAATCTCTATCTTTTCGACCAGTCGACTGACGATTGTACATCAGTCGAATGTCCACTTCAGTGGCGGTTTGTTAACCCTATCTGTGCCGTCGATCTGACGATCCAACGGCCCAGATTCAGTTGCCCCCATCTTATATTCACGAGGCCTTCGATCATTTCTCTCTCTTCCAATCGATTTACCTCATCTTCCTCCTTTGAACTTCAACCGTCTCTTCGTCTTCCTCATCGATTCGAAGATACAACCCGTCGTCTCTCTCCCCAATAACTCCATCGAGAGTTTGGGTCTTTCCTTCTCCATTGTTCGTCACGGATTTGGTATATATCTCTCTTTTTCGTTCGATCATGTTCTAGTTTTATCGTTTGTCTCTTGATTCGTGTGATGACTCTTCTCAAGACCAAATGGAAAGCCGTTGTTCCAAGAAAGCCTAGGAACCTTAAACCCAGTGCTGCCAAACCCAAGAAAACCCTCTACAGAACCCGCACCAAATTTCCGCAACCCCACTCCGATGTTCGGATGCTTCAGACTTTACTTCTTCTTCCACCAAAGAAGGAGACTCCATTGAGCCTCTTCAGAAGCGTTAGCATAGACCCATTGGTGTTCGCATCAATGAGCCTACCGCTGAGGCTTTCCACTCGTGTGGCTGCTGACACCCACCCTGAGACTATTCCCGCTACAACCTAAGGCCAAAATCCACCCAGGCCTCCTTCTGCTGATCTTCTTGTCCCCATTTGCCGAGACGATTCGTGTTTGGTAAAATTTCATGCTATGCTTGGCATCAAGCTCCTTTGTGAGCGATTCATTGTTTATCAGGCCTTTACCGCTGAGTGACTATCCGAGATTCTCACGTCGACCCACTTGGTCGATTTGTTTCGATACTCTTATGTCGACTCCCCTCATGCATATCCTTTCCTTGTCAAGCTATTCTATGCCAACCGCATTCACGGTGAATATGCTGACACGGGTGTCATTACCACCATTGTTCAGGGGACTCGTATTAGGCTTGAACCTACTCTCCTAGGAACCATTCTTAGGATTCCTTCCACTGGCTCCTTGCCCATCGATATTTCGCTCTCAGACGTTGCAGATCTTGATCAGACTGTCCTTTTGGACACGTTCTCTGTGATCCCTTCACATCTCTCCTCTGGCGTCAGGGCTTCCATCTTTTCTGTTCGATGTTGGGCTATTCACCTAGTGGTGAAGTCCAACATCTTGCCGAAATGTGGCTCATCTGATCAGGATTCTCAGGAGATCCTCCTTTGCATGTACGCCATTTCCTCTGGCATGTCTGTGAACTGGGCCGGGTCCTCCTTGATCGGATGGACAAGGTCGAGTTCACTACTGCCTCCTCTCACATTCCATATGGAGGACTCCGCACTCTAGTCTTTCGTTATTTTGGGGTCGATCTGTCTCCATATGAGCCCATGCCTATTGGTCATCTTTTTGATGATCATACTAGTCTTCTTCGGCTCTACAGACGGAATCAAAGAAGAGGCGGTCTTCTTCAGCTCTATCTTCATCCACCGTTCCACCCACTGATCAGCCCTCTTCATCTGTTGCACCCTCTCATGATCTGTTGGACGAGAAGGTTTCTGGTCTTTATAAGTTGTTCCATTTGATGTTCAAACATCAGGGCATTCCCTTCCCTACGCACCTAAGGTCTTTTGTCCCATCTCCTCAGCCTTCTCAGCCACCTCCCTCTGGTCATCACTGAGCTTCCTGAGCATACTGTTGACACTACTTCTGAGTCGGTTGCTTCTTCGACTCCTCAGGATGTCTCCACTACTATTGCTGTTGCTCCTCTTCCTGAGGATATTCCTGATGATCCAGATGCCCATGAGTTCCGAGTTGAGTTTGCCACTCCTGTAAACTCCTCTGCAGCTGATTCGGATTGACGCTTCGCAGAGAATTCTCATCCTTAGGCCTAGATTTCTTTTGTTAGGGTTGAGAGTTTGAGTGTCTATCTGTATTTTGATTTTTTGATTGTACCGATGGATGATGGTGTATATATGCTGATCATACTTTTTATGTACATGGAGTTGATGTCATCGTTTGTACTCCTTATATCTTTTGATTATATATATGATGATGTTTTTACTTTATCATATGCTGCTTCACATTATGTCTTATTTTTATGATGATTGTATGTACAATGTGAAATTGTGTCTCTCTTTATGCTCTATTTTATACAAGATGTGATGTGAGACGATTTCTAGCATTTGAAATGTGGATATTAGATTCTCGTTCCTTTAGTCAACTAAGATTTCTTATGTTGATGAGTTTTTTGGAATATATCAAAGAGATGCACCTTCGTGATTTTTTCGATTATATTTTGGCATCACTTTAAATATATATCCCATCTTTAGACGCTCATTATTGTTTTAGTACTTATTTAGCACTATTGTTGTTTTTTTCTACGCCCACTTTTTGGATAATGCCATAGGGGGAGAGAAATAAACATATCATAATTATGTGCTATGTAAATTCTAAACTTGAATCTAAGATTGAAGTTGCCTTAGATTCAGTGGGAGTAAGATATAATGAACTTGGATTATAAAATCCTAGATTTCAAGAATTAATATCATTTCATTCATGCAAATCTTGCATGGTCGCTTCAATTGATCTATAGATGCCCTAATAAATATTGACTAACTTGATTGGCATCTATGTAGGGGAATACGTATTCATTAAGCACAATTATTTATCTTTTTGTTTATGTTTGTTTGTCATCATCAAAAAGGGGGAGAATGTTGAGTATTGGACTTCTCCCTACTTGGTGATGACGATAAGCAAACATAAATACTTGTGACTAATCCCCTATTTGCAGTTAATCCATTGCCTAAGCATATCATGCAGATCAATTAGCAATGGATGTCACTCAAGGATCAATCAAAGCATGAAAAGTGGATTGGATGATCAAAGATGGTGAATGAAGCTCCTAGATGACTTCAAGCTCATTCTTTGGATATAAGAGAGGCTTCTACAAAATGTGATCTTTTTAATTCCCTTCTAGTATGGAGCTTAGAAGTAAAAATATGTTGGAGCATACACACATCTTTATTTCTGTCCTAGAAAATCATTAGATCACTTTTCCTAAGCCTTCAATTCACATTTCTTAAGCATGTGCATTTTGGGATTTCAACAGGCGACTGATGAATGTTTTACAGGCGTCTGTCTCCGAACAGTCACCTGTGAATTGTTCTACAGTCTCCTGTTATGCACAAACTTTATCAAGGGGTTTTTGGGCTTTTAGCTTTAACTCTATTTAGGCGATTCCTGTACAAAAGACAGGCACATGTCCAAGCTACATGCATATATGATTTGTTAGTTAGTTTCCTATCTCTTTTCTTCCCTAAGATCATTTTCTTCTTCATACGGCCAGACAACTGATGTTGGATTGACAGTCGACTGTTAATGCTTTAACAATCGCATGTCGATTCTTTCTCTGCTACTCTGTTCCCTGGAAAGTTTCACTTATTAGGGACATGCGACTGATGTTGGTTTCACAGTCGCCTGCTCATGGGACAGGTGCCTGTGAGTTCCACATCAGTCGCATGTCTAGTCTTCTCAAAACTTTCTGAGTTTTTCCAACTTACTCATGTTGCAGCTAGTCACCTGTGTAAGGGGTTTTAGTCGCATGTTAGGTTTACAGGCGCCTGTCAGTCCTTCATCAGTCGACTGTCTTACGTGGTAAGTTACCGTTTGAATTCTTACCTACCCTCTGACACAGTGCAGTAGTCGACTGTGATTTCTTCACCAGTGGACTATCGAGTGTGTAAATTCTATCCATTGGCTTTTTCTCCATGGATGTTAAAGGGGGTTCTGGGGATTCTGTTTGAGGTTTTTGGGCAACCTATAAAGAGAGCTTCTACTGTTCCATGGGGGGTTACTCATCTTCTTGGTCATCTCTTGAAAACCCCTAGCTTTCATATTCAAGTTTTTCAGAGCTCTCAAATTAAAATGCCCTAGAATTCCAATCTCATTCTGGCTCTCTTGCTCTACAACCTAGAATCAGAGTGATATCCTCTAGACAATTGGTGGTGACAAGAGAAAGGTCTTTTCTCTCTTTTTAGAAGAGACTTCAACACACAACACACTTGCTCCCACAAGATCTACTTCAAGGCATATGTGATTGTAAATGTTGCTATTTCATTATTTCATATCTTTTGATATTAGTTTAACTCTTGGTTTGTGAGAGTGGTTTGCTTGATCCCAAGTTGTGGGAGTCAAGGACAGCGATTGTGTTTCGATTTCACTTGTAGTGTTGCTACAAGTGGGTTTAAAGGAAACCTCAAGTTAGGATTCTAACTTGATTATCTAGAGGTATTCGGGTGGAAGGGACGTAGGATTACCGGGAACAAGTCGGGAGTTGACTTGGGTAATCCGAACCCTTGAAACATACTTTGTGTTAGCATTGTTTCAATTTGGGTTTATTTTTAATTCCGTATTTATTGTTGGTAAGGATTTAACTTGGTATAAATATCGTTTAAATTTTATAAAGACTATTTAACCCCCTCTTTAGTGTTTTCCTTATAGCCAGGGTCCTTATAGTGTCGTGGGAGACGTCGCTATCAAAAGAGCACTATGTGGCTTGGGTGCAAATGTGAGCTTGATGCCATTGGGCATACACGAGAGGCTAGGGATGGGAGCACCAAAACCCATAAGAATGATGTTGCAGCACACAGAAAGATCAATTAAGTACCCCGTGGGGATCCTTGAGGATGTACCAGTGAAGGTTGGAGACATGATAATTCCACGTGATTTTGTAATCTTGGACATGTCGGAGGACACCCATATTCCTATAATCTTAGGCCGTCCGCTCGTAGCCATCACAGGAGTACTTATTGATGTTAAGGGAGGGAAGCTGTCCCTCAATGTCGGTAAAGAGAAAGTTGAATTCGACCTTCAGAAGAGCTTGACGGAATTTATGGAGGAGGAATACTACGACCAAATTGACCTATTGGAGGAGGTGATTGAAGAGACGAAGCTAGAGGACATACTCCTAAATCTGACGGAGAAGCTACTATCTGCAAATTCTAAATATGAAGGGGAACATGAGACGACATCCCTAGCGAGAAAGTTAGATGAAGTGCCAAGGAAGGGGATAAAAGGAGGAGACCCAAGATGAAATCCAATTGACCCCAGGGAGCAGAAGATGAAGAAATTATACAATGCTATGTAAAGCAACCTCAAGGAGAAGCATAGAGAGAGAGAGAGTTGACCTTACGCTCTCCACCCCCGAGCCACCATGAAAATTTGAAAGGGAGTCGAGCTAAAGATTTAAAACAAGCACTTCCCGGGAGGCAACCCAAGCTCTTAACTTATCTAGTTTTCTGTTATTATTATTTATTCTAGTTAGAATATTTGATTTTAAGTAAATAAACCAATTCCTCAAGAACCCAAAATGATTCCAAGTGTTTTTCATTGCAGGGAGAGGCATGCGACCGCATGGGATACCCCAAGCGGTCGCGTGGAGGAAGGCATAATGAGCAAGAAGTATAACAACATGTCCTAGATGATGCGGTCGCGTGATGTATCACACTCGACGCGTTAGTTGGAGCTAAAGGAGAATAGTATTGTCACGCTCCGCTCTCCCAAATATGGAAGACGCATAGCTGACTAGGCTGTCGTAGTACTCAGACCATGGGCTTCGAGCCCCTAACGTCCAAATACTACTATGCATTAATTGTGACTTAAATACTACTATACATGTAGGCCACTACGATACACTGGAATAGTACAAAATTAAAACACAGAGCTCCAACAGAATTTAAAATCCACAAGTACTTAAAAGGAAACACTGTATTGATCACTACATTATATAAAGGTACATCATATCTCCCGACTGTACACGGGTAACAAATTACAAAAGGGGGTAAAACAAAAAGAAACCCTAACCATCAAAAGAAACCCAAAAGGTGTCAACACCAGTAAAACACACTCCCTAGTCTACCCCAGAAAAGTCCAAGTGGACAAAATCTCCATCAGTCTCCATCGGTACCTCTGAGGATGGAGTGACCTGCTGAACTTACAACTGCTCTGGGGTCACTAACTCTGGACCTAAAAACATAAATGGGAGACGTCAACGCATGACCCATTAGAATTCCTAACTAAGCTAGATAGGATCCAATTTAGAACTGGACTGTCTATTTAAGAAGGGTGGTCTATAAAAGTAAAGGGGGTTCACAGAAATTCATTAAGTACACATTACAACAAGCAATAGCTGAAAGTAAAACTGTGAAGCACATCAACATGAGATAACATGATTTATGTATTAGAGATAATTTAATTATAGTTATCAATTTAGCTGTTCAGGAACCCGTGTAAATCGTAGGACACTTAAGGAGCTGGACTTCACTCAGGTTGGGTGAAAAGTGGTACCCCAAATAGTGACACGAGCACTATAGGGGCCTCTCGTAACTCTCCCTTTCGGGAGTGAGACAATTCTCGATTTTTAGAGTCAAACGGAGAAAACCATCAATTACCTAATGACGCATCACGAGTACAGCACTAGCCTCTCTAACTCTAGGCAACTCCCCCTTTCGACAGTGACATACGAGTGAGAATCAAATCCGTGTCCGCTCCTTAAGCCTACTTTTTACACTTGTCCCCAGAAAACCCATATCTAGAGATTCAACAGTTTTACAATGGATTGAAGACTCCAGACTCTTTTCTCATCTCACTCTTAATTTCATTGTTCCATAACATCTTTAATTTTAGTGGTCTTAATACCATTTTCACATCTCACACGTATAACCTTTCCATATCCAGTCATCATCATCATGTACTTCATTTCCTTTGTCAATTTATATGAAAATCACATAATGAACAACATGCATCTTTCTTATATAACACTATGGATCATCTCATAAATTTCATGCTTTCAATATAAATGGTTAAGCAAGTAACTGAATTATAGCTCATAATGTAATTAGCATCTGTTTAGGCCAAAATTGATCAATACAGTTGTTAAGCTGATGTTGATCCCTCGAACTGAGTTGGAGCCTCGTCAGCGAATGGAGTGGGACCCAAGGTTGGAAGAACCTGGGTCGAGTGATGGATGTAGATGATTATGCAGTGCTCAATCGACCCTCAGACAGCTGATGCATCGATCATTCGAGGCTAGGAAGCTCAAGATCGACCCTCGCGGACGATGGAGACTCGTCGATCTACACCATAAAGACACGTTAGGGGGGTCGAATCTGGGTCCCGACCCAAATCCCCTTTGATGCTTAAGTTAGAATAAGAACTTAAGGATGAGAGGGAGCTTGGAGTAGTTGAGATCGACCCATGGAGGTTCGTCCCAGGTCTGACGTTGCAAGCTCTATAATGTAAGAACTATCAGCTGAGAAAGTAGAGTTCTATGTCTTAGATCTCGTTCCTTAGGAATGGGGACCTCTCTTGTATTTATAGGTATCCCTGGTCCCCTTAGTGATGTTAGGGAGATAATGGTCACCCATTATGGGCCACGATCTCCCCCTTTAATATGAATGAGTTTTCCACGAATTACGAGTCTGCCTTTAATCCTACGTGTGATTGAGGGGAATGCAACGGTCGACTGGCCAATGGGCTTTGACCGAGTCGATATCAGTCTTCTCTTGTGGGCCACGTAGGCCTTAGTCATCCGTCAGTCGAGTCATTTCGAGTGCCAGCCCAATGGTTCAACAATGGCCCCCGTTGCATAACTTCAAAGGGTTTGCCTGTTGAAGTCAAGCGATGTTACATCTCATTAATGGGGCACAGCAGTCGAGAAAATATCACTCAAGTTCCAGGCATCAAAACGCCCGCCTCGTCGATTCAGATGATTTGCCAGTTCAAAATCCAAGACACTCGAAGTCCTAGATCTTCGACACCTGTTTCATCTAATGGTTGTTGCCTTGCTAATATAAGACTGTTCCAGCGACAACATCTGAAGGTACCTCCTTCATCTTCCTTGATTTAGATTTTCCTTCGTCGAGAGAAATGGCTTCGTGTTCCGTCCCTGTTTCTAAGAGGAGCTTGGTCGCCGTCATGCAGAAGAACACAGATGGGATTATAGAGCCTAGCCTGATTGCGAATCTGAAGTCCAAAGTCGAGACTAATTAGGTCCCCGATCTTCAGAGAAAGTATGTCTGCCTTGATTACCAGATCCATGCACCAGGGAGGGATGAGAGGATCCATCGTCCGAGGGATCGGGAAGTTAAGGTATATGTCAAATCCATCCAACGAGGGCTTCGTTTCCCCATGCATCCCTTCATGCGGTACTTCTTGTGCACTCTGAACATTTCCCTCTGTCAGTTGATGCCTTGATGGGCTTTATAGCTCTCTGTGTGATGAAAGGGATTGAACTGTTGATGCGACTGTTCAACCACTTCTTCTTGATTCCTCCCCTCAAGACTCTAGGCTTGTACTTGATAACGACTCATCGAGGTAGGGAATTATTCGATGACCTACCGACCTCCAACCTCAAGTGGAATGAGGAGTTCGTGTTCGTGGTCTTCCAAGGAGAGGCAAGCTTTTGCACTGACTGGAGGGCCCATAATTTGAGCCCTGCTGAGGATACGCTCCTGATAGGAGAGGAGAAAACAGCCACCGACATACTAACGAGTCTGCCAGAGAACATGAGGAAGACAAAGTGGCTTTATGGTCTTCATGGAGGCCAACTATGAAGTCACCCTAGAGGCCGTTAGATCGGCCGTGGAAAGATCTCAAGTGGAGCTGACTAGACTCAGCCTTCTCTCCGAAACGAGATCGAATCGCCTTGATCGGCTAGATCGAGAGCTTCTGGAGGCTCGTAAGAGGGAGGCAGAGCTAGCTACTCTAATAGAGCAGGCTGAGAATTCTTTATTGGAAGAGCGAGCCCGTGCCGACTCGTAGCGGAGAAGCCGGTTTAGGAGTTCACAAGCGATGTCGGTTGGAAATGAAAAATCGATTCCCTGACCTCTCCGCTGAGATTGACCAAATTCCAATGATTTATCAGGATCTTGGTGATGATGAGTCGAGCCAAGGCACAGAGGAGGCTGCTCCCATCGATGAAGTTGTCACCATGGATGGAGACGATGCAGGAGTAGATGCTACGTGGGACCCAAAGTCCATGGACATACTAGATGGAGACCAAGGGCCTAGCTAGCTGCTATAGGATCTCGACGCTCTTTCTACGCATGCTTTAGAAATTTTTGAATGTATATGGCGTGATGTAAATGTAAACGAAAAAAATTTCCTGCAATAGGAGTACCAAAAGAATTGGCATGTTTATCCTTGTTTGTCGTTGCATCTCTTTGTTTGTTCTTTACGTCATGTGGTGGTCGAAACGCCTGATGGCCCCTCGATGGGTTAGACGCTGCTTCAGGATGATCGAGGGTAAGCCATCAAACCATGTTAGAAGTGGGCCAACAAAATCAAAAACGACCCTTTACCCTTGTAAGTCTCTTTGTTCAGTTTGGAGGGGCATTCGGTGGATAGGCGACCTTTTCCACTGCACGTGTAACAAGTAGGAACCTTGTTAGAATTGGAGGAAAACTTTGACAAAGATTTACATTGCTTGCATTTGAGGAATGCCTTGAATTGCTCGGCAAGATCCTCAATCTCTTCTCCACTCACTTCTTCTAGCTCATCTTCTTCACTAGGAGCTTCTCGATGAAATTTCTTCCTCCATTTGATTGGCTCCTCCTTGGCATGGAATGCAACCCCCTTTTGCTTCTCCGGCTTCTCGGGCTTCGATGGTTGAATCGCTTTCTTGTGTTGAAGCTTCACTTTGTACGCCATGAGATTTCCGATGTACTCCTCAACGATGTATTTGGACATGTCATATGACTCCAAAATTCCGTTGGCCTTTGACTCCCAATGAGATGTGAGAGAATGAAGGATCTTCTCTACACGATCCTCTTGGGAAATCATCTTCCCAAGTCCCTCCAAAGCGTTCACGATATCTGTGAACCTTGTGAACATCTCTGAAATGCTTTCTCCTTCCTGCATCTTAAACATTTCATATTTAGATCTAAACACAGTTTGTTTAGATTTCTTTACCTTTGTAGTCCCTTCATGACATATCTCCAAAGTATGCCAAAATTCATTGGCCGTTTTGCACATGGAGATGCGGTTGAACTCATTTGCTGAGAGGACGCAATGGAATGCATTCATAGCACTTGCATTGTATTTGATCGAGTCCTTCTCCGCCTTTGTCCTTGAAGCCGCAGGAGTAGTGGGCTTCTCAAATGGCACCTCCGTGATGTCCCATAGGTCTTGACCCTCCTCCATATAGATCATCATCCCGATCTTCCAACTTGGGTAGTTGGTTCCGTTGAAGAGCAGAGGTCGAACGGTAGAATGACCTTCTTCATGAGACGCGGATGTAGCGTTGAATGCCATCGTTGCAGTATGCTATAACCTCGCTCTGATACCAATTGTAAGGATCACCTTACCTATGCAATACTAACAACAACACACTAGAGGGGGGTGAATAGCGTAATGGCAATAAAATTGTCCAATTAAAATTAAACTTGCAAATGTGGAATAATAAATGCAAGAGGAATTAATCGACACAATCAATCCAAATGCAAACACAAGAATATACCCTGGTTCCCCAAACTTGGGTACGTCCTGCCATACCAAATATTCACTATAATCCCACAAAGAGAAGTGAATACAAATCCCACAAAGAGATACCTTACCAAGATGATTTTGTCCTACACACGGACCCAACCAACCCTACACAGGGGTCAAACTCCCACCTAGAGAATTACTAACTCCCACTCAGAAAATTAGGTTTAGCCCTACACTAAGACACCAAACTCCCACAAAGAGAGTTACTCTCACAAAGAGAGTTATTCCCACTAAGAGAATATCCTATTCCCACTAAGAGAAATTCTCCCACAAAGAGGGAGTCTAATTTCCACTAAGAAAATTAGTGTTACAAGAAAACACCAAGTAAAATAAATACTCTTACCTATGCCTTGAGATGCACTTACTCATATATGAATGCAAGGCATGGAAGAGGATCTCCAAGTGTTGAGACTTGCTTGAAAGCACTTGGATGATTTCCCTTGAGCTTGCTTTCAATGCATGAAGAGGAATGAGAGCTCAAAGAGGGAAATGAAAGTGTTTGAGAGTGGCTTAATTAATTTGCAATAGCATCAAGAAGTTCCTATGAACTCAGCCCTATCATATATATAGGAACCCTATATCAACCCTCAAAACCCAAGGAAACAGCTAAAAACAAAAGGCTGCAATGGCTAGTTTCTGGGCAGAAAAGTCACTGACAGTCGATTGATGAACAAATGACAGTCGACTGTTCAAAGACTAGAAAATATCCAACAGCTATAATCTTAGCCATGACAGGTGACTGATGAAGTCAAAACAGTCGACTGTAAACAGGACAGTCACATGTAAAACCTTCAGTAGGCGACTGCTGCAGGGGATGGAATAAAACAGATAGTTGCACTCTTTCTCCCAATAAGCATACAGGCGACTAATGACACTAATACAGTCGACTGTAAAATAGACAGGCGACTGTAAAATCTTAATCAGTCGACTGCTGCAGGAGATGGAGAAAAACATAAAGAGGCAGTATTTGCACTTACGCCTTTCAGACGACTGTTGATCATTCCACAGGCGACTGTAAATATACATGCGACTGTAAATTGATCATCAGTCGACTAATGCGAAAAGCTCAAGTAGAGTCAATAGAAATGTTGACTATAGAAGTGCATCACAGTCGACTGTAGACGACTCGACATGCGACTGGAAATCACCCAGGCGACTGTGAATCCTTCAGCAGGCGACTGTTGGAGAACCAGAGACTCCAAATGAGTCTTTGGTTAAGATGAGCCTATTGGATTGGATTCTATGATAATCCTAAGGCTCACTAAGATGGTTAAATGCATGAGCATGTATGAGTTGACCATCTATCAAGGCATTACATCAACCTAGACTCAAATGAGAGAGAAAGCAATAAAGGAAATATTACATGGATTATATTGCTTTCTTTAGAGTCTATGGCTTCAATCTTGATGCCTGATGCTCTCCATCATCTCCAAGCTTTGGCACCCCTTGAGTCCAAGCTTTGGCCCTTCTCCACTTGATGTCATTCCTTACACCAAGTGTTTAGTCTCCAAAAATGATATTCTTGAAATGTAACTATGAGACTAAAACAATAGAGTCATTAGTAACAACATAATGTTGTGATCATCATCAAAATAACATTGATATAAAACACAAATACTCAACATTAGAATGCTTTTTGAAACTATTTCTACATGATTTTCCATGTAATAATAGTAGACTAATTGTTGAGTAGGATTCGACTACTTTTATTTGGAAAACATGGTCAATGTTTTGTCCCCCAAAAATAGTCGAATATAGTAGTTTGGGGAGTCGACTATCGTTATATGGATAATCGACTACCAATTATATATCAGTCAACTACCTTGGCCCAAAGACTTAAAAAACACAGTTCTGTATTTACGGAAAGCTGTCGATTTTTTCGTCGGGATGGCAATTTAGGGAACCGTTTTCAACGATTTTTTTGCTCCCAATTTAAGCTGAGAGCGATGTGATTTTTTGCATCCATTTTATTAAGCATATTACTATGATTTTCGAGCATTCGAAACTCTCTCATGGGCTCTAAAGTTTTCAAGGCTTTTATTTTAATTGTTTCAAATCTTTTAAGCATCTTGGCCTTAATCAATTGTGAATCTTGTCAAGCTTCATCTTGATAATTCCGAGATTCCAATTGATTTTTTAATCTCTTTGCTTTAATCTTCTTTATTCTTGAGATCAAAAAGTTTTTCAATAGCCATTCACAATACATAGAGCTTTAACATATTGGCTATAAGATGTTGTAAGAAACTCATCTTCAAAGAGAGGTTTGTAAATCCACACTAGGTGTGATGTTAAGTGGTTGGTTGTGATTAATTGGTTGTATCGGTTAGTTGTGAAAAGCCTCGAGTGGTTAGGTCCTCACTTGGTGGGTTGAGTTTGTTGTATTGGAAATTCATAGCAAGTTGATCTAGTTGATTATAGAAGCCATCTATTTTGAGGCATTTATCTCTCTTATTGGATAGTCGGTTAGTATAGACAATGCCAACGGGGTTGGGGACTGGACGTAGCTCACGAGTGGGTGAACCAGGATAAATACATTGTGATTGCATTGTGTTCAGTGTCTCTATTTTCCTTACTTGCACTTGTGATTTAATTTCCCTGCACATCTCTTATTACTGATAGTAATTGTGTTGATAAAGAACATAGTAGAGTAACTTCTTTAAGAGTCTTACACATAGCTAGAAGTGTTTAAGTTTTTATTGAGTGTAATTATTTTTAGCACACCATTCAACCCCCCTTATAGTGTGTTTGTCATCTATATGATTCCAACAATAATGACTTTTAAAAATGTAATATGCTTAGCAATGTAATATGTCCAGCAAAATGTGTAATGTGACCATCAGCATCCGTACTATTTTTGCGCATAAGAGTGGTTCAAACACAAGATGTCCTATAAAGAGAACCTAGAAATAATCCGTACACAAAGTGCACAAGATCCTTAAAAAAAAACACACAATTTGCGAGAATCGCACGCAGCTGAAAACGAGAGAGCAGTGTGGAGGTGTATGAGGATCGTCTGTGGATAAAACATGGAAAAACACAGGGTAATGTGCGAAAAACGTTGGGGCAAAATGGAAAAATGCCAATGGCATAGCCGTAAATATGGGGAAGCGTGATGGTGTTTTGGGGAGTGTTCATTGGTTTTATGAAAGTGCAATGACAAATATGTAAATAGTGAGCCTTGAGGAGGCCTTTTTTAGGTGAGATGACATATCCTGTGGTGATGTGACATGTTCACATTGGACAAACATGACACATGTGACTAAGTTATGTTTTATAGTCTAGTGTTAACTAAAGAGAGAGACTATATACACCTCAAATTGAGGTGTATAGAGGTGATTTTGCCAAAAATAGCAAAAATTGAAAAGGAGAGGAGGAGATGTCAAACATGTAAAAGGTAAACATGATGTAATTTTTTTCTATTTTTAACAAAAAATCACTTCTTTCCGCCTCATTTTGAGATGTGTATAGTCCATTTTTAACTGAACATAGAGATGCGTCATGTTTTAGTCGATAACCCTAACATTACTTCTCTTCCTTATCCTTCCCTTGAAAGCGTCCATTTCCCTCAAAAACCCCCGCCAAAATTTATTTACCCCCATCCTCTTCACTTTCCCATAAAATCAATCAGATCAGCTGGCTGCTGTGCCCTATCACTTGAATCCGATGGGAAAGAAGCGGTCCATCGTCGTTATCTCCGATAACGACGACGACGGAATGGCCAGCGGAGATAGATCGTCTACAAGATCGAGGTCGGCACCGTCGTCGAAGAGTTCTCGCGGAGGAGGAAGCTCCAAAAAGGCCAATGTTGGCCGATCCAAGACACGATCTGGCAAGAAATACGAAGACGAGGTACGAAGCTCTGAAAAGGCCAATGTTGGCCGATCCAAGACTCGCTCTGGCAAGAAATACGAAGTCGAGGTACTCAAAACTCTCAAATATTTGCTTTTTTTCAAGGGTAAGCAACTTTATTCATATAACTTAACGAATTACAATATTAGTCTACAAAATAGAGCCAAACATAAAATGCAAGAGAAACAAAGACATAAATAATCCTACAACTTTAGTAGAGCAAGGAATCCTAACGATACGTAGGATTCCGAGTATCCCTTGAAACTTTTCCGTCGAGGTGGATTCAAATAAGTCTTTTTGAGTGTCTTTTAAGTTTGGAACTAAGCGGCGTATTTCATCCTCCCACTCTTGGTTTGTTGTCGTAGCATCTCCATCAAATTCCTCCACCCATTCTTCCTCATATTCATCTTCATCAGCATTTTCATCACCAACATTGTCAGGGTCATCAACACAGTCATTACCAGAAGGGCCCCCAGTTTCCGTAGCATTTGGAATCACATGTACATATGCTGCCTCACCAATAGTAACCTCTACATTCCTATTAGAAAGACCTCCAGGCTCTAAAGTAGCTGAAAAACCTCTACTCGTAACATTCCCTTCATTAATCAACACACTTCCAGCCGCAGATAGAGTAGCCTTACCTTTCTCCACCCAAACCTTCTTAAACAGACATGGGGAGGTTGAATGCCCAAAGCACTCACATGTTGGACAGCTTGGAGGCAAGTTTTCATATTCCACTCTAATGATCACGTTCTCCTCATACTCCACAGCAATCTCTATTGATTTTTGCAATTTGGTCTTTGCATCAATTTCAACAAAGCATCTTGCATATGAGTACATTTCTCCTAAAGCTGTAGCCTTATCAAGGAATAAAGGCTTCCATATAGAGCTAACAATTATACTGATGCACTCCGTAGACCAAAATTTCAGTGGCAAGTCAGGAAATATTACCCATACTGGAATTGATGACAGAAGATCTCTGTCCATTGTGAGGTCTGGAGTCCAGCGTCACAGCACTATCACTCTCTTATCAAACATCCAAGGCCCTCCTTGGAGTACCATGCTACAATCTTCCTCCAGCTCAAACACGAAGAAGAAAAAGCCATTTCTCTAGAATGGACTTGTAAAGTATCCTTTGGCCGCCACAAATGATAGACACATGCACGAAGGTGAGAATAAAAAGATTTGTCACCCACAACATAATCAGCTAGTGTTCGTCCCCATTTTGCAACATTAGTAGAGATTGCTTCCTACAGAATCCAAGGGACAGTCTTGCCTGAAGGAACATCCCGAAGAGGATAGTAAGAGCATTTGCTAATCTCTTCAACAGCGTGTCCTACAGAAAAAAGCGAACTCCAGGCTTCTTGAGCAGTCTTCGCCACCCTCAAAGGAGCAGGTGGTTGGCCGGCAGCTTTTTCCTTCCGTATGTTATTAGAATTCCGTTGCAGTGGAGGATATTCTTCAGCGTAATTGGGTGTTGACTCTCACATATTTGCTTGTTTGTTCATTATATATATATATATATAATGCATTGAGGTGGAATTCCTTGTCGTAAATTTGGGGAGAAAACCCTAAAAGGAAATGCATTGAGGTGGAATTCATTGTCGTAAAATTTGCGATGATAAACCATAAACGGAAGAACTTTGAGAGTGAATATTCACAGACTGGAAAAAATGAAGATAACAATAACTCAATAAGATGACGGAATGATTTAGAGAACAAACTAGAGGCTGGACTGGGTCAGACCAAAAATCAATTAAGAAAAGGTACGAGAGTAACAAAAATTGATTTCCCCCCTTCATCATTATTTTTGTGTGTTGTGTTGGCGACCCCCCTCCCCAATTATGTGCGTGTATATGCAAAAGATATTGACATGTGATACTCGGGATCCATAGAGGGAGTAAATCACACATTGAAGTAGGCTTCAACATAGGCTTCAACATATGCTATGTAGGGCGATGAAATGTATAGAATGATTGCCAAGGATATATCAGCGCCAACATTTTAGAGAGAAAGTTCTTTAGAAGAGAGACTCATTTGTTTCAGGGAAATTTTCTTAATAATGCTTCATTTGGCGTCCAAATGCTGTTGCTTTTGTTGAAGTGGACTGGAGCTATATTGTGATACATTATTCTGTTGCAGAATGGATTAGGTCTGTTTGCGTTTTCACCCTATTGGGAAAATGGTCTATATTTCCTTATCAACAGTTAGACACACATAATCAGTACACAAATGGAGGTAGAAAGTTAAATATATTAGACTTTTTTGTTTCTTAATATTTTGGACAGGGATAATCATTTGTTCTCTTTTTAAATTATAATTTCTTGACACAAATGATAATGTACAGTGGTTACTTTTATTTATTTATGGTTGAATTCTACAAAACTACCTTTAACTTTCACACGATTTACATAAAAGTACCCTTGGCTTTGTAAATTACAAAAAATTATCTCACGATCTATTTCCTAGTTAGGTCCCCTAATAGTGGTAATAGTATTTGCAAAATGATTTTTTTGCCTCAATCACATGACCTTTTTTTTGCTAAATTTCACAAAACTATCTTTAATGTTGTAAATTAAAAAACTATCTTGAACTTTTTTAAAATAACTACCATCTATTAGTGCACTGTTAAAAGTTAACATGTAATAATCACATGCCTAAGAATGGAAAAAATACTTTTAATAACAACTTAAAAAATCCGTACACTTTGTAACTTTCTAATCTCGAGTTCTTTTTTTATTTTTTAATCCCAAACTCACAACGTGAGTTTTGAGAGAAGGCTGAGGTTGTTTGGTCAACAGGGTATGGTGTAACAAAATCTCTCTCTGCCCCATGTCTTACTCGCAATCACCGATGAGGACTACATCTTTTGTCTCGTTTGTTTCTTCATCTACTATGTTGGATTCTTGACCTGAACCCGGAAAATGAAATGCTTGATTCAATCAAACAATGAACTATTTCAGTTTAATCTAGACTCAAGCAATCAATGATTTTGTGTTATTTTTTGTTCATTTCAACTATTTTTATCTTTATTTTTAAAATAAAAAATTTAGTTGGGCCGATGTGCCAGTCTCTTATCCATGGATGCATTATAAGTTTTTTTGGCAAATATTGTTAGTGCATTCGATCTGAAAAAATAAATAGTTTGAGACAGGTTACTGAAATTTACGAAGTTAGGGGTAGTTTTTATAAATCTTGTGAAAATTAGAGGTAGTTTTGCGAATTTTTTTATTAAAGGGCAGTTTGTCATTCTTTGATATGTGAGTATCACATAAAGTTTAAATGGTTAACTAATAGAATGTAGTTATTTGGAAAAAGTTTATGGAAGTTTCTTTTGTAATTACAAAGTTAAAGGTAGTTTTCTAGGAAAAGCATGAATATTTAAGTGAAAGTGTGAAAATTAGCCTTGATTCATTTTCTTCTCCCCATCTTCCTGAAGTTAATATGTTTGTTTCCATTCCATGAAGGCTAAATTTGATAAAATTTCTGAAGACTTTGGTGAATGTCTTCGTGATTTCAATGTAGTGCCAGGTATGCATTTGTAGTTAAATTCCATTTCTTAATATTTAAGATACATCTGATGATTTGTGGGCATTTTGAATAATTGATTTTTTCACAGATTTGTATTGGCTTTACCTAATACACAGTTAAAAAATGTCATGTGTTGCTTTTATTTTAATATGAGTCGTAGGACAGCGGTCAGCGGACATCGGACTTTAGATGTTTCCTGATATGCATTTAAACAGTAATAATCCTCTTGCTTTTTATTTGCCATTCACTGGTGACCAGGATGTATGATGTGGGCAACAATGGTGGACTGTACTTCTCTTATTAATTGTTACAACCCCCCTACCCACACAACCACAGATACACACCTTATATTATAGGAAAAATAAATAATGAGATAAGATACTCACCTTATATTATAGGATAAATAAATAATGATATATCATGTCCAGGAGGAGGAGGAGGAGGAGGAGGAGGAGGAGCACTAATAATGGTAGCCTTCTTATTTAATACTTGAGTTTCTGATAGACATTATCTTGTTTCTCACCTTCTAGTGGATGTGTAAACCTTTGGGGTTGAGTAGGGACAGGCCGAGAATAATTCACTTGTAAATTACCCGTCCAGAGACAAAAAATGTACATAGATCTCCGATTTAGTATAGTTGGAAATGATCCGTTCCACGCTTGACCAAGCCCAAGCGCTATTGATTTAGTATAGTTGGAAATGATCCGTTCCACGCTTGACCAAGCCCAAGCGCTATTCCATGCTTGACCAATCCGCCCAAGCACGGCCCATATAAAATTACTTAGGCTTAGGCATGGTTCAAAACCTATGTGGATCTAGATCTATTGATCCATACATAGTTCAATTGGATACATGCCAACTTAGTGTGCTTTATCATGGAGGCCTATTTGTGCTGAATTTAGACTTCTTATTTTGTGCCGAATTTAGACTTCTTATTTTGTGCCATAATTTTTTTACTTCATGCCTATTGAAAACAATTATTTTTTCGAAGTTTATTTTAAGAACAAAAATGAGAAAAAATAACCAAGTGATCATCTTGCATAACGAGAGCTGCTAGTCAATAATAAACACAAATAAGTACATGCCAATTTTAAGTCATTATGGGAAAACGTTAGTTGGATTGAAATTTTACACTGAGAGCTAGATGAATGGATTATAATTAAATACTTTGTTTGAATAAAGATATATTTAGTTTTACTATTTCTTAACTTTTGAATGTAACATGTTTCAACTATATTTAGATCAGTGATTTAAATATCGGATATCGGGATCATATCGGGATCATATCGGATGGCTGATTTCATATCGGATAACTTCGAGAATATCTCGGGGACACATGTCAACATCAGGTCCTTCATATTGGATATTATAATTATACAAATCTTAATAAGTAAAAAATAGTTTTAACATCATAAATATACAATGTTGTTTATATTACCAAAATATCATCATAAAAAAGTTATAATAACATATTAAAATTAACCCTACTATCAATATATTACCTGCAAGCAATAAAATATTAAAAATTTAGAATATAACATGAATAAAAAATGAACCAAAAGACTTACAATAAGAGTGACCTACCTCATTCTTTGCTCATCTCTTGACTTTCAACATCTGCTGTCTCTAATGCTCTAATGCATAAATATTGTTTTTTTGAAAGGCAATAATAATGGTTCATTAACTCAAGAATAAAATACACAAAACACTTCAGAAGACATATAGTTCTAGACGATTCTTGGATAGAGGGGAGTGAGGGCACCAACGTAGTCATCCCCAAATAACCAATCATAGATTAGAACAGATATAGAAGTCTCAAAACAGGACGAAATAACTGTACAAATTAGGACCAGTATACTAAAGCCATGCGATAGTTCTGCCTCCTTTCCTTCCATTTGATAAACACAGCACACGAACCCGCACATTCTAAGTAAGGATAGACATATTAATGCTGTTGGATGCCATATTAATGCTGTTGGATGCCCTTCACTCGTCATGAACTCCTCCGAGGGCGAGACAGAGGAGAAGCTCTCTTCGTATAAGTATCTTGGTTGGATATGTCATTGGCGGGTTTCTTATTCAAAATGTTAGTGAGCATCACATGCCACTCTACTGTGTCTTTAGTAATAGGATCGGGAGGTGTCAATATTAGTGGTGGTATGGGGAACAGGAACATAATCATTCTGTATATTATGTGGAGCAGAGGTAGAGGACCTATTTTGAAATGCTGATGTGTCAAAAGCACTTACAAATCTGTCACGAGAAGATGTATCTACTGGTGGAGAGGCAACCTCAGGTTCAATGGAGGGTACATCTACAATCATAGAGTTGTCAGCAACATTACAAGCAGAAGGCTTGACGATATGAGGATGGATGCTATCTTCAGACGTAATACTATCTTGGACACAATTATTAACATCACTTGTCACCGAAGGAGATTTATTTGCAAGGGTACTAGTATTATTTGGAAGCACGGTAGGCTGAGCTAGCTTTTCTGATATATGAGGAATTTGTTTGGCCTTCTACATAAGAACTGAAGGGCATTGATCATCCATATGTTCAAAACAGCTGCACTGTGAACATTTGGGAGGAATCCATTCATATTCCATTGGCAATTCAATCTGTTGGCCACCTTCAATATCTAAACATAATTTTTGAGGCAATGGATGAGCAACATCGATTTCGATAAAACATCTTGCATAAGCCAAGCGCTTACCCATCGCTGTAGCTCGGTCCATATACAATGGCTTACAAATTAGGCTTGTCGCTTAACTAATGATTCTTTTAGACCGAAGCTTTAGGTGTAGAACTGGAAAATGAACCCAACATGGACTGATGCAAGTAAATCATGAACTAAACCAATATCCGCATTCCATCTTCGCAGAACGATAAGACGTCCATCGAATAGCCAATAGCCAATGGACATCTTGTAGGATTCTAGTACAATCATCATCCAGGGAGAACTTAAAGAAAAAAGAAACCATTTTCTCAAGAGAACTTCAAAACCCCAATAGAACTTCAAAACTCCCAACAGGCTTCCACAATTGAGCGACACATGCTTTAAGATGAGAAAAGAATGGCTTATTCTCGAACACAGCTAACTAAAGTATTGGCCCATTGTTCAGCATTTGCGTCTATTTCCTCCTTGGTGATATGTGCATACATGCGCCCTTCAGAGTCTTTCTTAGGCTCAATGTAGTCTAGCCTACAGTCAGCACCCATATTTTTGCCCAATGAACAAATATCTTCCCAGCTTATGGGACCAACACCCGCAACAAATTTTGGAGTGAAAGGAACATGTCGATTTTGATTGAAAAAACTTAGAAGCTTATTGTACAACAATAGGCATTGACACACCAGAGCCGCCACGAATATCTTTGCTAAAACTATTCGTTTGGACTCGAGCATTATGATTTCGATCTTTTCGATGTCTCACAGCGGTCCAAATGTGTAATGTGAATAGAAAATGTTAGATTGTAAACATTGTAAAAAATACAGAAAATGCCTCATTACAAAATGTTAGATAAACATAGAACATACGTTCTACTAAAATTTCTAAAAAGATATTTAGAGGTATTTCTTAACTGTTAGAGGTATTTCATAAATATTAGAGGTATTTCATAAATGCTTACAAGTTTTGTACAAGTTACATACATGTTAACTCGTTGCATGCTTACAAGTTTACAAGTTACATACATGTTACATGCTTACATGCTTACAAGTTTTGTACAAGTTTGCCATATTATTAGTGCCATATTATTAGGACAAGAAATTTTTTCCTATAATTTTTAATATTTTGCACTATAACTGTTTGTATATTTACTACAATTTTTACTTGTTATATGTTGCATTCAGTTATAAACATTAATTAAAATGTCTCGAAAAACTCCAAAGGAGAAAATGTTGGTATTAGGTGGGCTCATTGTAAAATGGTCGGAAACGATTATAAACATATAAGGTGCAACTGTTGCCAAAAAGAAATGCATGGAGGCGTGACTCGCCTTAAGAAACACTTGGCAGGAATTGTCAATGGTGGTCAATCATTGGGAGAGCGATTCTTAGCTATGTGTGTATTAAGCCAAAATAGTCTCTTCGTCCACCTGTGAACGAAACCAGACCATTTTTTCACTCATTCACACAAAGACCCGGAACCTGTTTAACAATGAAAAATCTTAAAAAGTTAGTCTATGTGCACTATAATATGAGGCTGAGCAAAGACATGTGCAGATGGGTAATAATGATGACCAACTGATTTACTTGGATCAAATTTTTCATGAGGATGATTCCTAAAGGAATGGACCAGGGAGATAGATCGAACAGAAAATCCTTGGTTGGATGAAGCACTTGCAGAAACAAAACAGACAAGAAGCAATCATCCGCACCAAGTTATTAAAGGGTTTTCGCGGATCCTTAGGGCACAAAAACTCTATTCCCGTCCTAAGTTGGACGGAACATAGACATAAAATTTCAGCGGAAAAATATGTTAATCTTATTAACATGCAGCCCTAAGGAACCAAACACTCTTAGCCAGGATCTCTGCCAACTCGGGGTGGATCTGACCACCCAAAAAGGGATCTAAAATACTGCGAATAATTAAAACGAAAGCTTCTAAAAACATACTCGGAATCTTGACCCTGAGGCGGGTAAGATGTTCCGCACCGTCTTCCGAGCCGCTCCCTGTCCCACGCCGAGCCGCTCCCCGAATCACTCCCCGAACCGCTCCGCATCCCGAGGCGAGCAATTCTCGTGTCGCCGAGCCAACCACGCGCCGAAGAAAGTTTCACGCGAGTGAAAATCTTCGCCAAGACTTTGGATCCGAATCCGAACTCCTTTCGGCTTTGCTAGAGCCCTCAGGAGTAAGGCAGAAATATATGGAGAAGAAGAATATTAATTTAAGTCTAGATCCGAGCGTGCTCCAACATTTACGGGAGCTGCTCAGATCTGGAGCTTGGGACGAGATTTAAGGAGGGGAGCCGACCCCTATTTATATAGGCGGCTGACTGCTCCCCTTTACTCAAAATCCGATGTAGGACTAAATTTGGAGTTATTCAATTCAATTTAGTTTGTCTTTCACAAAGGCTAAATTTCCGTGAATTTTAACTCCCTCACCGTTGAGCTTCATGATTGATACAACCTATCAATACGAATGGTGTTCAACGGTGAACGCATAGGAAAAAACGATGAGTCAATCGGAGTCCGTTTGACCCTCCAATTGATCGCCCAAAGTTCAGCCCAAACATTGTATTTCGCAAATACAAGCAGCCGTCAAAAGAATCAGCCACATAGGGTTCCAAACCCGTTGTGGGGCCCACAGAGTGGGCCCCACAGCCTGTGCACGCGCAGTGCACGCGTTGGGCATATGCTATGCACGCGTTGTGCACGCGCCTCACCGGCGTGTGCTGTGGACGTGTCTCGCGTGCACAGAAAGGGGGCGGGCCCGCATCAAATGCGGGCCCGTTCTTTTGGTTCGCCCGCGCCAGCGCGCGCGTCAGCGGGCCCCAGGCCCCCCCTTTTATTAATTTTTGTTTCTTAAACAAAAGGAACTTGGGCATGGTTTTGGGCCTTTATATGGGCCTTTTATTTAACACTTTAAATAGACTTATAGGGCTCGTTTGAACTCCGTTTTTGACGCGGTTTGAATCTGCGTTTAGGCCGGGACGATCCCGTCATACAGGTAAACTTTTCCTTTTGTTTATTTCATTAAATATTGTCGTAAACTATTTACGACACATTTAATCTGGTTTGCATCAAATGCAAAACAGTCCATATCTAAGCTTAAATTATCATTTGCATCAAAATGCAATTTTCTCTTCCTTTGCATCAAATGCAAATTATTCTCCATAACTTATTTCTACCTATTAATAGACGAAGGTCGCATTCTGTGTGAGACCCTATAGACTGACCCTTACAACAGGTTGGGCTCGAAGCCCTATACGGCAGTGACCACGAGCAGTGGTTGCCGTCCCTGCTTCAGAATCATCATTATGTGGTTGATTCATCGACATGAGTATTGTTGGGACCACCCTGACTGTTTCCGTGATGAGTTCCGCAGTTATAGTCTCTTCGTCTTAACTATGTCGTGTAGATCAAGTCTAGGGTACGGTCAAACTGTCAACACCTACAACTTGACTCCGGTTAGTTTCTATCGATCTTTAGTCAACTAATGTTGGACTTCTTCCAACATACTCTGATCAGAGATTTTACTAAAGACCGTACTAACTCTACGACACTAACTCCCATTGACCGAGAGAGACGAATCCTCTCTTGGTCATTACTCTCCTCGCACGCTTCAAGTGACACCCAATCAAAGACCTTTCGACAGGCCTAGCCTCGAAGCTAGGTCAGTGATCTAAGTGACACTGTTCACGCACAGGTTCGTAAAATGACCTCAAGTCAAAAGACCAACTTGCCTATCATCACTAAGAGTTTTCATTGACAGATTGGTCAATATAACCATATGATAACTCTTGTGGATCGTTTAGTGAACTCATTCTCTAATGAGCACATGTGTCTCGTCTTCAACTTCGCCAAGTCAAACGATTATGAGATCATCGCCACCGCTAAACGGTGAAGACTAAGACACAATGGTATATCCGATGTTTCGATATCCTTGTCTCGAAACATCTACGACCACGAACTCTTTTAGACTTATGCTACAGGCGGTCAAACATTTCTCCATGATCGAGATACTCATCTCGATACCTGTTTGACCTTGCATATAGTCTCAGGACTTTACCTAAGTTAATATCTAATTATAATATAACTTAGATAAATTATTACCAAACAACTTACTGTTATTTCGAACAAGATGTTTGTGCTATTCACACAGAAATAAATAGCCTTGAGGGCATCATCTCTCTACATCTCCCACTTGCACTCAGGTCCATTTATCCCGGTATCTCATACCGTTTTTACACATAAGTTTTTCAAGACTTCATGTGGTAGAGCCTTCGTGAGTGGATATGCTAAACCGTCTACTCTATAAACTTAAGGGGTTTCTATGTTCATGTTAGACCAACCATTTGAATCTCATTCAAATAATTCACTTGTTCTTTCGGAATCCATAATATTTTATTTCCTTGGATCTTATCCAGCTCATCGTACCTTACGATAATAATTTTAAATTAGTTACTGGTCATTTCAAATGGCTTATATCTATTTCTGATAAAGTGTCAAACCTTTTGATAACTTAATCAAAATAAATGTTCCATCCCTTTAATGCCTCGCATGTGATTTTTACGCTCTCACTGACTTTGAAAACTTTCTGGCTTAAGTTGGTTCGTCTAAATCATATTTAGAAAAACGAACTTATAAGTGAATGCTCCAATTTTCATGGTCAACATGAGCGTTTACATCGAGTTTAGTCCGAGTAGATCTGTACACATCTGTTGGCGAAAACGGTTTCATCATAATCCGTTTTATAGGAATTAGGATGAAAACTGTTCTCGACCAACATGATTGTACTTCACTATTTTCTTTCTGCACCAATCTTTTAAAGATTTACTTGCAGAAAATGAGGAAACATTTTCCTTGGGCACGTAAACTAAATTCCAAAATTTATTTCCGCACACGGACCTATTCTTTTGCATCAAGTTATAAATCGGAGTTACTACTCCGAATTTCATCCCGGAAGTTGACTAAGTCATCATCAGTTATGATGTCTAACTTGACTCTTCGTCTCACGAGATTCGAGTAATTATACAACTTCCTAATGATCGATTTAATGAATATCTTATTGATATTGTCTACATAGAACATTATCAAAACCTAGGCCTTACTATTTGGGACTTAATCCAGAATGACTAACTCAGAGTCACTGGCTATGGGTCGCACCAAGTCTAACTAAGTGCGATTCATATTTTTTAACACACCGATGTGTTAACAGACTTGACCTGAGAGAAAATCACATTTTCTTTTAATTACGCAAGATTTTATGTAGCTTAGTATTTGACTATTCGATCTAATCGAATCAGTTTAAATACTTTTGTCATTTCGTTCTTTATTTTATCAGACTTTTGTTTCATCAAGAACACGTGTCTTAATAAAGTATAAGAATAACTTATTTTGGTTAATCCAGACTCGGGTACATCAGTATGTACGGGACTGAGTTCGACAACCCATTCTCCCACTGTCTTACAGATGGGTTTCGACAGTTATATCTAAGAGGATAAGATTCACAAGTGTCCGCAGACTTTATAATACGAGAGGTCAGACCAATCTTTATGTGACTTGTGAAGCTTAGTCTCTTGATACGGCCTAGTCTATTTTGCCATATAAATTTGCTACTATCTTGTGTATTTATAAATCAACATTTAATATATTATAGTTATTACAAATTACTAACACAAAACATTGCTTTAGAAGCAAGGTGACGACATTCATTAAAATGTGTTAGACGTCTTTTGCATAACAATTATTCTGAAATCGTGACATCAAAATATGTCACATTTTCATTTCCTCCTACTTATGCCTTTACGAATGATAAATATAATTAACTTTCTCAATTGACTTTCCAGAGTGCCCTTTTCCTTTTTTAAATCATATTTAGATATTAAATAGCCCAACATAAATGAATAGCTATGCAAGCATCTCATGTATCCAAACGCTTGAGCTTTCCAACCTTGAGTGTAGCTCAACACGTTGCTTGTCTCAAGATCTGGTTGGGATGCATAGTCTTGCACTACTCATGCACTCGTATTCGACTCAAACAGTTTGATCGAATACTCGAACTTTGCGGATCAAAATTGTTTTTCCATACAACATTGAGTGTAGCTCGACAAGTTGTAGGGAGAAACATATTTCGAATATCCTATATGTTCAAGCTGCCCCATATAGAGGCGAGTGATATGTAGCGTAAATTTATTTGTTGGACCCAGAACTTAATGAAATCATATTTCTTAAGTCTGTTCTTTAGAAGGTCATTTTAATGTTAACGGGAATATAGTTTAATTCTATCAATTAGAATTTAACTTGATATTCAATTAATCAACCTATTTGACCAGTGAACTTATTCCATTAAAATATTACATTTTGATTTCTTCGGTACACATAGTCTTGCCCTAGTTTAGCATATGTTCAATATTAAATATAGGTAGAATGGCTTTTATCTATCTATATCCTCTCACTATTTTTACGATCATTTTTAAGCCTTAACAATGAACGATTTAATCGAGTTAAATAAATGGGTAAGAGATCCAATCACCCTGAGCCTAACAACCTTGAGTGTAGCTCAACAAGTTGCTCGACTCTGTAATCGGAAGATGACTCTTCATCGATCATATCAGATATGACTGTCTTATCGGTTTTTACCCCTAGCCATTTGTGATCATGAGTGCTCATCCAAATCACAATGCCTAGTCTAGTCGGACCCTTGTTTTTGTGTCTAGCTTGACTTGCCTTGGCGGTCGGTGTATTCACGACCCGTCAGTTTGGGTCAGGTCTTAGACTACATCTAGCCAGACTACATCATTGACATCTCACGCCAGCGTTCGGTGTATTCACGACACGACAGTTTGGGTCAAGTCAAGATTTCATCTTATGTATTTAAGGAGTTGGCAACTAGAACACGGGTCCTATAGTTGCCAACCCCTAAAACAAGAAGTGCTACGGCTAATCTGGAAGAAGATTATTAACGTATTTGACTTAGAGATAGTCCAGGGTGTCAAACAGTCATGATTCGCGTCATTGCGGTCCAGCGGAACACAGCCATGGAATTGACTAAGACCGGATCACTATCCCTTAGAAGGGTGATCCAACAAACTTAGCCAAGCACATTGACTGGATCATGGTCCATTGAATGAAGCTTGTCATTTTTATATGCGTGCCATAGACCCAGAAGGCTTTTATTAACAATTAATTAATCCTATCAACTAGTTGAATCCTTAAATTCAAAATTTTAGGATTTGTTTAATAATTTTTACTAAATCCTTATCAACTATAAGGTTCACGTGCTATTCTAATCGTTATTAGGATTTTAATAAATGTATTAACATCGCTAAAAGCGAAGTCCTTGAATGAGAATTAATTTCATAACAATTAGAATTAAAATATCATTAAAGGGACTACCCTAATCAGGAATTAGGTCTTAAAGGTTTGTTAATGTTTTATTAAAACATAACATGTCATTAAAATTTATCTCATAAATTTTAACGGGTTTTTAATGGCTAATCTTAGAGGGTTGTCTTGTGTTATCAAATAAGTGACAACATTCACATAGCCATTAAAATAAAGTTACACTAATTTTAACGCATAAAAAGAGTGTACAACTATTTAACAATTAAATAGAATAATGTTTATCACATAAACAATTTTAGCATGCATACTTAAATTTAACATTTAAATTTAAAAATATGATTTTTAAAACATTTTATTTTATCTCATAAAAGCTTGTTTTAAAAGATCACAAAATTTAAAGAAAACATTTTTCTGTATTTAAAAGCGTTCACTTAATTATCGCAGTCCTAGATCAACATACAGACATCGCTCTGATACCACTGAAGGGTTTTCGCGGACCCTTAGGGCACAAAAACTCTATTCCCGTCCTAAGTCGGACGGAACATATACATAAAATTACAGCGGAAAAATATGTTAATCTAATTAACATGCAGCCCTGAGGAACCAGACCCTCTTAGCCAGGATCTCTGCCAACTCGGGGTGGATCTGACCACCCCAAGAGGGATCTAAACTACTGCGAATAATTAAAGGAAAGCTTGTAAAAACATACCCGGAATCTTGACCCTGGGGCGGGCAAGATGTTCCGCACCGTCTTCCGAGCCGCTCCCCGTCCCACGCCGAGCCGCTCCTCGAACCGCTACGCATCCCGAGACGAGCAATCCTTGTGTCGCCGAGCCAACCACGCGCCGAAGAAAGTTTCATGCGAGCGAAAACCTTCGCCAAGATTTCAGATCCGAATCTGAACTCCTTTGCGGCTTTGCTAGAGCCATCAGGAGTAAGGCAGAAATATAGGGAGAAGAAGAATATTAATTTAAGTCTAGATCCGAGCGTGCTCCAACATTTACCGGAGCTGCTCAGATCTGGAGCTTGGGACAAGATTTGAGGATGGGAGCAGACTCCTATTTATATAGGCGGCTGGCTGCTCCCCTTTACTCAAAATCCGATGTGGGACTAAATTTGGAGTTAATCAATTCATTTTGGTTTGACTTTCACAAAGGCTAAACTTCTGTGAATTTTAACTCCCTCACCGTTGAGCTTCATGATTGATACAACCTATCAATACGAAGGGTGTTCAACGGTGAACGCATATGAAAAAAACGGCGAGTCAATCGGAGTCCGTTTGACCCTCCAATTGATCGCCCAAAGTTCAGCCCAAACATTGTATTTCGCAAATACAAGCAGCCGTCAAAAGAATCAGCCACCTAGGGTTCCAAACCCATTGTGGGGCCCATAGAGTGGGCCCCACAGCCTGTGCGCATGCAGTGCATGCGCTGGGCGTGTGCAAGGCACGCGGTGCGTGCCTTGCACGTGCCCACCGGGTGCGTGCTGTGCACGCGTCCCGCGTGCACAGAAAGGGTGCAGGCCCGCATCAAATGCGGACCCGTTCTTTTGGTTCGCCCGCGCCAGCGGGGTGGGCCCGCTGACGCGGGCGTCAGCCTGCCCCAGGCCCCCCTTTTATTAATATCTAGTTATAATATAACTTAGATAAATTATTACCAAACAGCTTACTGTTATTTCGAACAAGATGTTTGTGCTATTCACACAGAGATAAATAGCCTCTAGGGCACCATCTCTCTACAGTTATTGCCAAGTGAATTTCACGTACAAGCGAAAGAAGACAGTAACTCAACAAGAAAGCGATGATGATTTGTCTTCCGATGACTCGTCTTACTGGGAGAAGTGGTGACCTTGCCTATGATACAACATATTCACATGTGTATAGAGATCATGATAGACATCATCAGAGTGAAGAAAGAGGGAACGATACCTATATTGGACAATCTGATTATCACATGCATTAACATTTTTTTTTGATTATTATGGAGATTATGATAATCCTGCCATTCATGAATCATATTCTACTATATACTCAAGCAGTCATGATGATGATTTCGCACCGTACAGACACTCTGATGGCTATACAGATTATGATAGTCAATACGTGTATAGTTGAAATGTGACTGAGCGATTCAGCGGTAAAGGCAGCCATCACATGCCTTTCATCGAGTCGAGCCGGCTCTCTGCATATGATAACATGATGATATCATTTTTAGGGCGAGAAAAGATGCAATTTTGCTATCCACCTTACTACTCTGCATCACACTCGGATCAGACTAACTTAGAATGAGATTTTTTTGTATCTTTTGATTTATTTTATATTTTTTGATTTATTTTATTCATTTTTTGTTGTATAAGATCAAATTTATACCTCATCATTTTTGTATTGGTATTCTTTTATATTAGTAAAATAATGAAGGGTTGGCTGGGGCCGGGAGAAGATTCAGTTAAAAATTTTTGACAACTATATATCTAGTATAAATTGTCGATGCATCTATATGTTTAAAATACCATATAACTGTATATATAATACGTCACTGTATATATACATATTTAAAGTATTTCCGAAACCGAAACTCAAACCTGAAACAAAACTACCGATACGAACAAAACCAAAGCCGAAACAATCGAAAACGGACGAAACCTGACCGAAACTTAAAATTTCTGTAAGACCGAAACCGAAACCGAGATATCAAATCTTGGATAAAATAGCTTTAATTTATTAATAACAACATATGATAATAGCTTCGTATTGGGCCACACCATGGCAAGTGCAACATTCGATGATTATTTTTTTTGAGAGAGAGAGAGAGAGAGAGAGAGAGAGAGAGAGAGAGAGAGAGAGAGAGAGAGACCTTTGATAATTGTATGAGTCAGACCAGCAGGAGTTAAGAATACTACTTTCTACTGTTTCTTGCTGAAGATCATGTATAGATCCAGTGGTCACAAACATGTAAGCATCTTCCAGCAATTTGTCATATAAGCATTATTTGTTTTACATTTAATGATAATATTAAAAAAACCTAAGAATTTTATGCATCAAACTTTACAAAATCTTACTCACAAATCAAGCTTTTTTCAATGATAATATGTTATCTGGAGGAGCCAATGCAAATCTTTTTAGCATATTTGAGCCATCAAAAAGTACACATGATAAAAATGAAATTATTTAACTACCTATTTTTAGAACAGTACCATTCAAACGTGGAATATTACAACAACATGCTGAAAGTATTATATAAAAAATAGGTATATATATAAGTGCAAAACTGTATGTAAAAATAAGAAATAATAGCGACATATTGTTGTATGTATAGTACATTGAGAAGCATAGTCTATACATATTGAATTGCTGTTCAATATTGAGAGGCTGAATTCTTTAATGTTCATTCTTAATAACTAGCTTCAGATACACTTGTTAGCTTATGAATGAACGATCTTTTACATGCCTCTGTCGGTCTGTTCATATATGGCTTTTTATGAGTAGGTTTTCATCTGGTACATATTGATGATTCTCATCTAGGCTAAGACATGGCGTGCATACCGACATGTTGTACTACAGTGCAGTGTTATTTGATAGGAACCTACAGGCAATATGTAGTAGTACAGTGCAGTGTTACTTGATAGGAACCTACATGGGCCTTGATAGACTGTGGCATTGCACTCCCAATACTGAACGTTCGTGATACACTTTCACATACAAAACATGTCAGAATTTGCATTCTCTTATGGTCTGTCCCTGCTTTACTGACTTCTACTTTTGCTTTAACGTTTCCTGGCAGTCCCTTTCCTTTAAAATATGTTTCCCTTTATTAATTTTTCAAGTAACTTTTTGCCAGGCATACTTCTAACAGCTATACTTTTGTGATGTTTGCATTCGGACAAAAGCTAAACTAGCTGCTAGCCTGTTTTTCTTATTGTCGATATAGAATTTTATCTTGTTTTATGAAAGTCATGCTGCTAGATTTTTTTGACTGAGTGCAGTAAGAAAATACTTGGATCAGGTTGGAAATGTGCAAATATGAAAGAGATTTGGGTTGATAAATATAAACCCCGTTCCTTATCAGAACTTGCCGTACAGAAAAAGAAGGTTAATATTTTTCCAGCGATTTCTTACAATTTACTTAATTATTGTATCTATTTGGAGAGTTCAGAGGTGCAAATATTTGCTAGTAACACTCCGTTAATTCAGTTCCATCTGGTCTAATTCTGTTGCTTCTTCTTTTATTCTCATTCGACGATACGGATTTTTAAAAACCATTTTCTGGAAATTCTCTGGAAAATTATCCATGACCTTGTATATGTGTATTGCTAAAGTAGATGAAGGAAATGCACAACAAATACCCAACTGGTTAATTCACTTAGATGGTAATTAGATTCTAATTGTTGGATGTGGGCAGGGGCGGAACTACGTTGAAGTTGCCCTAGGCAGCTGCCCTGGGCAAAAACTTAAAATAAAATTATTTACCACACTTTGTCAATCAGTTCCTCAGTGCCCAACGGCTCAGGCGTTGTTCTCCCTACCAGATTATCTAGGTTCGATTCTCAGTGGCCACACATTTTATGGTAAAACTTACATTTTATGGGAATGGTTATGCAAACAAGTCTAATTTTTTACTTAATTTTTTTAAAAACCCACAAAGTACCCACATTTCCCCAAGCCGAGAAATCTTATGAAATTGAGAAAAACCACAAAATACCCTCATTTCCCCTAGGGCGACTTATGAGATTGAGAGTCTCCGTGAGAAAGGGTGATGGAAAAAAAGAAAAAAGATTGGATTTTTAATCATCCGTTCTCTTTTTTCCTTGTTTAATCTTTGTTTGAAATGCCATTTTTCTTCCTTGGATTTTAAGACTCATATTCCCTCACAATTTTGATTGTTTAGAGATCATTCACAGTTCTTTTTAAAAGGGTGCATTTCATGGACCCAGAGTATTTAGATATCCTTGGATTTTAAGAATTCTAACAAGATGATTTAGAGATCATTTACTCAGTACTAACAAAATCCTTCCAGTCCTCTCAAAATTCAAACCTTTTTATAGATCCTTGGAGTTTAAGAGGATTTCAAGATCCTTAACTGAGAATTGTGAAGGATCCTTCACTCAATTCTAACAATGTTTTACATTTTACGTATTTTGCATTCAATAATTATGTATTTATCATATAAAATTATTTGTACATTAGACATATAACTTGTATTTTAAAGTGCTTTATATTTTTTCTCATAATAATGCTTCTTTTTTCTCTTTCTTTTATTTTGATTTTAATTCCTATGTTAATACATCATGCAGGAACGTGATTGTGTATATTTGCCCATGACATCTCAGGGAAGGAAAAAAAAATAAATTTATTATGTAAAATCACCATCTCTCTATATAACTCTTTTTTCTATCTGAATCTAACTCTCTTCTACCTCTAAATTAATGTAAAAACATTCTATATCAATTATTATTTCCCTATGCTTGTGTGTGTATATGTATTAACGTAAATAAAATAATCTTTAATTACTACTTTGTTTATCAAATATTAATTTCGTAGGCTGTCTATATGTATGATACTATTTTGTCAACTTAAATAGACATTTTATAGGTTATATATTATATTTTGAATTTATGTATAATACTATTTTGTAGCTATTATCAACAAATAGTTAAAGCATGTTAATACTTAATTTTTTTGTTTTGGTATTTTTTAAAATATATATTCTTTACATCATATTTATTTTTGCCCCGTACAAAAAAATTCCTGATTACTTCACTGGATGTGGGATTCATGGCAGTAGGGTGGATCCCAGGGAAATGATACATTGTGGACATTCAGTAAATCTGATGTCATAGTTGAATAATGACAAGCCTTAAAATGTTTTTTTGACAAGTTCAATATTCATCATATGTCCTAAAGTTGTCTAGTCTAATATAAAAATAGCATCCTAACACCACAGAAGATAATGATGCTCAATATGATAATTACGAACTTAAGAAAAATTTGTGTACGCTATCACCTATAGTAGATATATAAACACTAAACATAATTTTACACATAAAAGCGAGATTTTTATGAAGGTACAATGCACATGCAATTTTCTCAAAAATAGTACAACAACAATAATTGTGTAATAAAAATGTATTCTGGGCGTATGTTATATATATATGTATGTGTGTGTGTGTACATGCTCATGATGATAATTAAATAATCATAATCAAATAATGATTTCAAAACTAATTTATAATGATGTGTAATTTGACGATTTCCTAATTGGTGAAATATTCTTAATTTATTTATTAATTAATCAATCTATTATTTAGTAAAAATAATTTATAAGAATATTTAAATATATTTGACTTCTAATTTAATGGGCTTTTAATTAAGAATTCATAAACAATTATTTTGTTCTATTCAAACGTTATTTAATTATATCTGGATTCGTATTTGATGGGTTTTCATGGCGTCAGATTCTTAATTATTTAAGCTATCTTGCTCGAAGTAGTGTGAGCTTGTGTCAACAGATGACTATGCTGTAGAAATTTTACTACAATGAAGATTGATAGACTATTTTAGTTACCAAGTCTCAATTAGCAGTTAACACCTGTCAAATTATATATCATTGGATTCTTTTCAATGCTTCTTGTTTCACCTTAATCTGAATTTTATAATAAGAGAGAGATTCGAAATACCATAGGTTGCATATGAGTACTAGTCATTGACCTTTTTTTGTAACATGTATCGGTTTTGTGGAGAACACGGGCATTTTTTTTGAAAATATGAACATGTTTTCAATGCTTTTCAATACTTCTTTATATCAAATTATTTATCATTGTATTCTTTTCAAAGCTTCTTGTTTCACTTTAATCTGAATTTTTAATGAGAAATAGATGCGAAATACAATAGGTTGCACATAAATACTAGACATTGACCTTTTTTATATAATGGATTAGAATTGTACAGAACACGAGTCTTTCTTTGAAAATATGAACATGTTGATAAGTTGGCAGAACTAAAATTCAAGCTTGCTCTCTTTGTAATTGTTTGTAGGCTCATTGTTAAGAGTAAGTGCTGAGTAACTTATGGACCTTAGTACTACATCAACAACCTGATTTCTTTCTGTTTGATAATGGTCTAAAATATATTAACCGCACGGGGGGGGGGGGGGGGGGGGGGGGGGGGTCTAAATGATGCTTGGATGGTCGGCTATGTTTGCACGATACTCCAATCGAGGAGATGTTCCCCTATTTAATATGTGCCCCATATGCAAATGCTTGAATATTTGATGAATACTTCTGGATACTCATGGAAAATGACGTACTATTTAATATTTATAACATATCTTAGGTGTAGCAAAGGCTTCCAAAAATATATTCGAGCGCAAAAACCTCTAAATCGAATGCATGGATGATTTGTTGATGTATCCGTCTAATTTTTCCAGGGTTGTTATGGAAAATAGTTAAAAAAGTGAATATTCTGGTACGAGATTTGATTGATATAATCACTGGTCATAACCCGTGATCATAGATCACATGACATTCAAAATATGCACCCAAAAAATTTCAACCCATTTAAAATCATTCCCTCTAATAAAATTACAGCCATTTCATGATCCCCCTCCAAAAAACATTTGCAATCACCTTCAAAATATTCCCACCAACAATTTTTTAAGAGAATAATGTGTATCATACGTCATATGAGGCATTGTCTCATATTCCCTCTCATATAAAGCAACTAAGTACAACCAAGTACAACCAAGTACAAGCCCATGTAGGCTTCTACTTGGTTGCTTTATGTGAGAGGGAATATGAGGCAATGCCTCATATGGCGTATGATACACATTATCCCCATTTAATCAAATTTAAACTAAAATGCAGTGTTTGCGGTCTTAGTTTTGGTCTCGGTATCACTCTCTCGAAAATTTAGGTTTAGGTATCGGTATTGACCGTTTCGTGGGGGTTGGACGTGAGTTTCGGTTCGCCCGTATCGGTAGTTTTAAATCCTTAAAAACCTATCAAATATGTAAAAATTAAAGTAGCTTGAAGTTTGCCTTGCACACCCATCGTTTTACTTTGCGCACATACTGCTTACTTGCAAGTTTGCCAAAATAGCCGGAGTTTCTTTGCACACCCCCCGTTTTGCTTTGCGAACATACCACTTATTTACAAGTTTGCCACAAAAAATCTTTAAGAGGTTGTGAGACTGTTTTACTCTAAAGCACATACCACTTATTTACAAGTTTGCCATTTAAAGACAAATGCAAGCATCGACCTCTCCCAGCGACGCCTCGACTCGAGCCTCTCTCTCTCATGTAGATCGGCAAGGCGAGGCAAGGAGGCGATGAGTTCGGTGAGGTGGGCCGTCGATTAGTTCGGCGAGGCGGCCTGCGAGGCAGGATGCGAGGTGGTGGCGGAGAGTTCGATTCTTCTTCTTTCTCCTTTTTTTCTTTTTCTTCTTTTTCTGCAACGATGGATGCATAATTACATGTCTGTTCATCCTAGGGTTGTCGGAGCCCATGGAGTTTCGGCCAGTATCGTCCGATATTGGGTGATACTGGCAGGAAACCTATGGTTGCGGTCGAAACTGATACTTGGTGGTCAGTATCGTATCGATAGGGGGCGGTATCGGTCTGATACGGCCGATGCCAGTTGGTATCGGTTGATACCTCAATCCTTGCTAAAATGTAGTCCACTAAAATTTTTGTCCCTCCAAATGTAATTCCATCCAGATTTAGTTCCTCCTAAAATTTAAAATTAAAATTTAGTTCCCTCTAAAAAAATTTAGTTATCCATAAATCTTAGTTCCATTCGGGCTTAGTTCGTCCAAATTTTAAGATTTTAGTTCCTCTAAAATTTAGTTCCCTCCATATTTAGTTAACCCCAAAATTTTAAGGTTCTCCTCTAAATTTTCACAAACTCTCATTCTAACTATTGATTCCTCAAGATTCAATACCAGCCGCTATTCTATCTACCCTTTTGTCCTAGTCCGCAATCCCGTTCAAAAACATCCTCAATTGTATAATAGATTTTATGTTAAATCATTATGACCTTAGAGGCTCATGTTGTGCATAAATAACCTTAATGAGCATTCACATAAAGTTTTATGGTTATATCCATAAATTATATCCATAAAGCATCCGTACCTTGGATTTCAAAGATTTCCCATATCCTCGTACTCGTACTATCTTATACTCGTACTATCTTATCCATATCCTGTACCATATTAAGGCAACCTTGACGGTCAGGGGGATTATTGGTCGTGCTAAATACTTTGTAGCTAACAATGGAAACTGGACAGAAGCTTCTTAGTCAGAGATTAAAAGAGAAGATAGTGAACAATTTATGGGAAAAGAAGCCAAGAACACACTGAATAATAGTCGTAAAATGGCATGAATTCGTGGGAGTAGTTGGAACCTTTGTGCATTGCTGGATTTTTAGGGGGGATGTGGTTAGAAGTTTCATGTGGTTGTTGACGGTGCGACCTGTCCAAGCGTCTTGTGAAAATTAAGGATGAATGCCATGAAGAGGGTTTGAATCATGTGATTGGTTTTGGCTCTAACTATAATGGCCCGCCCCCTCTCCTCTTTTTTCTTTTTTTTCCTTGGCCCGCATCAGGCGCAAGCCCTGTGGGATTTTCCTTCTTTTTTCCCTCTTTCTCTTTCTCACTTCCTGCAGCGAGAGCCCATCTCCTAGGGCTCTTTCGATCGATCTTTGCCCTCTCTTTCTCTCTCTCGTCCTCTTGCAGAGACACGAAGCCCATGCCAGGGCCCTTTCGACGACGCCTCCGTCCTCTCCCGTACGAGGAGCCCCCATCGTCCTCTATCTTTCAATTCGACGTCGACAACGATGCTTTCCCCTTCGTCCTCTCCTATATGCGAGCAGCCCCCTCTCCCTTTCATCCTCTCACGTCAACATCGCCATGGCTCCGCATTGTCCTCTGGGACTCCTCCGCCCATATATGTCCTCCCATTTGCTTGTTGAGTTCGGTGAGACCCCCTCCTTGCATGCGATTAGATGTGGCAACTCCTTTTGCTTGCTGCCTTGGCTTCCTTGCCGTGTTGGGTTCGTGGTTTCCCATTGCATGCGGTCTGCCCTCTTGCTTGCTGATTTGGGCTCCTTGCTCACTGTGGCTGCGGTTGGCCTTCTCTTGCTGCTAATTGGATGTGGCTGACCTTCTTCCACTTTCCGTTTGGGTTCGGCCCCTCCCTTTTGCTTGCGGTAAGTCCATCCTTGCTCCTCTTACTTGCTGTATCTCTTTCCTGACTTGTGTATGGTGGCCTTCCTCCTTGCTTGTTCTTGGGCTTCCCTTGCTTACGGGCAGTCCCTCCTTGCTTATTTAGGGTTCGTGGCTCCTCTTCCTTACTGGTTTGGGAGTTCGGTGGCTCCTTGGTTGCGGTTGTCCCTTGCTTGTTGAAATCGGGGTGTTGCGGCTCTCCTTTTACCCGCGGTTGGTGGTTCCTTGCTGACTAAGCTTGCGTTTGGCTGTTTCCTGTTGTTGATTGGGTTCGGCTGAGAGTCTTGCTCGTTGTTTTTGGCTTCTTGTTTACTGATGGTTGCGGCTGGGCTTTTCTGCTGGTGGTCGGGCTTCGGTCCTTAATTATCTTGGTTCTTCGGCTCCGACTTCAGTTAGACTCTATCTCCTATATCTCCTTGCTTGGTTACGGCTGGGTCTTTTGCTTGTTTTGCTTGCAGCTTTGAGTTCCCTTACTGGTTGTTGAGTTGTGGTTGGGTTTCTGCTGCTTGTTTGGGTGCGGTTGGTTCTTTACTTGTTTGGGGTTCCTCTTGCTTGTGGGTTGTCCTTTTCTTGCTGGTTGTTGGGTTCAATAGTCTCTACTGCTGATTTAGGATTTCTTGCTGATTGTTGATTACGGTGGCCCTCATCTGTTTGCTGCCTTGGGCTCCCTTGGGTGGTTGCTGAAGTTTGGCCTCTTCCTTGTTTGCTGCCTTGCTGTCTTGGGCCGTTGTTGCAGGCTGGGGCTTCCTTATTGTTGATGGGTTATTGCCTGGGGTTTGGTCTCCTTGCTGTCTTAGTTTGTTGCTTGTGATTTGGAGTTTCCTTGCTTGTTTTGAGTTCCGGTGTGGTTTACTTGGAATCTGATCTCTCAGGCCTAGACCCTCTAGCGTCATCGTGAGTTTGATTTTCGAGTTTTCCTTTGTTTTCTTCGTCTCTTGGTTCATTGCATGAATGGGTTGGTGGATTGTTTCTTTTAATATATATCAGTTCAGTTTGGAATATCATGCCATGAGAAACATCCATGCTTTATCACATGCTAGCTTTACTATCATATCATTTCATTATCTCTTCAGCTTGCTAGTATCATGATGTTTAATATTGTGATTAAATTGCGTGGAACTTGGGTTGTTACATGTATGGCAGTGGATTTTCTTGACTACGTAGTTTAACTAATATTAAACTGGAAACCACATCACGACACTAAACTAATAATTGGTTATTTCTGCTTGACTCACTGGGTTTGGAGAAACTTATGATTGTGAGAGTACATGAGCAACTAGAGCCATGCTTCAGTATAGTTTCGGTGGTTGGATGCACTCATATGTCTGTGTACAAGTCAGAGGGATCACAAATCCTATCATGAATCTGTTATACCTGACTGAGGCATTCAGAGTCATTTCACAGTTTACACTTCATCTTGCATACCGTACTCTTCCTCATAAGTCATGGCCTAGGATTGATTCACTTTAGTGAGTACCATCTTACAGTAGTTGTGTACATTTAATTATCATACCATATTACTGCTTTGTTCTGCACCATTAACTCTATTGTTATCAAGTCTCCTTTTGTGCACCCTTATTTTTCTGTCTCTTGCTTTGATATTGTCTACTCTATTGAGCGTGGAGCGACTTCTGTTGTCCACTTGGTACGACGCACAAGATCATACGAAAGTACTTGAGCACGGGGTGTCAGACTTCCAGAGCAGGACTTTGGAGGCTTGAGCTGGCGGCAGGTGAGTGTTCTATTTATGTTTCAGCCGTAGTGTAGTTTTATTACTGTTCTTACCTGTTTGTTATGCGTATTTCTAGTCTGCACTGCTACACATTGATTTCACTGGCACATGCAGGACCTGCACACACTTGTCTTAATTGAGGCAGTACCCGGGGAGCGGGGCGTTACACTAACCCATTTTGACCTGTTAGTGAGTGTTGTGCAAAGGGATAACAATAACCCATTCCCAATTTGGAAACCAAACCAACATTTTAAAATAGATAAATAAAGATTTCTTGGCAATATTTCACACCCAGATTGTTAGGTAACATGTCGGATTTGACCCAACTTAAAATGGCATACATAGTTTCATTGAATATTTTAAGGTGGGTTGATTTTCTGGCTTGTTGGTGACATTTAAAACATTTGGTCGCAAGTTAAAGTGTCGAACAAAGGCAAGAAAGATTAAGGGGAATTTTGTTACTCATTGAACCCTGCTAAAGTAACATCTGGACCAAAAGTCTCCTTAGTGGACCGTAGTCCAATCCCAGAATGGCACAGCTTCATTGACATACTAGTTTAATGTTAGATCTTTAGTTATCCTTGTTTTTGTTTGCTACATCAGTTTTAGCCTTATATATTTTTAGCATGCTATTTGTCCATTTTATTGATATCTATGCCAGAATAAACGAATACAATTTGTAATTTATGATTTAAAGAATCCAAGACATCCTGATATCGTGCCTGATATCGTGCCTGAACCGATTATATTTTTCATTAATTTGTTTGCTAACTTTTCCTTGATTAGCAGTGACGAAGATTGACATTTCTCTAAGTTGCTAAGCTACATGTGTCTCTAACACATTTTACAGATTTTAGTGTGAATCATTAATAGAGATCGAATTTGAGAAGGAGTTCAATTCGAGACAGAGTCTTTTATTAGAGAGAGTATGCGTCCTTGATTTCTTATTAGTTTGAGTCTTTTTGTTATTTTGAGAGTTTTAGTTATTTGAGTCTTTTAATTATTTAAGTCTTTTTATTATTTGAGTGTTTTGGTTGATTTAGAATTTTCTAGTCCTAATCACATTCAAAGAGTCAAGTTGTAAGCTTATGTAAAGGCCATAAAACTATTAGTTTTTAATGAAAAATTTAATGAAAATTTAATGAAAATTAGTTTCTGGTGTATACTTTTAGTTTCTTCACAAATTAAATCTTTTGCATTGGTGTGCGAGAGTAGGTTTGATTGCTTGAGCGAGAGGTCTGAAGAAGCTCTACGTGCGAGTCGTTGATCAAAAGATTTCCAGGGTGCGAGATCTGAATTTTTTTTCAAATTCCTAATCTACTTCGTCAACAAATTCCCACCACATCTCTTTCCGGTTCCGGCCTGCGTCAAATTGGTATCTGAGCAAACCTGGTTTGTTTTGTCGCTTTTCTTCTTTTTTTCCTCCATCAATTTTTAGTTAGATTCCAGAAAGAGAGGGATTAAAAAGTTCAAAAAAACAAAAAAAAAACCCGAGGGAAAAAGAGAATTTTTGATAAAAAAGAAAAATAAAAAAAAAATCTGTGAAAAGAAGAGAAAAAAGAGAGTAGAAAGAACGAAAAACCAAAACCTAATTTTTTGCCACCCTCTTCCCGTCAAACCCTACCCCTAACATTTGTTCAGTTCCTTCGGTCGCAACCCCACACCATGACCTCCGGCGGCCTCCCCAAGCATCACCACCACCTCAGCAATGCTCCTCGATCATCGACGAACCCATCGGAGTACAGATTCGCCCTCGTCAGCGATGAAGACAATCAAAAACGCCGCCATCAAACTTTTCAGGCTTGACGGTGCCACCATCGGTGACGATCAGAGTCAACGACCCCACCGTAGGACTTGTCTACCGAGGCGATACTCCAGAAGCAAAGAGGGCGACAAATCATCACCGGATCCGTCAGAATCTGCAGCAACAAAAGCTTTCGTTGTTCGTCGGTGCCGCCTCTGGTAACGACTTAGGGGGCTGACCCCACCAAGACATTCCTCTCGTCAAGACACCCCATGAAGAAGCTCGGAGGTGAACCGGCGACAGAGACGTCGGGAAACGGCATTGGCGTCAGCCGAGCTGACATCGCTACAGTCTCGGCTCGGTCGAGCCGACTCTAACCCAAAGTTGAGCAGAGCTGCTTGCTCAGCTGGCTAAGTCGAGCCGCTGGCCCGAGCCTAGCTCACCTGAGCTGCTAGCCCGAGCCGGCTTAAGCTGAGCCGTTGATTGGTTAACGACTGCACAGTACGTCGGCCTATTTTTTGCAATTTTCTGGGCGATTTTCTAGGAATTTCCTTGCAGCTTCACTATTTTGACGATTCTTGATTTGTTTGAAGCTCAAATTCAGTGCTGTGCCGTTCCCGCTAGTGGATAGCTGACTCAACCAACTACTCAAATGAATGATTGAAAAAGTTTATGCAACTGAAAGTCTTCTGATACTGATGGAGATCTATATGAATCTAGTGCTCATGTCATTATCACTAGTAGGGATGGCAGTAATGGCCTGACCCGACTGGCCCAACCCGGCCCTCCCCGGTTTTGACCCGGTCCGCCCCGGCCCGCAGACGGGTCGGGATACGCTTGGGCTCCGTATGCGGCCCGCCCTGCCCCGGCCCGTCCCGGTAAACTATAGAAGTTCTAAAAAACCTTACTATTTTGATGCGGACCATGCGGCCAGTCCATAACCCATAACTCATACTCTGTTCCATCGTTCTCCCAATTGAGCCAATTCCCAATTCCAAATTACCAAATATATCACAATTCTCCCAATTTTGAAATAAAAATTTTGTTTTGGATTCATAGGGATGGTAGAAATGACCTGACCCGACCGGCCCTACCCAGCCCGACCCGGTTTTGGTAAGAATTTACCCGTCCCGCCCCGGCCCGAGACCCGTCCTGCCCCGACCCGTAGACGGGAGGGGGCAAGCTTGGGTAGTTAAATACCCGCCCCGCCCCGTCCCGCAATATTGTCATTCCTAATCACTAGGCATCTCCCTACAAAACTTGAAGACGAGGAAGATTGACGAAGAACCAATATTTTTCATACTTACATCAAGATATGTGATGAGTCATGTAAATTAATAATTGATGGAGGTGGTTATGTTAATTTTATCTCTAAGCCAGCCTTAGGAAGAATGGGCCTAGCAGCCGAGTCTCATCCACAGTCATAATATCACTTGGATTGATAAAACTGCTCATTTAGTTACGAATAGATGCTCAGTGCCTCTCCAGTTTGCGAGCTATCATTATTACATTTGGTGTGATATTATACTCATGGATGCAGCATATGTTTTGTTAAGAAGACCTTGGTTGTACGTCCTAGATGTGACTATTTATGGAAGGTTAATTATACACACATTCATATTTAATGGGAAAATATTTCTGCTGAAACCTTGCCAACTTAAGATTCCAGTTGCTCAACAAAATGTGTTAAACTTCAATGAGCTGAGCGTAAGAAGTCCTTTGTAGGTCGAACAAGAGCCTGATCAAGTATTAGAAACTAAACAAGAGTCCGAGCCTGGACCAGAGTCAGAACCTGAACCAGAGCTTGATTCAGTACCACATCATGAGTCAGATCATTATCTATGGCCATCGGTTGAACCTGCACTAGAACTGCCAAAAGAAGCGCGACTGGATCCGATTGAGCACATTAAGTTTGTTATTCCTAATTATCTTATACTGACCAATAAACAAATGCTTCTGCTTTTCTATCTTTTATGAATTGGGAAAAAGTACATGAGGATGTCCATCTGTCCATCTGCATCCTATTATACTTCAAGGTTCGTGGACACATCTTCTCCAACTGCAGAGGACTACTGCTTTCTGCCTAGCTGAGCTACTTTTGTTGTCTTTCACCACGAGGTGAAGTTCTTAAGCCGATAAAAGGAGTTCAGTTCGAGATGGAGTCTTTTAGAGAGAATTTGAGACCTTGAAGATTTCTTATTAGTTTGAGTCTTTTTGTTATTTTGAGAGTTTGAATTATTTGAGTTATTTTATTATTTAAGTTTTTTTTGTTATTTGAGTGTTTTAGTTGTTTAGAATTTCTAGTCCTAATCAGATTCAGAGAGTCATGTTGTAAGCCTATATAAAGGACACAAAACTATTAGTTTTTTAATGAACAATTCAATGAAAATTAATTTCTGGTGTAAAATTTTAGTTTCTCCACAAATTAAATTTTTTACATTGGTGTATGAGAGTGGGCGAAGCGTGCGAATCGGCGATCTCTACTACGAGTCGGTGGTCCGAAGAATCTCCACGTGCGAAGCATGCGAGTCGGTGATCAAATTTTTTTTGGGATGCGAGATCCGATAATTTATCAAATTCCTAATCTACTTCTTCCTCAAACTCCCACTACATCTCTTCCCACTTCAGTCCTACGTCAATCATGACGCAAACATCTCATTTATAAACTAATTCTTCTATTTTATTAGCTTTCTCATCACTTCTGATGGGATGAAACACCTGCTCGAGGATCCCATATTTAAGAGTGCTAATGGGAATCTGAGAAGGCCATTGTACAATTATTCTCGTGTTATCATTCACCACCACTTATCTTGACTGTTAAGCCTGAAACTTAGACGACCTTTCTAGCTAGCAATGGCAATGTCGGAGAAATTACTATAATGATACATAGTTTCTTTTGAGTGATATGTGTAGGAAAATCTTGGAACCTTAGAGTACGCCAACTCTACAGTTCGAGTTAAAGCTTACCTAATTATGTGTGAATGGAAACTTTTCCCCATGTCCTGGTGTCCTACACAAGATGCTTCATTGTAGAACATATGTAAATATGCCCCATGAACAATTTGTTTGCTCTACATCTCAGGAAACTTATCATAATCCAAATGTGCATGCTATGGCAAGGATCTCTCTTCTCCCGTCAGAAGACATGGTCCACCACATGAGACCTACTAGTAGTCAGAACATGCAATTTGTTAGCTTCGTTGCCATGAATTATTCAATCGATAAATAACCTTATTTGTATAGGTGCAAAATGATATTTTTCAGATTGGAAACTTGATTTTTCTTGTGTATGACAAGCATTCTCCACCATACATTCTCCACAAATAGAAGGAATGGATGTAACCTAGGTTGGCAACCCTAGAGGGGAATGAGTAGATTTGTATGAAAATTCACAGAGACAACCAAAAAGTTGTGATAATAAGTAAAGAGAAGATAATTGAGATGAGTGAACAGTACGTGTGGAGATAAGAGAGATTAAATGCAACGATACCATGCTATATCCTGATTTGGAAGCCAATATCCAGTTTTCATGCGTCTTGTTGGCATTTCCACTATTGCCACAAGTATTCAACTACAATCTTTCTGTTTCCTTCATTGAGTGGAACTCCAACTCCCTATCCTACCACTGTCCCAAGCACTGTTTTAATGCCTTCTTTTACTGGTGAACGCTCGACTACTATTCACCATCTATTCCATGTTTTAACCTCTTTACAAGAGATCACACACACTCTTAAAATGCGAGGATCCTTTTTGAAGGATGGATTTGCATAGTAAGAAGCGATACAAAAACTATACATCTATTCTATAAAAGCTGAAGATTTTGAATGTTTGTCCCAGTAGGACAAGATGACTAGGACATATGGGGTTATGACTAGGACAAGGACTTGATGACTAGGATTGGGATAAGTTTTGGAGGGAAATTTGTGGGGAAGATTTGAAAATTGAAATTTGAGGGGACTTAAATTTTGGGGGGAAACTTGAAATTTGGGGGTGAAATTTGTAGGGGGATTAAATAAACCGTGCCCTATGGGCATGGGTAATGCCTAGTAAGTTAATAAGATTTGACAAATGTAACTTTATACAACCGATACACATGATGGGATTACATTCCCCCTTAAATTGCTACCAGAACTTCTTAGAAATGCGCTTTTTATAAACAATGAAAGAATATAGCTGTAGCTACTCACATATTTGTAGTAGTGAGTGATGGTCAATAGCTGGTGGAACAGCTGCAATGGCTTTGTTACAGAAATTTTTGCTTTAGTACGTCCATTTTTTGTTGACTGAAACGAACTTGGCATCCATGGAAATCTGAACCTCCATGTATGAATCATTTAAGTTTAGACTAACACAAGTATATCAGAACTTGATTTTGGGCTCGTTTAAATTATATGTATCTGGCCGAAATTGATGCAGGCCACAGGAACCCTTCAAGTGTGTTGGCCAATATGCATGTATTCAAGGAAAAATCGACTGTGTTGGTCAAATTGCATCTAGATGTACTAACACCATGAATTATATCGAGATCAAATGTTTTGAGGACAGTGGCATAATAGATGATTGTATGACGAACATTAATCCGAAAGAAGGATTACAGGTGTTCATTGGTCTGGCCCAAATCCAAACATGTCCTAATTATTTATGGGTATTAAAGTGGTTCAAGGCCTGTATTAACCCTTTATTTAATTATTTGTGTTTTCCCAAAACCTGCCCGACAATGAACCTCATAAACACAACTTGATAACCACGAACCAAACCCTCTCAATAATGATACACATGTAGTTATATATTTACACACACACACACTCTCTCTCTCTCACTCGCTCTCTCTCTCTCTCTCTCTTGCGGCTATTTATGAATGTGTACTGTATGGTGTGTACCAAGGTTTGAAATATCACGGATACTGGGACGTATCGTGATACAATCCATTCGAAACTGGCCGATATGACGCATATTAACCAATGCCAACTAATACAAGAGGTGGTTTCCAATTTGAAGCACAACAATTTCAATTTTTACTTTTCCCAAGGCTTAAAGAATCTCAATTAATTGTCAAAATCAAGTTTTGAACTGGTTGTTTTAAATCATCTGTATGAGTAATATGAAATAGACCCCCGTAAAACTCTTCAGAGTTTCACCAAGACACGTATATCATTAGACTATTTTGCTAATACTATGTGGCTAATAGATCATACTTTGAGACAAACCGTAACTAAGTTAATTGATTTAGATATTTTTTAATGAAGATGTCCAATAAAGGGAATGCATTGGTGAGAGTATGATATCTTGAGTCATAGAGGTAATCCATGGGTAGATGAATCTCTACTTATAACCAACATCTAGATCAAGACAAGACAACCAATATGTAAAGTCTGATACATAACGTTGGATATTTTTGATATACCCAATACAAATACCATCATCTATTAGCTGATAGAAAGACCAGAACCAAGATTTCAAACCTTTTCTATGAACACATGTTGTCTATATCCATGCTAAATGACATACACATGATTATGTCCATATACATCTGTATCTATTTATACATCTCTAAATATATTTATTCATGGCAAACCATAAGTTAAACCCATCAAAACCAATTGACCTGTTTAAACCCTAAATGCAACTTGAACCCATTTGCACCTCGATGATGGGGTTCCACCACTTTTAAGGAAATACGTGTTTTTAATTATCAAATTTGGATTTGTAATCATTTTAAAGAAGACTTTCTAGTTTCTAGAAAAGCTCGAGTTAGTAAGCTCTTATTTGGTAATGGCTTCTCTCAACCGTTGAAGGAAAAAATGCCCATTTAACTTCTCTTCTTTCCTCCACTTCTCTACTATGATCTCTCATGCAATCTGATCTCTAACTAAAATTTTAAAATTTCTTTTCCTTGTTCTTATACTCAAGAACTCTCTTTCTCTCCCCCTTTTCTTTCTATCAAACACACACACATGCATTTATTCTTAGCCAAAGCACTCCCAAAATTCTATTTTTAAACCGTCATTTCTTGACAACAACTTAATTTTAAAATCATACTTCTTTTCCTAGAAAGGGCCAATGGCAAACACATCGTTAGCATGAAATGTTCTTTTGTGCTATCATCAAAGCTAAGATATGCAGAAAACATTGCCATGAAGAACCTATTTAAGCCCTGCTTAAGTTTGGCATTGCCTTATGCTTTTTGAAATGCTTTTGCCCGCTTAAAGATTTTTAATATTTTCATATTGCATGAACCATCTTAAAATGTTGAATTACTAGTCATAGAGGCATTCAAATTTTCCCCCAAAATTTTTTACACCTTCAAATTCTCTCTCATCACTAAAAAAATTACAGTCTCGTTCAAAATATCCTATCTCAAAATTCAACTCCATTCAAAATTACTCCCAAAAAATTTGTAGCCACCTTCAAAAAATTTCTTCCCAAACAAAATTAACCACATTCAAACTAAGATTTTGCCCACCTACGAGAATTTAGTTTTCCCGTAAATTTAGTTCACTCCCTCAAAATTTAAAATTTTAGTGCATCCAAGATTTAGTTTGTCCAAAATTTTAAATTAAAAATTTAGTTACTCCCTTGGAAATTAGTTCTCCAGAACTTTTAGTTTCTCCAAAATCTAGTTTAGTTTTCACCAAAATTTTTTGGGTTTTACCTCAAATTTTTTCACAAACTCTCAATCTACTCATTGCTTTACCAAGATTCAATTCCAGCTGTCTTTCTACAAACCCTCTTGTCATAGTCTGCAAACTCATTCAAAAACATCGCTCATTTGTGTTAAATCAAAATTTAGTTATTCCAAAAAATTTACTTCCCCCAAAAATTTTAGTTCACCTCAAAATTTAGTTTCATCCTTCAGATTTAGGTCCCCTCAATATTTTAGGGTTTTCCCCCCAAAATTTTCACATATGCTTAATCAATCCGTTGATCTCAAGATTCAGTCAGAGTCATTTTTTTCAAACCCTTTGTCGTAATCTGCAGACCCATTCAAAAACATCCCTCATTTGTGTTAAAACTAAAATTTAGTTATTCCCAGAGAATTTAGTTTCTCCAAAAATTTTAGTTCACTCAAAATGTAGTTCCTTCCAGATTTGTGTCCTGCAGAATTTTACAATTTTTCCTCTAAAATTTTCACAAAATCTCAATATACCCATTGATTTCTCAAGATTCAATTCTAGCCGTCTTTCTACAAACCCTTTTGTCCTAGTCAACAAATCCATTCAAAAACATCCCTCAGTTTATATTAGATTGCATAGCAAATCTATAACTCAGTGGTAGTAATCATGAAAACAATATTTATAAAATTTCCCTCTATTTTTACCTTTTTCCTTCATTTACTTTATAATAATGATTTTCTGCACTTGTATTTTGATCATGTTACCTGGCATTTTTTGCCGCCTAAACCCTAAAAACCTTGTTGATGCCTTACCGCTTCTCTCAGCTTTCTGATTTCCACAACCTTGACTGAAAATTGAAACCATAGGACTAGCAACAGAAAACTACATGAGAGACATGTACCTAGGTTGCCTCTTATTTGTATCCATGGTTGCCAATTGCCAACAAATAACATGCTCAAAAGCTGTTATCTGTGGGCAAATCTATCAAAATTGTTCATGAAGAAAAGGTGAAAGACAGAGGAATTTTTTTAGTTTGTAAAACTACAATTATCCGCTGTCATTATGCAGACAACCTTTGGAAGCAAAGGTGCCCCCAAGAACTCTCATTTATCCCTTGTCCATTTATATCAATACCAAATTTAAACTGCACAAATATCCAGGAAATCAGAAAAAATGCCAGATAGAAGTTCCTGTTTCTGGACTCCAACCTTAGCACTGCCAAACTCGCATTCTCTCTATAATTATTTTAAGAAAAATCTAAGGTCCATATAAAGAAACTATTTAAATTATCTCTATGGGTTGATTACTTTGGAATTTTGTAAAACAAATTAACCAGGATGATCATAGTCCTGTATGAATAAGCATTGTCCTTATCATGGTTCTGAAATATTCATGAAAAGGGAACTTAATCCATGACATCCTATAGTTGCTACCTTGTGGATCTATTCATCATTATTATTACTGATTGCTTGTATTTTTTTGAGCTTCTTGTGGAGCCGATCATTAACCATATTCTTTTTGTGAGTTAATATCTTCATTAAATTCATTGTATCTCTTTCTGTGAGGTTTAATCTCCATAAAATCTGCTGTATTTGTTTCTTTCTCAATCCGCTGTATTACATTTCTCTATTCCACTATGTTAGTAAAATTTTGTAATTAGACATTTAAGCTACATTATTTGTTGATGGAGATATTGTCTATCTATGTGAATAATCATTTCTTTAACTTTGAATTTCAGGTTGATGAAGTGAAAAGATGGCTTGAAGAAAGACTACTGACATTTGAGGTGGTATAATCTGATCACTTAGTAAGATTTATTCTTTCTCAGTTGCCTCAAAATAACTAATATTCTGAGTGAATTCTCCTTTTGCTTGAAGTCATTGAATCATTGCAAGTGAATACCAATATCCAATAATTATAAATACTATGCATTCTGAGTAAATACCAATATCCAATAATTATAAACAATATTTATTCATTTTAGTCAAAACTGTATTGTAAGCATTTATCATTTATTACTGACTTGAATAAAGTCAAATTATGTGTATTGAGAGGGATAGCCTGAAGTGATGTGGCAGAGGGGTGGTACAGATACCACGTTGTTGCTCTGATTATAATTGACCGGGGCATTGTGGAGGGAGACACTGTTGGGAATGAGGGGTTGTGGCCACACCGGTGGTGAATGTGTAATTTTGGGCCAGAGAGTGCAATTTTGTACCTTTGGGCCATATGGGCATTTTTGTAAATATGGGCAAATCAGCCCTATATATAGGAGTGAAGGGTTAGGGTTAGGGGGCATGTGGAATGAGGGAGAAAATAGAGAGGAAACGTTTAGGAGTAGATAATAGATTTTAGATCTTGGAGATTTAGCCCATTATCTTGTCAAGGGGTAGGAGAGCGGTTCTCTCTCTAATTGGAGCAAACTGCCCTTGGTTTTCTCTTTATTATCTATAAAAATCCTCTTTTTCCCCAAATCCCCAAAATTTTTCCTCCAAATCCCTAACCTTTCCTATTAAATTGGTAGCATGCCTCAGGGACTCTAATTTTGCTGGTGCTTTGATGACATAAAGTGACATTAAGGGAACTAGAAATGATATAATTCAATTAATTAAAGTTGAAGTTAGCTAATTTTCTTGCATGAGTCGGTTTAAAAATTAAATGTCAAGTTGATCATGAAATACTAAACCTAAATCGATGATGTGTGGATCAAATAATCTCAAAGTGATCATGCACACAGAATTATAAAGTGAAAAATAAAAAACAAATAGAAAGAAAAGTAAGAGAAGACACAAGGTTTACGTGGTTCACCCAGTTTAGGCTATGTAGGCATTAGAGAGTTTCTACTAATTCAAGATAGAAGAAGATTACAAGAATACATAGGTAAAGCTTTTCTCTCCCTCACAAATTCTCTGTAAAAGCAATATAAATACAATGTTTGAAAGAGCTCTCATATAGCTTTTGTAATGACTAGAATCAATGATATTGGTTGCTTCCTTTTTATAGAGTTTCTTTTTCACCTACACATGTCATCATCATTGTTAGAGTTGCTAAGCAATTTTTCTATGTTCAAGTTCAGTTGCAAAAGGAAGAATTGGTTTCACCAACCTTGGGTCATATATGGAATGGTTTGACCCTTTTCAACTTTGAAGCTAGACCTTTCAATTTCTTTAGACGAGAATTAAACGAGAAATCAATTTAACTTTGATGGATGATAATTCAACTTTAATAGCCGAGAATGAGGAAGTCATTTGAGTTATTTTTCTGTTCACAAGCAACACATATATCACAAAGCAACTACCCACAAGAAGGGTCCATCATATTTGAGGTATTTAAGATCATGTTGGGTTTTGAGTCACAATTCAACAATCTCCATCTTGACTCAACAACTTTGTTAAGTTCTTTATCCTTTCTATTAACCATGCAATTTCTACTGATGCCTTCTCCAATGTGCCATACAATACATCTTGATGTTTTTAACCATTGAGCAAGTCCAAGCTAACTGATGCGGACCATGCCAACTTTGCCAACAACACCGTCTTCGTCAACATATCTGCAGGGTCATTCTTGTTATTGATCTTTTCAGGACAATTTCACCATCTTTAGCAATTTTTGTTATGCAAGTTATAATGGACATCAAGATGTTTCATCCTTGCACACTAGACTTGGTGTTTGGCTAAGTGGATCACACTTTGGTTATCTCAATAAGCAAGTATAGCCTTCTGTTTGACACCCAACTCACCAGTTCAACCACAGTGCTTCCTTCACGATTTTTGCTGCTGCTGCGAATTCTGTATTTGTTGTTGATAAATCAATAGTGACTTGTAAAGTAGATCCCAAGCATGTAGGACCTTTTGCAAGAGTAAAAATATAATCTGTTGTTGATCTACGCCTATTTATATCACTCACAAAATCATATAATCTGGTGTTGATATCAAGATCTGGTAGAGTGTACACTATTGCGTACATGACGTTTCCCATTGTGCTTGCATAAGGTACTCGAGATAAGGGAGGCAAATAGGAATTGAGCCGATGGGTTAAACTCGAATCCGACCTAAATATTCGAGTACGGGTTGGAGCAAAAACATGTTCGGGGTGAATTCCGTGTCAATCCGTCTGCCCTGAATATGAAGCTTGTTGGGTTCGGGTTTGATGTCTAACCCTAAGCTACATGAATACACCCCATTTTATGATATATAATTTTAGTTTTCTTATGAACATAGTGTAGCCTGATGGCTTGTTAATTTGGATTAAAGGGATGAGAATCTGGGTTCGATTCCTAGTCCTATGAAAATTTAGCAATTTGTAAAACTCTCTAAGATTGTTCCTTGGGCCCGCTTACCTATGCTTCAACCAGACCCTTAACTAGAACCAGAACCCAATCTGTCAAATCGAGCTGGTTGGCTGTGGCTGACCCATATTTCATATGGATCGGTTACTGGTCTGAGATACCTAACCCGGGTTATATCTGGATCGGGTTTAGGTGGACCCAATTTTAGCAATTTTTTAACTCTAACAATATCCATTATCCCAGCTTACCTATTCTTGAAACCGAACCCGGACCTGAACCATACTTGGCCTATTAAATCAAGTGGGTTTGGTACAAGTAACGTGAATTTTATCTGGATTATGTTTGAGATCCCTGACTTGATTAAATTCGGGCCGGGTTTTGGTAGACCCTTGTTTGGACCAGGTCAAACCCGACTTGACATGAACCCCACCTTACCGGACACATTTATCATCCCTAACTTGAGACATGTAGTCACGCTCTGCATACATGCTTGGCGATTATAATGCCAATAACTTGAAGTGTGCTGCATGAGGAGTAGCAATGGGATTTGCAGTCTCCATACAAAATCAAGGAAGAGCATACAAAATCAAGGAAGAGCCTTCTCGATGTAACTCCTTTGATATCTTTTTCTTCTAGTCTTAACAAAATTCCAAAGAATCTTCCTTGCTTCCTTGAAGTCTTTCATTACAAACTCTGCATAGAGCTGAAGCTTTCTACTTTTTACTCTTGGGTCTGTCCTTTGCGGCATGTCAACTTACTATAGTTGATACATGAACAAACCATTTGGAAATCTTGTGTAATAGGCTTATTGATCATGCCTCTAATATAACCATGCCTTAGCATGAAGGAATCTAGTCAATTGCATCATTGTCGTGAAGATTGCTTGCACCTATATATAGATTTTTGAGGTTACATACATGATCTTATTTGCAACAATTAACCTTTTGGTTTGATGCATGTAGATATCATTTTGACATCGGGGTGTTCTTACTATAAGTCATGTAATGCTACAAATGCAAGCAAGGTACGAATAGAGTTTGCTTGACTAATGGCAATTAAATTTCATTGTTGTTCACGACTTTCGTTTAAGCATAGCCTTTACCAATTAGTTGTGCCTGAAATCTATCACCGCTTATTTTCGGATAAGCTTCCTTTTTCTTGAACTCCCAATTGATGGCTCTGAACAAATTTTGGGTGGAGACATGTTTTGATCAGATATGGTTTCGATCAGACCTGTATGGCTTTAATCAGATTTGGTTGACAGTTTTAGTCGACGGTCGACGATGCAGTTGAAGACTTAAGATGATGATGAGGATTGAAGATGGAGGCAATCAGGTTGATGTCAAGAGGAGTCAAACTTGATCAGAGGTTAGGTTAGGTTTACTAGATTTAGGGGTAAGGTTTGTGATACGATTCGGGAGATCGTATAAGCAAATCGATAAATTTGAAAGTGGAAAATGTAAAAAGAGGATTTTTATAGATAAGAAATGCGAAGAACTACAAATAAGTTGGGTTTCCTTTGAGACGAAACCCTATCTCCTAGCTTTGAATGTCGGATCAAAGCCTAAGAACCTTCTCGAGGATGGCTAACAAGTTTCTTCACAAATCAAGCATAAGAAAATAATAAAGGCGGCTAGCCCTAATAAATAGAAAAGTGGGGATTTACTAATCTAGTCTGAAAAGACTAGAATACCCCTAGAGCCACTAAACCCACTACGTGATGACCTTGCGCTCCCTACACCTCACGTATGTCACGATAGGTGGTCCCGCATCCTCGGTAGCCGGTGGGGTGGGTGCGTCCGCATCAATACCCCCCTAAAAGAGCCACATTGTCCTCAAGGTGGAAATCTGGAAACTGCTCTCGGAACACGTCATATGCCTCCCACGTGGCGTCACAGTCGGGTAGGCCCACCCAGTAAATCATCACCTCCTTTCACCGTCCCGGTCCCTGACGAACTGTCTGCACATCTAGAGGCTCCAGTAGTACCTCCATGTACTCCATAAGTGTAGGTGGCAGAGTAGACATGGCTGACTGGTCCACAATCGCTCTCCGAAGCTGCGACACATGGAAGACCGGATGTATTGTAGAAGAAGGTGGCTGGCACAACTGTAGGCCACCTTCCCAATCTTGGCCTCAATCTGGTAGGGGCTGTAGTAGCGAGCTGCCAGCTTCTTATTCTGCCTCCGAGCTAACGTCTTCTGCCTGTAGGGTCGCAGCTTGAGATATACCATATCTCCCTCCTGAAAGTGGACGTCCCGCCGATGGCCATCTGCCCGGGCCTTCATCACCTGCTGAGCCCTCAATAGATGTCTCCGCAGCTCCTCCAACATAGCATCACTCTCTCCCATATAAGCCTCAACCTGCGATACCGGTGGCTGTCTGTCGCTGAAGCGAAGCAAGGACGGTGGATCTCGCCCGTAGAGGATCCTGAATGGGGTCGTCCCTGCTGCAGAGTGGTATGATGTGTTGTACCAATACTCTGTCCACGCCAACCACCTGTGCCACTGTCGAGACGTCTCCGAAGCGAAGCACCACAGATAGGTCTCTATAGAGCGGTTCACCACCTCCGTCTGGCCGTCCGTCTATGGGTGGTACACCGTACTCCTCTTAAAGACTGTACCCTGTACCCTGACGAGTTTCCACCAGAACCCGCTCATGAAGACCTGGTCCCTGTCGGACACTATGGAAGCCGGTATCCTGTGCATGCGTATCACCTTCCGAAAGAACGCTGTGGCCACCGAGACTGTGGTGTAAGGATGCCTCAGTGGTATGAAGTGGGCATACTTACTCAATCGGTCTACCACGATGAAGATCATCGTATATCCCTCTGAACGGGGCATCCCGTCAATGAAGTCCATCGTGACATCCTCCCAGACCCTCTCTGGTAGCTCTAACGGCTGTAACAGCCCTGCTGGTGTCATGGCCATATACTTGTGACGATGGCAGACGTCACAAGCTGCTACTAACTGGGCCACACTCCTCCGCATACCGGGCCAGTACACCTCTCGAGCCATCCTCTGGTACGTCTGCTGTACCCCCGAGTGACATCCTGTCGCTGAGCCATGGAGCTCCTGAAACAGGACCGGTATAAATGTTAAGCCCGCGGTAATACCAACATCCCCTGGTAAAGCAATCTGCGCCCCTGCAAGGAATACCCTGTCGGCCCCTCCTTTCCCTGCCGCAGCAACTCGCGGATCCGCTCCAGCTCATCGTCACTCTCCGCCTCCTGCAAGATGGGCTCCCAGTCCAGCCACATCGGTCGCGACAGAGCCCTCAGGTCTATGCTTTCCGCCCGGCGAGACAAGGCATCAATAGCCTTGTTCTCCAACTCTGGCCTGTACTCGATGTCGAATCAGTACCCCACCAGCTTGGACAACCAACGCTGGTGCTACTCAGTAACCAGCCGCTGCTCCAAAAGGTACTTGAGGCTCCGCTGATCCGTCATAACCACGAACTCTCTGCCCAACAAGTAGGGCCGCCACTTCGTCACCGCGAAGACAATGGCCATCAGCTCTCGCTCATATACCGACTTCAGCCGTGCTCTAGCAGACAACACCTGACTGAAATAGGCTATGGGCCGTCCCTCCTGCATAAGCACTGTCCTTAATTCATACCCAGACGCGTCAGTCTCCACCACAAAGGATATGCTGAAGTCTGGCAAAGCAAGAACTGGCGCCGTCATCATCTCCACCTTCAAGGCCTCAAAAGACTTGGTGGCCTCCTCACCCCAATGGAATCCATCCTTCTTGAGCTGTTTGATAAGGGGCCAGGCTATGGTGATGTACCCCTTAACGAACTTCCGATAGTAGCCCGTCAGACCCAAGAATCCCCGAGGAGCCCGCAGTGTAGTAGGCACCGGCCAATCCAGCATAGCCGCTATCTTCGACCTGTCGGCCTCCACCCCCTCCGCCGAAACAACATGCCACAGGTACTCGATCCGTGCCTGATCGAAGTTACACTTCTTCCGGTTGGCGAACAACTGCTGCGCCATCAACTCCCGAAAGACTATCTCCAAGTGGTCCAAATGCTCCACCATGCTCCTGCTGTAGACGAGAATATCGTCAAAGAAAACGAGAATGAACCTCCGCAGAAAGTGCTGGAAGACATTGTTCATCAAAGCCTGGAAAGTCGAATGAGTGTTCGTCAAGCCGAACGGCATGACTCGGAACTCGTAGTGCCCCTCGTGGGTACGGAAGGCAGTCTTCGGCACATCCTCAGGCCGCATCAGGATCTGGTGGTATCCTGCCCTCAAGTCGATTTTCGAAAAGATTGCCGTCCCATGTAGCTCGTCTAGCAGCTCGTCAATTACCGGAATGGGAAACTTATCAGTGACAATTTCCTTGTTCAGCGCTCGGTAATCGACGCAGAATCTCCAACTCCCGTCCTTTTTCTTCACCAGCAACACTGGGCCCGAAAAAGGACTCACACTTGGTTGGACTACCCCAGCCTGCAGCATCTCCCGCACCATCCGCTCAATCTCGTCCTTCTGCACATGTGGGTATCGGTACGGTCGCACACTCACCGGTGCTGCTCCCTCACGCAATACAATTGCGTGCTCGTGCCCTCTGGATGGTGGTAGCCCCTGCGGGTCCTGAAAGACCTCCTGATACTGCTCTAGCAGCTTCTTGACCGCCACTGCGGTCTCATCCCGCTGCTCCTCCCCCTCAGCTGTCATCCTCTGATACTCCACTAGGAACCCTTCTCCTTCGTCCCGCAACGCCCGAGTGATGGCCTTGAAGGCCACTAATGAAAAATAAAGGGTCGGGTCCCCTGTCAATACGACGGTCCGCTCCCCATCCTGGAACTCCATCCTCAGAAGCTTCCAGTTCACCTTCATCTCCCCCAGCTTCTTCAGCCACTGCACCCCTAGTATGATGTCCACGTTGCCCAGCTCCAAGGGCAAGACATCCTCCATGATCTGCACACCCTGCAAGGTCAGGCACAGAACCTTGCAGGGCCCCTTGCTCTCCTCCATCTTCCCTGTCCCCAGCAGCACGGTAAACTTCTCCAGCGTGCTCAGCTGCAGCCCATGCCGCTCTACTACTCGGCTGGAGATGAAATTGTAGGTGGCCCCACTGTCTATCAGCACCGTCACCGCCGTGTCCCCTAGCTGCCTTGATAACTTCATGATGTGGTTCGGAGTGAACCCCACCACGGAGTTCAAGGAAACCTCCGCGAAGTCTAGATGAGACTTCTCCTCCTCCACTGGTGGCTCCTCCTCGGGCTTCTCCTCCTCACCCACGTACCCCTCCTCGTCCGGTACCATGGTGATTTGTAGTAGGCGGCTCGCACATCTGTGTCCAGAGGTGAACTTCTCGTCGCAACGGAAGCACAACCCCTTAGCCCGCTTCTCCCTCACCTCTGCCTCCGTCATCCGCCGCCTGAGAGCAGCTGGGCGGCCCTCTCCTAGAGTCTCAGGTGTATCTGTGGGTGCCCTCTGTACAGCTGCTGCAGGGATGGGGCGGGTGCTCTGGTTTTCCCAAGCCCCTCGTATCCTTCTTTCCTCCGCATGCTTCTCCTCCGCCTTGTGGGCCAAACGAAGGACATCCTCTAAGGTCGCCGGGCTCTGCATCCGCAACTCCGCCCGTATAGAGGGTTTCAGCCCCCTCATGAAATTTCCGATCATCACCTCATCTGTCACCACCTTCACCCGGCTATTCAGCATCTTAAATCTCTCCACGTAGTCCCTCACTGTCCCCTCCTGTCTTAGGGCCGACAGCTGCTCGTAGAAATCTCCCCCTGCTGTCTCCTAGAACCGATCCACGATCAGTGCTGACAGCTCCTCCCAGGTGCGAAAAGGGGCCCGTGCTATCTTCCACCGGTACCATGCTAGTGCATTTCCCTCAAAATAAATCCGATGGCCTTCAGGACCTCCTGCTTCGTCAACCCCATCACCTGAAAATATCGCTCCGCCCGATATATCCATCCGTCTGGATCGGTGCCATCAAAGGTCATCATCTTCAGCTTCATCAACCGCCGGTCCGCGTTGATGTCACCCTGCTGCCCATATCTCCACCACGGTCACCTCCCCGACCCAAACCGCCACCCCGAGTCTCCATTAGGCCTCCCCCGTCAACCCCGTACAACTCCTCAGGCCACCCAGGCCTCTCCAATGCCTCGGGCTTATAGTGGTGTACTGGAAACTCCGGTGGTCGTGCAAAAACGGGCCTCGGCCCAAGGTGTGCAATCTCCGTCCTCCAAAATTGACCTGCCGGGGTCCCAATAGTTGCTCCCGATGCCCATCCGCCTCCAACCGTACCCGAAGTCCCCCCAGAGTGGGGGTACGAACCCTGCCACACCCCCAAAGGGTCGGGAAGGAGTCACCGGGCCCCCAGGAGGGGCGACCCAGCCCGCCGGCCCCCCAGAAGGGCCGGCCCAGCTCGTCGGGCCCCCAGAGTGGGCGGGCGACCATTCCGCACGCCGCCAGCTCCGGACCCCGCCGGGGTGCGCCGAAGCCCTAGGAAGGCTCAGCGGCTTCGCCCAGGCCTGAGGAGGCCTAGGTTGGGCCGCCGAACCCCCGACAGGCCCAATCGGGCCTGTCGCATGCTGAGCAGACCCACGCGGGTCTGCTGTTTGCAACACAGACCCGCGCGGCCCTAGGTTAGGCCGCGTCGACCCTCTGTGTTCTCCCGAGCCGTCACCTTGAGGTGGATGATCCGTCGTCTTTCGTGCTTGCTCTAGGGAGGCAGATTCTAGGGTAGAATCCCCCCTCTTGGGTTCTCTTGCCTCGATCTCCTTTCGCCATCGTTAGGGCTTGCATCATTGTCATCATCGTCGATATTGCCTCCTTCAGATTTGAGTTCGATCCCTTCAATTCTTGGAGATCACGTCCTTGTTGCGCGGCGTCCTTCCTCATGCTCCGGAGTTCTATTTGGATGTCCTCTTGGGAATGAGCGTGATCCTTGATGGAATCCCCCACCGTCTTCTTCAATCCCTCGAACCGTTCTTCAATCTCACGATTGAGATCCTCCAGTAGCCCTTGAATCTTCTCATCTATCAAATCCTCCTTTGACCTAGTGCTTGGCGCCATCGGATCTCACCGCTCTGCTACCAATTTGATACGATTCGGGAGATCGTATAAGCAAATCGATAAATTTGAAAGTGGAAAATGTAAAAAGAGGATTTTTTATAGATAAGAAATGCGACGAACTACAAATAAGTTGGGTTTCCTTTGAGACGAAACCATATCTCCTAGCTTTGAATGTAGGATCAAAGCCTAAGAACCTTCTCGAGGATGCCTAACAAGTTTCTTCACAAATCAAGCATAAGAAAATAACAAAGGCGGCTAGCCCTAATAAATAGAAAAGTGGGGATTTACTAATATAGTCTGAAAAGACTAGAATACCCCTAGAGCCACTAAACCCACTACGTGATGACCTCGCGTCTCCTACGCTTCACGTATGTCCGATAGGTGGTCCCGCATCCTCGGTAGCCGGTGGGGGTGGGTGTGTCTGCATCAGTTTGGTTTCTAGATGGGTGACGCAGAACGGAGGCGGGGAGGGAGATGGTGGGGATTTGAGGAAGAAGTAGATTATGTATTTGATAACTTTTTAAATTTTGCATCTCGAAAATATTACTATCACCGACTCATGCGTCTCGCACGTGGAGATTTTTTGGACCTCTCACCCAGACAACCAAGCCCACTATCACACATCAATGCAAAATATTTAATTTTATGGAGAAACTAAAAGTTTACACCAAAACTTATTCTTCATTGATTTCTTCGTAAAAACTAATGAGTTTGTGGCCTCTATATAGGCTAAGAACTTGACTCTCTAAAACATTATACGACTAAAACTTATAGAGTAACTAAAACATTCAAATAACAAAAAGACTCAAATAACAAAAACTCTTAAAATAACAAAGAAGACCCAACTGCTTAGAATTTTTCAAGGACTCAAAATCCATCATATATAAAAACTTTTAAAATAAAAGAGTCTATCTTGAATTTGATCTCTCCATCATTCTATCCGGCTTATGAGCTTCACCACCCGGTGAACGACGAATATGCATAGCATAACCAAGCATAATTCAGTACTCCTTTATAGGTGAGAAGATGTGTATATGAACTTTGAAGTATAATAAAATCTAGATCTATAGACGGATATCTTCCGTAAAATTTTCTGAAATAGCAAAAGAGATGAAAGCATATAGAACCATCTTGTTAGTTGAATGTGAAGAATATGTGATAACAAATTCGATGTGTTCAATCTTCTCAAACTTCTGTGAAAATACTGGACTTAGTCAAATCAAGATTATTACTTAGTATAGCTCGTCGAGAACTTGTATGATACATGCAAAGCCTCTTCATTGGTTATATTACAATCTTTTCTGGGCAAACTCTAATCATTTCGTCATCTGTAACTATAAATTTCTGTAAATTTTGATTTGATTCTCAGTAGACTTGTGATCATCATTATTAATTACAAGAGTTTCATCATCTCGAAATGCAAAGCATTCAAATCAGATGCAAAATGCTTATGAGATACACTTGGTATTAGGGCAAAACTTAATTCTAAGGAACTGAGATTCTCATGATGAGATATTTGTTGTGGGGTTCTTTAACCTTAGCCTTTTCTTCTACCACTTTAACGATATTAGTTTTAGATTTAGTCATATTATCACTTGGCATTTTAAATTGCTGCCCGGCTTTTAAAGTAGTCTTTATGTCTATGTGTGCTTTCATGGACTCCTAATTTAAGGCTAGAGTAAATGCTTGTTGCACATTATCTACAGTTTGGGGAAGCATCTCACGCTTATTATTTGCTTTCAATCTAGAACGAAACCTAGCAAGTGTAGAAAACGGATCTTCTTGTACTTTACTCTTAACAAATAGGTCGTTGAACTTAATCATGTACTTATTCACAATCATGATACCTTGATGTAGGTCGTTCATTTTATGGTAGGCGATCTCTATAAGTAGGAGTCAAATATTTTTTTGAGCTTCATGTTACCTTTTTGTTCATTAGTCAATTTATCTTCTAGAGCTTCTAGGTTGATCTTTTATTTGATGTATGTCGTCTTTTAGTTCTAGGTACATCTTTTGAAATTGATTTTTTAGCCTTTGAATTGCATTATTATTCATGTTTGATCCCAGGTTTTTGCCACTACACTATAACATGAAATACCAACCAATCATACAAATGTAGATGCAAGAACTAAATACCAACTAAATGTGTGCACTAATTATGTAAATAAAATTTTAAGATCTAAATTTATATGCCAGGATGCAATCCTAAATATGTTGATGCGTCACACAAATCGAGATGAGAAAAATACGCACTACCAATGATATCAACTAATCTAAACAAAATCAATTAATTTTTTTGAATTTAATAATTGAGGATTTGATTAGAGGTTATTTGAATTACAAATCAGTTTTTTAGTATCATGCAAAGCCATTAAAACTTGTAGAGTTTTAACCCAATCTATCAAAAAAAAATTTCAGTTGTATAAATTCTTCTATCATTCCTTCTTATTATATCATATGTAAGATGGACAAGTGTAGGGTAGTGGCGGGGCTAGGGTTTGGGGAAACATGGATAGCAAAAAAAATCCTTTGTTTGTTTTTTCTTCTACTCTCCTTTTCTATTTTTTTCTTAAATTTTTTTGTATATACAACTTCTTCTATCATTCCTTCATATTATATCATATGTAAGATGGACAAGTGTAGGGTAGTGGCGGAGCAAACCCTAGGGTTTGGGGCAACATGGATATCAAAAAAATAATTTTTTTTGTTTTTTCTTCTTTTCTCTCCTTTTCTATTTTTTTCATAAATTTTTTGTATCACCGTTTTAATTTTTATCTCTCTTTTTTTGGATTTTTCTTTTGTTAAATCTCTTTTTTCTGTTTTTTCCTCCTTTATGGATTTTTCTCTATCTTTTTTTATTTTTTATCTATCTTTTTTATTTTTCTGATCTCACTTTTTTTAAAAAATCCGAATCTAAGTGGAAAATAGGACAAAAGGTCTTTTTACTAAGAAAAAAGTTGAAGAAAAAGTTAGGATTTTTCTAAAATCCTAAAGATAAGAACAAGATAATTAAAAAGAAAAAAGAAAAGAAAAGGTGAGATTTTTTCTCTGGTATAAACCAGCTAAAAGAAAAAAATTTGATGAGGAAAAAGATGACAAAAAAGAAAAGGTAAGATTTTTTCTTCTCTGTGTTTTTTCTATTCAAAGATATATTTTTTCTCTTTTAATTTTTTATCAATGAAGGAGAAGAAAGAAAAAAGACCAATCAGATTTACCTTTGATACCAATTCGATGCATATATGCGAGAAGGGAGGTGGAGGGGATTTGGAAAATAAGTAGATTATAGATTTGATAACTTTTCAGATTTTGCATCCCGGAAATCTTACGATCACTGATTCGCACGCCTCGCGCGTGAAGATTTTTTGAACCTCTTGTGTAGGCAGTCAAGCCCGCTGTCGTACACCAATGCAAAAGATATAATTGTGGAAACACTAAAAGATTATGCCAAAAACTATTCCTCATTGATTTCTTCGTAAAACTCTAATAAGTTTGTGGCTTTTATAGACTTACAACTTGACTCTATAAAATCTAATAGGACTAGAACTTCTAGACTAACTAAAACACTAAAATATAAAAATGACTCAAATAACAAAAACTCTTAAGATAAAAAAAGACTTAACTAATTAGAATTTTTCAAGGACTCAAACTCCATCACATAAAATCTTTTAAAATAAAAGAGTCCTTCTCGAATTTGATCTCCATTGATGGGTTAGCAATTAAATTAGTTAATGGAGGTTTGGGAAAGGAATTGAGATTGATTATAGGATTAAGAAATTGGGTCTTAGGGTTGATGCTGAAATTAAGGCTTGGATTAGGGCGCTAATACCATATGAACTGAAGAATGAGGTTTCGACCAAAACTTAGTGGTTTCAGTTGTTTTGTTTCAGTTTTGAAGGGGCCCGGGACGAAAATGCTGTTGTAACTAGGTTTTGGGTGGTTTTGGCCGAAACTACACTCTTTATAATATATATGTATTTGAGTTTAATTACATAAACCTATTTGGACCATATATATAAAAAGTACTTAATAAAATTATTAAAATTCTAAAATTTTATTGAAATTCTAAAAATTATATTTTAAAATTCTTAAAATTTATTAAAATTCAATTTTTTTTATTATAATTAAATTATTATAGAAATAATAATCTACAAAACGGGTGAAACCGAAATCTACAAAACGGGTGAAACTGTTTGAAATCTAAAATTTTTCAAATGATCGAAACTAAAATCGAAACCAAGTTCTCAAACCTTACTGAGAACAGAGATAAGAGGAAGATTGGAGAGAAAGGTTAGAGCGTTGTTTCTTTCCCTCAACCATGTTATTTAATAGGCATATACATGCAACTTTACCTTAGAGTCGCTTCAATTTACAATATCATATTTCAACAATTACTTCACATGACATGGTCTCTTTTTCCTAATGGTTGCTTTGTGATATCATTGTCACTAATGCAAATAGAATTTATGAAATAAATGAATTCAAATGATTTCATCATTCTCAACCATTAAAGTTAAATTGATGTTAGCCATTAAAGTTGAATTAATGTGTCATTTAAGACTTTGTTGAAGAAAAAGAAGCGTCTAATTTTAAAATTTAAAAAGAGACAAGCCATCATATGTGTGACCTAAGGTTGTTGAAGACTTTCATTCTTTGTAATTGAAATTGAACAATGGAAAATTGCCCAGCAAATGAACTGTGATGATGAATTATGTATATAAAAGAAACACTCTATGAAACTCTTCTCCAACATTATCGGTTCTATCCATTTCAAGAGATCCATGAGAGCTCTCTCAATCACTGTTTTAGATTATTTTTGCTAAGAGTTTGTGAGCGAGAAAGATTTTGCCTTTGTATTCTTGTAATCCTGTTCTATTTTGATTTATGATAAACTATCCATGCATTTCTCGCAGACATAACCCAATTTTGGTGACCATGTAAACCTTGTGTGTTCTCCTCTTGCTGATTGTCTCTAATTTTGTCTTTATAAAATCTTTTCATGTTGACTATTTTGTTGCTTGAATGTTTAATGCAGACCAATAGGCCACTCAAAGATTAGGAATATGCAAGCATGAATATGCAAGCTATCTATTAGTAAAAGATTAACGATATATTATCGTTTCTGAATATCTAATAATGGTATGAGTTTCATTGTACGTTTTCTTGAGTGGGCTATAATGTGAAGGTTTGGTCGACTTGGGAGCCTCATTGACTCTGATTCACAACGTCACTCTGCAATGTCACTCTTTAGGAGTCAAGCTGGTAGGTAGGTATGAACTACTTTGCAAATACGATTGTAATGAAATTAAGAAGTTCTACAAAAGTACAACTGATTGGTCTATTAAATTCTGAAGGAATATAAAAATAATAAATTGGTTTCAGTATCCCACTGTTGTATTTATGGCACTTGTCAAGTATATTCTATAGTTCAATTTCCCTTGACTTATTTTCAAATTCAGCCAGCTTAAACTGGTTGCAGGCCGCAAAAACATTCATTATGCAAGGACCAATAGATTTTTAACTCTCTTTGATGTGCTAGTTTTATCCACTAAGACTGAATAAAAAGTTTATTTTTTGCCTGTACCAAGTACCAACTTTCCCTAAATAGCAGTCTTGGCACATTTGAGCTTTTATGGCCTTCTTTCTTTTGGTATGGTACCCTTGTTTCCTTGTAGTAAACGGTAGTGACTCCTAATCTTTGAAGGCTTGCCAACCTATCTTCAGACATTTGATTGTTTTGTTTTATCATTTTCTTTGATAGATAGTACTTGCTGTAGGTTCCCTCCCTTTTCATATGTTAGCTATTCTATTTTATCATTTTATAGGATTGCATAAATCAAGTCAAGATTTGTTTTGATCTTTTTCCATGCTTTCTGCCATAGCTTTCCTTGGCTTATTCACACTGACAATTTTGAAGACATCCATTGGATACAAGTCTAGTTACACAGAACACAGATTTATATGTCAACTTCCTTCGCATGCTGAATGGAAGACCCCTCTGTTTGCCATGTTCTTGATCTGGAACAGGACATCGTCTGGTGAAGCAGTGATGTTACGTTCACTTCTATGCCCGAAAGTCTGGCCATCCTTGCCATGAGTTTTCCTGACAGAAAAGTGTGTTCTATTGCTTTTCCTATCTTGACTGGGATTAGATTGATGACTGGTTCAAGATTGGACCTGCTTAAAAACTTCTCCAATATCTGTTTTGCTGATTTCTTACTTGATTAATATATATATATATATATATATATATATATATATATATATATATATATATATATATATATATATATATATATATATATATATTTTGTCTCTGCATTTTGGTTTGATACAGATAGACTGTGGTTAACATTATCAATTTTGATAGTCTGATTGCAGTTCATCCATTTCAATTGTTTAAATTTCTTTAGTTGTCATCATAATTTATATATATTCCATGTTTATAATATTTTGATTTAAATGTACAGGAAGGATTCGGTAATTCTACTCTTCTTATCACTGGACCCACTGGAGTTGGAAAATCTGTATGTTCTTGTTCTTTAGTGGCTTAATGCTTTCCCCTTATTTTTATCATTGACCCCGTGAGAAATAGAAATTTTTTCTCATAACTGATAGTATTAAATCTTCACAAACTGCATGGACTTTTCTAGTCAATAAACACTTCTATGCCCTTATAGTTCTGCAATAGTTATATTATTCATAGAACTATAATTTAAACCGGTAGGGTGCCTTGTAATCAATCTTGTCCATGACCTGTGGCTTTATGATATTAAATGAGATTTTTTAATTGAAGCATAAAATAACTAATCAAGTAAGAGTGAAGAATTATAAGGGAATTAGATGGAGATAATTGTTTAAATCTTTGCAATGGATCCTCTTGGGCTTCTGCAAGGGCAAAACCAGGTGCCTAGGTGATTGGGGGCACTGTGTATAAAATATAGAAGAACTAAATAGTAAACTTGCAAATATATGCAAGAAGAAGGGCGTCTGCACAGCAACACGTTATATCATTGCCAAATTGTTGCAATGGTAAGTAATCAAGCATGTTTTATTGGATGATTCTTTTGAAGTGATGTCATGATGTGTTGTACGGGATTTAACTCTGTGTAATGAGTGACAATTGAAGAAGTGTGGTTAGGTGTAAGATGAGGCTCCACACGCATCTCATTGGCATTTGTATGTATTGGAAAGTGAGTGTAAAATGGTTTTTTTTTAAAAATTTTAGAGAGGGGGTGGGGCACTTGCCCCCATAAAGCCTCCTGGAAAGTGAGTGTAAAATGTTTGGCGAGATCGAGGGGGTTCTAGAAAGGAGTAAGATGCTTATGCAGGGCTATGATGAGGTTAACTACTTGGAATATATATGTACACTTGTGGTTTGGTAGACATGACAACCAGAAGGCAATTAATATTATTTGCTTACAAGAAACTAAATGGATGGGTGAGATTATTCAACAAAAATAAATTGATAGATGAGAAATTTAACGAGATTGAGCGTATTGATGATAAGCTTGGGTATACAGAGAAATACAAGAATAAAAATGGGGTGTACAAATCCTTGGATATAACATATTAATGGAAAATATGGTGGATGTTAAGAGAGTTGAAGGTAAGACAATGGTGATAAAGCTTGTATTAGCAGAAACGATAATTAACATTATTAGCACTCATGTATTTCAGTAGGATTGCCTCGAAACATTAAATCTGGATTTCAAATAATAAGTATAGTTTTAAAAGCAAGTCACGATGGTTTTATGCAATTGACAAGGTCTAATAAAATCCATGCTTTTAATTTTGGATTTTGAAACCACATCATCTTAAATTTATAAACATGTCTAATGTTGGGTGGTGCTAATAGGCCATGGTGGAGGCTACAGTGACAATTATTGTGGTGGCAACAGTAGTGGAGGTATGCGGAGTGATAATGGGGAGTTGATTACAATGGCGGAGAGGGGTAACATGATTGTGGATGCGATGACCGTTACAGCGGCATCTAATAAGCGGCAGGAGGGAGTTATGATGGAAACTGCCATGGCAGGCTTAGACTGCTGTGGTGATAATGACAACTATAGATGTGGTGGTCCTTGCTTGTGGGCAATGGTAGGTGGTGGGGGTCGGTAGGCAACATTGATAATGTTAAACAGTTTAAGGTGGTCGTTTAATCGATAGTGGATGGGGTTAGGGCATAGGGCGACAATAATGCATGGTGAAGATAGTGGCTATTTGGCAATTGATAGGATTTGCCTTTCTTGTGTAAGAAGGTCTATGAAGAGGGTTTCAAAAGCTGATTTGTGTAATGATGCATAAAACACATGTATAAGCCGTTTTCATTGACGGCCACTATAGTAAGAAAAAATATATTGAGACAATTAAATTGAACCAAATAGGGGTGGAAATGGGCATTGGACAACCCATGTCATGATGGGTTGGTAAAAAATGGTTAGTGGATGCTTCAACTCGGGTTTAGGGTGGTGTTTGGCTTCAACATGAAGGCACACCTTACTTTCAGGCTATGTGATGCGGGACAAAAGAGAAAGGGACGGGGGTTGTGACGGGAGAACATGTTGAAAAAATTTAAGGATTTGATAAAATTTGGACCTCGCATCCTGAATATCTGATGATTACCGACTCGTACGCTTCGCATGCATAGATTTTTTGATCCTGATGTCCAATAAATCAAGCCCACACTCGCACTTTGATGCAAATGATTTATTTTTACAAACACAATTTTATACAAATTTTCTTAAATTCTATTCAATTCTATCTAAATAACATAAGTTTGAGGCTTTTCTATAGGCTTACAGCTTGATGTCTCTTAACACGTCCGATATGGTACTATAAATACCAAACAAAGAAAATAACTAAGAATCGAAACTCTTACTAAAGACTCGTCGAATAATTGAAGTCTCGAATAAACTAAAGTAAAAATAAAAAAAATCTTAGTTTTGAATCTAAATTGCATCACCATCATTCTTTACGATTCTAAGAACTTTACCACCTGTTGAATGGTCATAAAAAGAACACAACCGGATAAAAATCAGTGGTCATTTATACTTTAAAGAAGATGCGTCTGTGAACATGGAAATGGAGTAAAATGTAGATTTACAAATGGATATCTTCTGAAAAATATTTCCAAATCATAAAAGATAAGAAAGTGTATAGAACCTGCTGGCTGGCTGGCTAAGAAGGATCATGGATGATGAAGTCAATATGCTTAACGAGTTTCAATTGGACATTCACGCTACCTCTGGTGTAGAATCATGGCTCCAAATCATGCTCAGTCACATGCTTAAAATCAGACTCGAGCTTGCACTTGCTCACTGGTTCAACCTTGATGATAATCATGGATGTAGACCCTGGCTTCGGTTTAGACTTTGGCTCAAACTCTAACACATGGTCAACATATGACAGGTTGAAACTCCGGTTTAGACTCAAAATCTACCTCGATGACTTGCTTTGGGTCAAAAAGCTTATTGCACAACCCCTGAAAACTAATTTTTATCTCAATTTTTTTTTTTCAAATATCTAATCAAATCGTTTGAATTTGATAGTGGTGAAGGTGACTGAAACTAAAGGAAATACCGATGTCGAAGTTTGGGTTTCATCTGTGCTCATTGTTCACATCCTTCATCACATTCTTTCCACAAATAGTAGGCATCTTCCTTAAGTTTAAGGTAAGCATAAATGTACTCTCTTCTAATCTTCATACCTCTCACAACTATCAAATTTGTAGAAATCTGGGATAATAAATCATACACAGATCTAGCTGGGTAATGTGCGTGAAAAGTCATTAAAAAATACAATAAAATATGTAAACTGTTCAAAACCGATTAAGATAGTTTCAAACTTGATGGTGGCTCGAATTGGCTTCCAGATGGCTCAAATAGAGTGGTTTAAGGTTGGAAATGGCTTCTAAATCTTCAAATTGACAAATTGTGCGTAAAATGGCCAAAAATCCTAAAAACTGCTTTGAATTTGGCCAAGCCACATTGTGTATGATCTGGGCTCGGCTCAGTTAACAGTTGACTTGTTGAGCAATTGACTGGATCTTAGTCAGTTGGAGTCGGCTCGAGTTAGACCCGTGGCTCGAGTTAGCTCGGGGTGAGCCGTTGAACAGTTTGGTTCAAGTCTGCTTAAGCAGCTTAAGGCAGCTTGGAGTCAGCTTGGGTCACCGTCATTGGCTTACGATTGGCTTGGTTGGAGTGATTACGTCGGCTTAGTTGTCGTGTTCAGCTTAGTAACACCATTACTTAGTCAAATGGTTTGATCGGTGATGTTGTCATTTTTTGATGATTGATGATTTTTGTGACTGATCAACGCCTCAACGCCTCAGTTGTTCCGTTGGGTGCGGTAGAGGGTGTGAGAGTTTTTGGAGGGGTCCCCGAGGATTATCTTCAACGGTGGCAGTTCTGGCTAAGCCTCTATCATCACATCTGTTGCTATCTGATGTTAGCAGAACACGAGACGACGGCGATGGTTGGATTTAGAGTTGACGATGGCGACATAGGTTGCTGGAGGTGACAATGACGATGGTGAGGGGTGTGGATGACGTTACTGGAGGCGGCATCGGCAGTTGAACATGAGCTATGGTTAAAGGTTGAGGTCGAAGATGAAATTAATATCTCTATGAATTTCCTTTCTTTTTTGAATTTTGTCTCTTTTTTGTTTCTCTTTTTTGCTTGATTCTTTTTGTATGTTTTTTGATTTTTTCTATTCTTTAATGGGTTTTGATCTCTTTTTTGATTTTTTCTTTTTTAATTTAAAATCTAACTAGAATAAAAGAAAAAAATGGTTGACGATGAAATAGAGAAGAAAGAAAGAAATTTAAAAAAGAGTTAGGATTTAGTGATGATACCAAATATAACTCTTGATAGAAGAGAGGGGGTTGTGGCAGGTAAATTTGGGGAAAATTGAGGGATTTGATAAAATTTTGGGTTTAGTTCACTAAGATTTGATGATCACCGACTCACACACCTCGAACACGGAATTTTTTAGGATCTCACGTCCAGACAATCATCTCGCTCTTGCACTTTAATGCAAAAGATTTAATTTTTGGTAAACACTAAGTTTACGTCAATTTTATCTAAATAAAATAACTTGAGACTTTTATATAGGCTTACAACTTAATCCATATCCTAACACATCTGATGTGGGACTAAAAATATGAAAGCTAACTAAACATCCATAACTTGTACTAAAGACTCGACTAAAAATTGAAAAGACTCAAATAAACTCAAATAAAAATTGAAAAAACTTAACTTCAAATTGGAATTGGATGCATATCACTATGATTGGGCATTCCTACAATTGATACCATACAATCCATTGTTTTAAATGGCTTGTCATGGCCCAACCATTATAATTGCAATGGTGGTGCGGCCCTTTGTCACCATGCTGCTATTGGCACCACCATGTGTACCATTGGATATAGTATGGTTTCATTATTTAAGTTTATTTACATGCTTTTTATTTGCTAGGACTAATTAATCATTGGTTTTTCTTTTTCATGTACCATGCATTGGATTTTTGTGGATTACGAACCATGTATGATTGAATGAATCAAAATTGCTTTGATGATATATGTTATCACCTATTTAGTTTGTTTAAATTATATATGTTGCTTGTTAATAGGTGAAAAACTTGGAATAATTGACAAATGTTGTTGCATAAATATAATTTGATTTCAAAAAGGTTTTAAGAATTAGTATTAATTTTCTCTATTTAATAAAATAAAAAACACCATTATGGCATTGTTGCGCACCATGATGCACGACAATGGCGGGTCCTTGCCGACACGCCACTGCCGCTATTTGTAACATTGGCACAACCGATGGCCCGCTCGTTCGCGGGGAACATATAGGGGAATGATTTGGAGGCCCATCGGGTGGCACGAGTCAAAGCCCATGGCATATCATTGATATGTTTGTTCATTAAACTTATAATATAATTATTGATAGCAATATTAGTGTATTAGATGCTTTAGAGTTATAAAACTATCCAATCTCAGGTTCAGTGATATGAGTTTTAATTTAAAGCAGCATTAAAGAAAATGATGTCACTCTTATTTATTTTTTCCTATTATGTCAACATGGTCTATGAAACATTAGTTGTTTATATATTAATAGCAGTGTTCTAAATATCGGACCGATATCCGATATATCGGCCGCAATATCGGTTTTATCACTAAGCCGATACGATATAGACTTATATATTGTGGTTTCCGATATTTGGACATTATCGTCGTAATGTCGGGTTGCGGTCGATATTGCGACCGATATTCCTTTGAAATATCGGTCGTAATTCACATTTTTTTAAAAAAAGTTAGTGGGTCGGTCCTCTTAAAAGTGAATCTGACCCGAGTCACACGACCCAATCATTTACTTTAAAACGATGAGAGGCATCGGGATTTTTGAGAGATAATTGGTGCTTTGCCCTAATTCTAATCACGCCGCTCCTCTTCTCTAGACGTTCCGCTCCTTACGCCACTCCACTCAGCTTCTTCTGGCGAAAATTTTCAACGACAATCGAATTAGTTTATATAGTTTATATTTTCTTAGACACATCTATGCTTTTATTTGACATCATTTTTTAGCCTCTGATATGACACTCTGATATTTAGTCAATATCCCAGATATTCATATTTAACGAGAGAAATATAACCAAAACATACTTTTATTTGAGTTGGTATAGTTTATATCTTCTTAGATATATCTCTACTTGCATATTTCATCATTTTAAGCCTCCGATATGACACTCCGATATTTAGTCAATATCCCCGATATCCGCAATACTATATCAAATTTATTAGGCCGATACGCGACCGATATCCGATATTTAGAACACTGATTAATAGTCATATTGTAATCTATCTAATCTACATATGTATTTAAATCCCTTTGGGAATGAATTATAATAACGAAATTGGTTTCTGTTCAAACTGAGTATCTAATTCTAGGTCTTTCATCTATCTCTTACTTTAAAATCAATCCAATCCATTGACTAAAATCTAACACTTCTCACATCTGTATCTAAGTTGGGCTAGTTTAGTAGGCACAACATAGAATTGTAACTCAATATTAGAGGTCCAAATTTAGCACAAATAGGCGGATATTGTGCAAGCACAAATGGACTAGTACGGTACATGCACAAATGGACCGACACAATGAGTCACGGGGGCCAGACTGATATCTGATGATTCTGTAGGATTCATAGTTCTAGGTCCATGTGGCATTGTGCTGTGCCTAAACCTAGGTAAATTTGTGTAGGCTGTGTTTGGGCGGTCAGGCACGGCCCACTTCTAATCCTAGTGCTCCCAGGATCAACATGGCCTTCCTTCCTCACATCTCTACCTGCATATCGTATGATAACATTGCCAATTAATGACCCTTCAATCTGCTGATATCCACTTATGTGTTGTGATATAGGAAGATGGGACTTGCTTCCCATTTTTATCAATGTGGCCACTGCAAGGTTCATTCTGTACCTGCTTATTGAACCATCTTTAAGTTTCAGGACCAGTGGTAAATATGCCCATTACACAAATCACTATGCTTTATTTAAATTTGGAAAGTAAATTCCATAACGGAGGACTGATCTGGTGGATGAATGATGTACTTACTAAGTAGATCATAATCCTCATATCATACTTTCAAATATTTCAACGAACTCATATTATACTTTTACTTTCATACATACATATTCTTTTTATTAAGGTCATTAATTCCAAATCGATTGATTATAGAGTTTTCAGTGATATCCTTAAATTTTGATACTTTCTAGCGCATGATATCTCTACCTGACTGCATGAGTCTTGGTACCCATGTCTTAATTGTTATATTGTGATGTAGAAGTTTATTAACCTAACAAAGATCATTTGGAGTATAGGTTTACTTCTTGATAATGAGTTTGCATCTTAAGCTTTTCTTATAACATAGGATGACATATTTCTACATGTCACTCATCGTTGCTGAATTGAGATTTAAGGGCAGTATATTTTTTAAATTCTTCCAGGAAACAGTTCGTGTAATTGCGTCGCAGCTTGGAGCGGAGTTATGTGAGTGGACAACCCCCACCCCTACACTCTGGCAAGAGCATGTACATAACATTAATTTAGGTGCGTTGATCTCCATCAAATATTTTTTTGGGTGTCTAACAGGCGCTTGTTATTCTTCATCCAATATCATAGAAAATTTAATCCCATTTGTTTGAAAAAAATTATGAGCTGCATGGATCAAATGCGCTTAATATGTATTCTAAATTCTAATTATGCATGCATGCATGCATGTCATTATAATTCATATTCATCTCTCTCTATGTGTTGGGTGACTAGGATCCTAGCTATATAATTTGAGCATAGATTCTATAGTTTGTAAATGATTTGTTATACAACATGCTGTTCGACATTCTCTAAAAAATCATATGTTTTTATGCTTTTTGCATCACTTGGGCGCAAAATGAACGGCTGAAAGTAGATTGTGTTGTTGACAGAAATATTACTTTTGGAATACAAATTGAAAATCCAACACTCTTCCGTCACATGAACGTTTTGAACCATGGGGCATCAATTTTTGTTGGATTTGAAACATTCTAGATTGTAAACTAAATAACTCGGTACTTCTGGTTGGCCGTTTTGTGCCTTCATGATGCATTGTAAGAAAAATTAAAATATGTTCAAGTTTATTTTAAGCACTCCAAATCAACTGCAATGGAGTGGATCTTCAAAATGGATGCACTATTATATGATTCCACTTTTGTTCAGGTTTTTTTCCTGATTAAACTTGGGTTGTTATTGAGTGCATGTTAAGACGGTGTTACTATTAATCACAATTACTTGGAGAGCTTGAAAACATGAACTCTTTCAGTTGATGTCAAGTTCTTCACCTGGGGGATACTTGATAACTAAGTGACAGGCTTGCAGCAAAGTGGCTGAGGTCATTTAGCAGGCAGAAACCTTCTTCAAGCTTCCTGCAAGCAAAGACCAAACTCCAAAACTCTTAGAAAGAGAGTAGAACGTAACAAAGTGGAAAGATTCCCCATAGAGAGTTACATCATCTATTGGCATTTTACAAGCTATTGAGGTACAGCTGAAAAAAATTCTGATCTCTTGGTTTTAGATAATGGCTAAAATATTATTTGACCTGATGATTATGATGTTCCTAATGAGAAGAAACCTGTTCATGCATTTATGTGTTGTTGTGGGACCAACAGATATAATATTTGAACCCATGTTTGTTTATCTTTTTCTTAATGTCATCTTGATGTCTTTGTTTTATAGGATTATCCACAATCCCTAATGTAGTTGGCTTATGCAAGTTCAAAGCCAATAGCTGCCCACATTATGTTTTCAGCTTCTAGGCATTTAAATCTTCACAAGCCTGGATAATCTGCCTAGGTTTCACCATTTCATGAAAACATGTCTGCAGTTTTAATGGTCCAATTTTTGTGCCAGATATCTGGTGAAATGCGTCAGTTAATTGTATAATTAAGATCATTTAAAAGAAAAGAATGTGTACATGTCATTACTAGTAAGAACAGTGAAAAACTTGTGCATAAGGTTTGTGAACCCGGTTTTGGTTTCGACCACTGGGAAAATTTTAGGTCTCGCATAGTTTTATAGATTTCGTTTGATTTCCGGTTTCAGATTTATATGAATTTTTATGTATATATTTATATAGTAATATATTTACAATAAAATTTTAAGAATTTTAATGTATTTTATAATATAATTTATAAAGTTTCAATAAAATTTTAAAGTTTTTATAACTTTTATATTTTTAATAAATATTTTTATGTAAATTGTTCATAATTCTTATAGGTTCATGTGTTTAAATATAACTTATAGCAAACAGTGATGTTTCGGCCGAAACCACTTGGTTTTGGGTGGAACTCCAAAACTTAGCAAAACTTAACGAAATCGACCGAAACTGGCTGAAACCCAGTGATTTCGGTTGAAACCAAATGAAACCAGCCGAAACCGAGTTCAGAAGCATTTTTGTCTCAACACTCTTTGAAACCGAAACGAAACAAACTAAACCAAATAGTTTCGGTCGAAAGCTCATTGCTTTCTTGTGCATCTGGAGTACATCTATCGTGAAGGCTTATCAGTGTCAAACACATTGGCACCTATCTGAGATCGATAATTCTTGAACATGTCAAACGATTCTTAGAGAACTACATCAACACATGCCTGATATAACTCATATGTTTTTTTCACATTATATGTTTTAATATCTTTTTTCAATGCGTATTTACTTCATCTGTTTATCAATGAGTTGCTTTATGAAAAAGGTCTTTAAAATGTGACTCATATAAACCATGATGATGAGTTCAGAAATGTATTGATATAAAAAGCGAGGTATATTAAACTAAATTTAACGAGTCAACGACTATTAATTTTGCAAAGTAATAAAACTTATATGATATGTTGTAATGATTGTATTAATAGATATATGTATACACTTATGTTATTATATATATGGAAATATGTCTGGACTTTTGGATGCATCGACATGCCTATTATCTGTGGAGCATGAACATGAACATGGGACACAGGTACAACACGATATGGACACGGTGATCCATGCAAATTCCAAAACATGACAAAGGTTGGATATGCCAATATGTACGTATTTATTTATTTCAATGTCTAGCTAAACAATGCCAATTTAAGTAAAAATTTTGATATTAGGAATGTGGTTTCGGTTGAAACCATTTAGTTTTGGCTATTTCGTTTCAGCTTTGAAGGGAAACGATACAAAACTGCTGCTGAAACTCGATTTCGGTTGGTTTCGGTCGAAATTAAGTGTTTTCAACCGAAACCTTACTCCTTACAATAAAATATAGCTTTGAGTTTAATATACAAACATACTTGAACCGTATACATACAAAATATTTATTAAAATTCTGAAAATTTATTTAAATTCTAAAAATTATATTATAAAATCCAAAAAATTCATTAAAATTTAAAATTTTTATTATAAAAGCAGTGGCATAGATATATTGACATATAGATATATATATATATAAATACATATAAATCTGAAATCGAAACTTAAAATGAAACATATGAAACATGTGAAATTGTTCGAAACTTAAAAACTTAAAAAATGTTCTAACGATCGAAAACGAAACCAAAATTGAGTTCTCAAAACTTGTTTTGATATCTTTCATTCATTTAAAACCACAAGTCACAATAGTGTTGATTTGTGGATCTTGAAGTACCGCACCCCTCCCGCAACTGGCGGCGAACCAAATTTGAGGAGGCTGAGAGTTTGCAACCTCTTCCACAATCAGTTGCGATCTTCCACAATCGGTTGCGACCTTTCACAATCGACTGTGATCTTCCACAATCGACTGCGATCAATTAGTTGAGGGTATTTTTTGGTATTTTACTGAAATGGTAATTAGGGTTGCGTCCCTAATACGTGAAATAGCCATTTTGTGTATTTTGTAATCGAATCATTGCGATTAGTGAAAAACCCTGGCTTGGCGGCGCTCCCAAACATAGTCTTCTGACGAACTGGGTAAACAATCTCGTGTCTTTCTTTTGTCGTTTTTCATTTGTTTGTTTTTATATCATCGTATTATTGCGTAACAGTTGGTATTGAGCACCGGGTTGAGTGGGAGTAGATACGATGGGTGGAGAAAAAACGTCGATTGAAAAGTTTGACGGATCGGATTATGGGTTTTGAAGGATGTAGATCGAAGATTATCTTTATGGTAAAGATTTGTGGCAACCTCTGAAGGATAAGCCGACAGAGATTAAAGACGAAGATTGGAATGTGTTGGACAGGATGGCGATGAGCATGGTGCGTCTGTCTCTGTCACGAAATGTTGTGTTCCATACCGTGAAGGAGAAAACCACCAAAGGCATATTGAAGGCTTTAGCAGACATGTACGAGAAGCCATCATCAGCTAACAAGGTTCACTTGATGCGGCGTCTCTTTAACCTAAAGATGACTGAGAACATTGTTATTGCCGATCACCTAAATGAGTTCAATCTTATAACATTCCAATTAAGCTCCGTCAAAATTGATTTTGATGATGAGGTTAGAGCCTTAAATCTATTGTCTTCTCTACTAGAAAGTTGGAGCGGAACGGTTACTACTGTTAGTGCTTTAGCAGGGAAGGAGAAGCTCAAGTTTGAAGAAGTAAGAGATCTGATTATGAGTGAAGAAATTCGCTGGAAAGAATCCGGTATCACTTTGGGATCAGTTTTGAGTATAGAAAATAGTGGCCGATCAAAGAATTTGAATCGAGGTAGATCGAAGTCAAGACATAAGAGTAAGTCGAGGAAAGACAAGAGTTCCATTGCGTGTTGGAAGTGTAAGAAGCTTGATCATTACTCGAATCAGTGTAAGGCACCGAGGAAGGAAAAGAAGGATGACAACTCAGCAAACGTGACATCCGAGGAGATCAATGATGCATTAATCTTGAGTGTGTGCAGTCCATTAGAATCGTGTGTTTTGGATTCTGGAGCATCATATCATGCTTGCATTGATAGTGATATAATGGAGAATTATATCTATGGAAGTTTTGGAAAGGCTTATCTTGTTGATGATAAGCCTTTGAAGATCATAGAAAAGGGATATGTTTGGATCAAAACATCGAATGGACCTATGTGGCAGCTGCGTGGCGTGAGACATATTCCTGATTTAAAGAGGAATTTGATTTCTGTAGGGACAATTAGATGATGAGGGTTATCATTTATCTTTTGACTCTGGTGCTTGGAAGATAACCAAAGGGGCCATGGTGGTGGCTCGAGAGGGTCGAAGGAGGGTACGTTGTATATGACCACTATCAACCATGATAGTAATGCTCTTGCAGGTGCAAACAGTGACACAGATTTGTGGTATTGCAGACTTGGCCACATGACTGAGAAGGGGATGAAACAGTTGTGTTCAAATGGTAAGCTGTCGCATCTCAAAACAGTTGATATTGGTTTATGTGAAGGCTGCGTATTTAGAAAATAGAAAAGGGCCAGTTTTTCGAAGGGTGTCAGAACCTTGAAAAAACATAAGCTAGAGCTAGTACATGGTGATTTATGGTGACCAGCATCTGTAACATCTCTTGGTGGCGCGTCATATTACATGACCTTCAATTATGACTCCACGAGGAAGGTATGTGTTTATTTTCTGAAAAATAAATCTGATGCTTTTAATGTTTTTAGAAAATGGAAAGCCTTGGTAGAAAACGAAACATGTCTGAATGTGAAGTGTTTAAGATCAGATAATGGTGGTGAATATGAGCTTGCTGAGTTCATGGTGGTGAATATGAGCTTGCTTGAGTTCAAAGAGTATTGTGCTATGAATGGTATTCGCATGGAGAAGACTCTTAGAGGAAGCCCTCAGCAGAATGAGGTTGCAGAATGTATGAACAGAACCTTGAACGAATGCGCTAGGTGCATGCGATTGAAGTGTGTGTTACTGAAGATGTTCTGTACAGAAGCAGTTAACACTGCAGCTTTCTTGATTAATAGAGGACCATCAGTCGCTTTGGATAATGGCATACCAGAGGAGGCTTGGACGGGTAAAGAGGTAAAACTATCATTCCTTAAAGTTTTTGGTTGTGTTTCTTATGTTCATATAGATGCTTCTGCTAGAAGTAAATAGGATGCTAAATCTGTGAAGTTTTCGTTAATTCGATATGGCGGTGATGAATTTGGTATAGATTTTGGGATGATCAGAATCAGAAAATAATTCGTAGTCAAAATGTGATATTTAATGAACATGTTTTATACTAAGACAAGTTGGGCTCACCAGATATTGACAGTGCAGGTACTCGGGTTGAAAGCCCTCAGGTTGAATTAGATATCTCGAATTCAGGTGTGAGCAAAGCTGTTCGAATGACCAAGCGGTTGTCGAGGCAGAACCGAATTCGTCCGTATCTCCTTTGAGGCAAGCTGTTGTTGAGGCAGAACCGAGTACGTCCGTAGCTCCTGTGATAAGATCAGAAAGACAACTTCATGCACCGGAAAGTTGCTCTCCCTCTTACATTATCGTTAGTTAACTGATAGTGGTGAGCCAGAATGTTATGTTGAGGTATTGAGGTTATGCAGAGTGATCATTCGAGCAAGTGGAAGCTTGCAATGGAAGATGAAATGAATTCCTTAATGTCTAATAACACTTGGGAACTAGTTGAGCTCCCAAATGGTAAGAAGGCATTGCATAACAAGTGGGTTTACAGAATTAAAGAAGAGGCTGATGAAAGCATGCGTTACAAGGCAAGGATGATCGTTAATGGGTTTCAGCAGAAACAGGGTATAGATTACACATATATATTTTCTCCCGTTGTGAAGCTGACTACTATTAGATTAGTTTTGAGTATAGTTGCTGCGGAGAATTTATTTTTAGAGCAGATGGACGTAAAAACAACCTTTCTTCATGGGGATCTTGAGGAAGACATATACATGAAGCAACCAGAAGGGTACTTGTCCAAAGGTAACAGCGAGCTCGCGTGTAAGCTAAAGAAGAACTTGTACGGGTTGAAACAGGCTCCGAGGCTGTGGTACATGAAGTTTGATGGGTTCATGCATGAAATTGATTTTGTTAGATGCAATGCAGACCATTGTTGCTACTTCAAGAGGTTTGACAATAGCTTTATCATTTTGCTATTATATGTTGATGGCATGTTGATAGCAGGTTCTTGTGCGTAAAAGGTGAACAAGTTGAAGGAATTGTCCGAACGGTTTGCTATGAAGAATCTTGGAAAAGCTAAACAGATCCTAGGTATGCGGATTAATCGAGATAAGGTGCATGTAAGTTATATCTTTCGCAAGCTGAATATATCGAAAGCGTTTTGAAGAGGTTCAATATACAAGATGCAAAGCCTGTGAGTACTCCCTTGGCTAGCCAGTTTAGGCTATCTAAAAAGGAGTTGCTTAGTAGTGATTCAGAGCATGCCTATATGAAGAAGACCCCCCTATGCCTCAACAATTGGTAGTATCATGTATGCTATGGTGTGCACTAGACTAGATATTGCGCATGCAGTGGGAGTTGTGAGCAGATATATGAGCAATCTGGGTAAGCAGCACTGGGAAGCAGTAAAGTGGATCCTTATGTACTTGCGAGGTCCACAGAGAGGGAATTGTGTTTCGAAGTTAAGAGTATAAAGCTGACTGTGTATGTTGATGTAGATTTGGTAGGTGATCTTGATAAGAGAAAGAGTACGTCCGGATATGTGTTTACATTGGGTGGTACATCGATTTCTTGGGCTTCTAAGTTGCAAAGGATCGTGGCTTTGTCAACTATAGAAGCGGAGTATGTAGCAGTGACCGAGCCTAGTAAAGAGATGGTATGGTTGCAGAACTTCTTGTGTGAATTGGGAAAGGGCAGAAGAATAGTATTCTTTACAACGATAGTTAGAGTGCTATTTTCTTAGCCAAGAATCCAACTTTTCATTCGAGAACGAAGCATATTGAGTTGAAGTATCATTACATTCGATATCTCTTGAAAGAGAGGATTTTGCAGCTGTGAAGATTTGAGGAAGTGAGAGTCCTGCTGATACATTGACTAAGGTTGTGACCTTAGAGAAGTTGAAGCTATGCATGACTTCAACTGGCCTTGGAGCTTGAGGAGTTCGAGGCTTGGCGCCGCCGTTGTCTTTGGGTTATTTATTGATGAGAAGATGAAGAGATGATTGTACATGCGTTCAGTCTCCAAGTGGGAGATTGTTGAGTTGTGGAGCCTGAAGTACCGCACCCCTCCCGCAACTGGCGGCGAACCAAATTTATGGAGGTTGAAATTCCGCAACCTCTTCCACAATCAGTTGCGATCTTCCACAATTTGTTGCGACCTTCCACAATTGGCTGCGACCTTCCACAATCGGCTGCGATCAATTAGTTGAGGGTATTTTTGGTATTTTACTGAAATGGTAATTAGGGTTGCGTCCATAATACGTGAAATAGACATTTTTTGTGTATTTTGTAATCGAATCATCGCAATTAGTGAAAAACCCTGGTTTGGCGGCGCCCCCAGACGTAGTCTTCTGACGAACTGGGTAAACTTCTGTTTCTTTCTTTTGTTGTTTTTCATTCGTTTGTTTTTTTATCATCGTATTATTGCGCAACAAATAGCTCATTAAATATCCGAAGATTCTTCAAAATTTCTATAATTTACCACCTTTCAAAAATATTACATTCATTTTCAATTGCATAAAATGTCGCCTAAAAATTGTAATATAAAAGATGATAAGCGGCACATCATTTTGAATTAACACATAATTGCAATCCAAAATGTTACACGTCTTTAAGTAAAGAAATCAGAATATTATCATAATGCTTCATTTCACCCAATGTTCCTAATTTCATCTGGTTCATCTTCTATATCATCATTTTCAACACTTCAGCTGAAAAAACCATAGCTTTCAACTCCAACTCTTTGAGAGATAATTGAAATAAAATATCCAAATCTTGATACAAGGACAATATTTGTCATCAGGACATTGGCCAGGTATCGGGCATCTTTCTTTTCTTTTTAATTAAAAACAAACACATCACTTATCATACACATAAAGGGGTGTATTGATGCCGTAAAGGTTTCCAATGGATATTAACTATGAGGGCGACACCAGACGAGAAATACCGGTGTTTCACAGTCATGTAAGGACGTATATATGTTCTCTCATCTTCATTTATATATGTAATGTTTCTCGTCACATAAGTATATACCTTTTAAGGAATTGCCATATCATACTCCTGTGCCTATGCGTCTTGGTGGGCAACTATAGATAGTGCTTACACAGATAAAATCAAGGGAACTTCCTTGGTCGGATGGTTATTTATTTAAATCTAAATCTGTGGGCACACATGCTAACAGGAGTGGAATATGTCTTGTGGCTTATCCAAAAAGAAAATTGTTCACTATTATGCCCCAATGCCTTGTCGTGTCTCTTACCGAAGCATTGTCTATATAATCTTGATATGTTCTACTACACATGCTTTGGGGGGTATTTAAATTTTACTCAGAATCAGTCGATCAAGGAAATAAGCTTATAAAATTTATGGCTCTCCTAGTTTTGATCGATATTCCCATAAAAGTGCTTAATCTTTATAGTTTGGCCAATTAGCCTAAAAGGAAAGCCCTCTAATTTTCAATTTAACAGTAACGAGGAGAAAATGCACATGCCAACTGTTTTTTTAGTTGGATAGTCCTAATTCTAATTCATATGAAAGGTACACATAGGCAACCTCTTTAATCCCAAGCATCACTTGCCTGCATCCCGTGATCTGATTCCTCTATTCTGATGCTTCATCATGTCAGATGAATTATGTGATACTTTTTCCTTTTTTATTTTTTGAAGTATTGTGTAAGAAATCAATGCATGTTTAATAGTAAGTTCTAAGCTGACATTAGTTTTTTACGTGTAGAATTCTGGGTTTTGCAGTTTATCCTCTTTATGGCATTCTGTTAGCCTAATTTCTGATGTAAAAGTAGCAGCTTATTTGTTTTTCCCAGATATTTATTCTACTTAATCATCTAATCTGGTAACTGATTATATTGTTCATATAATTTTTCTTCGTGATTAGGCCCATCTTGTAACTATAGGCTTGACATCATATCCTATGTACGAAAAGAATAATAATGATATCAATGTAATAATAAAATTGTAAATCAGTGTGCTTTGCTTTATTTTGAGTTACCACTGAACGAATTGTTTTCTTAATCGTTCTGCAAGCCATTAACTTATTATCCTTTGTATCATGTCAGTCATTTTGTTTGATAGTGGATGGACTATTCTTATATATCATCTACTGATTTTCTTTCATTTATTTATTTTGATCATATTTCTCTTTTAGGGACACATTACATGTCAAAGTTGGACGAGTTTCAGACATTTGTAGAAAAAGTTGGGAAGTACGGCTTACTTCATCCATCTTGCAACGGAGAAACAAGAAAACCAGTTATTGTTTTGATTGATGATCTCCCCATGACAAATGGAAGAATAGCTGTTGCGAGACTGAACAAGTGTTTAACTACGCTAGTTCATTCATCTCAGGTTCCGACAGTTATTTTGATTACTGAGTATCATAAAACTGAATCTATTGACAGCTTACCAAATTCCTTGGAAGCACTGCAGTCGACTCTTGAGAAATCTGGGGCTTATAAGGTAAGATTTCTTACGATGAAAATGAGGGTGTGCTCATTCATCACATACGACTGGCGTTGGTGTGAAATAGTATCTACTTTTATCTGTGCATAATGAGTAAACTGCCCTATTTAATTTCTTTCAGGTTGCTTTTAATCCGATTACAGTAAATTCTATAAAGAAAACTCTTTCTTGGATATGTGTGAAAGAGAAGTGTGATGTGACTGCAGATTGGATAGATACTATCGCGAAAGCTAGTGGAGGTGACATCAGACATGCAGTAACATCTTTGCAATACCTCTGTCTAGGACCAATGGATGCCTTTTCCTTACCTGTGCTGAGTCTGCCTGCAATCCAATCTGGGACGAGTGTAGAGACACATAATTCATTATCATCTCCAAGCGTTGCATGCAGTGAAAACCCATATTTAAGACCATCCTTGTCGGTTGGATTTGGACGGGATGAACCACTTACACTATTCCATGCATTGGGAAAGTTCCTGCACAACAAAAGAGAAACTGCTGATGCGAATGCACTCGGTATGTGAATTTCTGTCTTCATTCTTGGAAGTGTATATACACATATAAAATGGATCGTGAAGTGCTTCCAAATAGAAAGTACAGTCAGTAAAAGTCAATTGTTATATTACCATCTTGTGAAAGGCAAGTGTTATATTATCATCTATTGGTATATGTAATTATGTTTCTTCTGCAGCCTCTCCCAAGACTTTGCCAAGATACTAGAGCTGCTAGTGTGGACTCTAGAAGTTTCAGTTCTTAGTTTGGATAAATTATAACAAAAAATTACGCCGCTATTTGTAGCTTGTCTTTGGGATAATTCCTGTCACCTAAAAATGCAACCAAAAAAAACACCCTAAAATCTATTCAGAAGATATTGTTCCATTATCTGGGTGAACAAGCACCACGAAAGTATGTGTGTGTGTGTGTGTATATATATATATGGATTTAATGTAGAAAAGATGGCACCTGATCCATTGGATCGGGTGCTTAGACACAAAAAAGGTGGCAAATACAAGCCCCCACATGGGCTTGTACTCGTGGGGCCCCACCTTTTTGTGTCTTGCACCTGATCCAATGGATCAGGTGCCACCTGCTCTACATTAATCCATATATATATATATATATATATATATATATATATATATATATATATATATATATATATATATATATATATATATGAAATGGATAATAACAAGTGATGCTAATGAGCGCTTCATCTTTTAATTTCCGTTTCCCTTTTGAAGTCTTTCATTCCTTTCTTAAAAGCATGATAATAAAGAGGAAGGTTAAAACCTGATCATTTTACTTCCGACTCACTCCCCTCCCTGTTACCCAGTCGCACCCTCTCATCAACTTCCCCTGCACTGTCCCTCCAACCAAAAACACTCCCAACCCACCCCTAACACCAACCACAACTAAAACCCCAACCCAAACAAAAAAGAAACGAAGGAAAAAAAAATTCCCCATCAAACTGATTACAGTGAGATCAAAGTAGTGGTAATGGACAGTATGGTGTTGGTGGCAAATGTGTTCGTCTCAATGTAGCTCCTCTTCTATGTGTCTTCCTCTCTTCCACTATCTCCTAGCTGTAGCGGCAATGTCATATTTGGGGACAAAAATGTTTTTTTAAACTTTGAACTTTGTTTTTTAATGCATTGTGATCAACTTTGCTGAATCTTATGACTAGATTTGTGGTCAAAAATTGTCTTTCTACCACATTGCAAAAGTTTAGAACTTTGAAATATGAAGAAAATAAAATATTGAAGTATTGAAAAATTTTAGAACTTCAAGTGGAGACGACTGATGAAGAGCAGGAAGAGGTTGAGGTTAAGGTTGAGATTGTTGAGGGGATTGTGAAGGAGGAACAAAAAAAATGTCTTGATTTGAATTTTTTTCCTTAGAAATTTGCATGGAGGAAGAAAATGAAATTCTGGATCTGATATTTCGGGTGAATATGTGACATTTAGGGATTTTCAACAGTTTTGGGCCCTTCTTGGGAAGAACAAAGAATTTACAGAATTGTTAAATAGGACAAGAAAAATTAAAATCTAAGTAAAATTTGAAATTAGTTAAAGGTTAAAAATTTTGAATATGAAAATATTTAGGGATAAAATCGAATTTGTTGTTTTAAAGGAATTCTTAGAATTTTCTAGAAAAGTAATCTTTTGTAGAACATGGAATGTGGACGAAAGAGAAACAAAGTTTTAAGATATGAAAGAATCAGATATGAAAGATTCGTTTAGGAGTTCTAAGTGAAGGATGATGGTTAGATATTGATGGGCTTGTGTCTTGCCAGCGGCGACGACACAAGACTGAGCGTGGAGCGGCAAACTAGCCGAGTGACAATTCTGTAATTTTGGTGGGGGGGTACAATTTTGTAATTTTGGACAAATTAGTCCATTATGTATAGACCTGGGGGGTCTCGAAAATTGAGTGAAAATTTTGGACAAATTGAGTGAGAAAATCTTAGAAGTAGATTAGAACCTTAAATTGTGGAGAGTTAGACTTTTTCTCTTGAATCAAAGGCTAGGAGAGCGGTCCTCCTCTCGAAAAAGGCCAAACTATCATTGTATTCCACTATATATATATGGGATTAATGTAGAGCAGGTGGCACCTGATCCATTGGATCAGGTGCAAGACACAAAAAGGTGGGGCCCCACGAGTACAAGCCCATGTGGAGGCTTGTACTTGCCACCTTTTTTGTGTCGAAGCACCTGATCCAATGGATCAAGTGCCACCTTTTCTACATTAAATCATATATATATATATATATATATATAAAATCAGACTTTTATCCATCAAAATCTTAGAAAATCCTATGAAATCGATATCACAACGTAGATCCTGACGGCGACGGTGCAAATGGTGGAAGCTTTAAAGTAGAAACTCGATGGCGAAGTGGAGGGTTTGAAGAAATTAATGAAGGAAAGATTGTTGTCATTCAAATTTGAGATGAAAGCGACGATGGCAACATTCATGCAAAACCCTAACACAACAATTGTCCGAGTAGAAGAACCACCCTCCATCTGAGAAGGAGATCCCAAGGAAATCGGATCTTGAAGATGAAGAGGACCACGACGAAGATCTCATGCGAATGACGCGGGTTTTGGCGAAAGGGAAGGAGAAAGTCAACACATTTGATGAAGATCAACCACCAGAGCCAGATCTAGGCCCCCCACGGCCCTTGGGAAGAAGCTGCATGGGTGACGGCCTCCTATCTCAGTCGCTAGGGGTACCATGGCCCAGGGTGACCCACCTGGCAGCTGATAGCCCTCGGGTGGCCCGCCTGGGGCCCGGTGAGCCCAGGGCGGGATGCCTTGGGCCTATCAGACCCTTCTTTGAGGCGCAGCAGGGTCGCGGCTCCTCGGTCGACACCCAAGGGGCTGGCGGCCCCTTATTCTTGGCGCTGTAGGGCCGCATGCGCTGGAACCGTGACTAGGGACCCCATGACATCTGTGACGTATTTGGGAGGGCCTCTGGGGCCCATCGACAAGCCCAGGGAGACATTGACTACTTCAGAGGTTACGACAATTGTGGTGGTGACTATTAAGGCTTTGTTGATGACGACGAATATCCAGATTGGGGTGACATCGACTTGGGTGAGAAGGTGAAGTAGAAAGGGGCCCGTGGGGAGATCTTGGTGCATATTAGAATGCCCACCAATAATTTCACTTCGGCCATCCTAGAGGGGGAGTGGAGCAAGGGGTTTTAGCGTCGTAAGAAGGTCAGGAAGATGAAGATGCCAGTTTTGAGGGGGAGGATCCTTATGAATTGGTTTATAATGTAGAGAGATATTTTGCAGTGAACCGCTTGACGATGAAGTTGGCGGCTGTCATTTGCTCGGAGGGGAAGACATCTTGGTTCCAGTTGAGGAAACAGAGGCAACCTATGAGGTCACGAAAGAGTTCAAGGACGACTTGCTGGACCGATTTCGAGACACTCAGGGAGGAAATTGAAATGAGTAGCTCTTTGCACTCAGGCAGGACGACATCCTTAGGGACTACATGCAAAGATTTGAGGCGCTCTCAGTTCTAGTAAGTAGGATACCTGAGGTGACATTGGAGGTGAGCTTTATAAAGGGGCTCAGGGTAGACATCCGAGCTGAACTCCGCATACAGAGACCAAGAGAATTAATGGACACGATGGAGTTGCCTTAGATGATTGATGATCGACACGTAGCAGAATTATGGACCAAATGGTCATTGGGCGACTCTACCTTTCGCAGCCAGGCATCGTCGGGGGCAGAAGGCATCAACAAGATGGGTCTAATCTAGCAGGGATAAGAGCAGCGAGGCACAACTGAGTAGACAATTTAGGCGCCTAACGGAGACTAAGGTATAGAATAAGAAACCAATGGAGTTGTGTTTTCGATATGATGAGAAATTTATCGCAGGACATCTTTATCGAGATCGCACCCACCATGTGCTGATTGTGGGTGTTGAGGAGAATGAGGTTGTGGAGGTGAAATAAGAGGAGGCATGTGAACATGAGCATCCTTATTTGGATGTCACATATGTCTCGTTATGGTGGGATTTACTCTAAATCACACCATGAAGTTGACAGATGATTTCAGACCAGGATAATACGATACTGATTGACAGTGGGGCCACCCACAATTTCATTTCCAACCGGGTGGTGGATCAGCAGAGGTTGCATCTGGTGAACACATGGAGGTTTGGGGGTGCTGATGGGGACTGTGAAGATGGAGTGTAGTGGATGAGTGTGCCGCAGTCTCATTTTGACTCCATGACATTCAGATTGTATATGACTTTTTGCCACTTGACATGGGCGACATAGATGTTATCTTGGAGATGAGATGGTTGCATTCTTTGGGAGACACGAAGATCAATTGGAAGCTATTCCATATGGAGTTCCAAAGGGGGAGAACATTCACACTTCAGGGAGATCACAGCTTGTGTCGAACCATAGTTTCTTTGAAAACTATGTCAAACGTAATACAGACAAAGGAAGAACAATTTTCGATGAAGCTATATGGCTTGGCAGGAGAGGACGAGGAGCAAGACATTCCCCCAGTGGTGTAGCAGATTCTGTTTCGGTTCGAGGGACTGTTTCAGACGTCTCGTGGCCTCCCGCCCCACGGGACCATTAGTATGCTATAGTCCTACGAGAGGGGGCCTCACATATCAGCGCGAGGCCTTAGTTATCCCTGGTGCAGAAGGACGAGATCGAGCGGATGGTTGGGGAGATGATTTAGGCAGTAATGATACAGCCCGGTGTGAGTATTTTCTACCCGGTCCTGCTAGTGAAGAAAAAGAATTGTAGTTTGAGGTTTTCCATTGACTACAATGTGTTGAATAAGGAGATGATACTCGACAAATTTCCTATCCATGTGATCAAGTGCTACCTATATGAGTTTCATGGAGCGACACTCTTTCAAAATTGACTTGCAATTAGGTTATCACCCTAGCAAGATGCGAGTTGGGGATGTGGCCAAGAATGCTTTCAAAACTCATGAGGGCCATTACGAGTTTCTGGTCATGCCTGTTGGCTTGACCATAACATGTGCTACTTTTCCGTCCCATATGAACAAGACATTTCGTTCATATTTGAGGAGATTTATGCCAGTCTTTTGACTACATTTTGGTGTACAGCCGATCCATAGAGGCGCATGTGGAGCATTTAGGGGTTGTGCTAAGGAGCTACATAACCACATGTTATATGCTAATAAGAAGTGCATGATAGCTGAGAGTTGAGTATTTGGGGCATGTGGTTTTGGCAGAGGGAGTAGCAGCTGATGGATCAAAAATTGCAACAATGATTGATTAGCCACGTCCTACCACTTTGCGAGTCGAGAGGATTTTTGGGGTTGACAGAATATTATAAGAAGTTCGTCAAGGGATAAAGCACTATTTCCTAGCTAAAGACAACATTTTAAGGACAACTTTCAATGGATCGAGAAGGCGACACGAGCTTTTGAGGCCTTGAAAGAGGCCATGACCAGTGTACTAGTGCTAGCTCTTTCAGACTTCAATCAACCTTTTATGGGAGAGACAAATGCTTCTGGTTATAGTTAGGAGTCGTGTTGATACATGGTCAGATTCTAGTGGCTTACTTCATCCTGGTATTGACGGCGAGGGCTCTGCTCAAGTTTGTTTATGAGCGTGGGTTAATGGTTATTATGCTGGCAGTATCGAAGTAGATGCCTTGATGGGGAGAAATTTCATAATGCGAACTGATCAGAAAAGCCTCAAATATCTATTGGAGCAGCGGATGGTTACTGAAGAATATCAGAGGTAGCTATCTAAGTATTGGAATATGATTTTGAGATTCAGTATAGGCTAGGGCTGGAGAATAAGGCGGCAAATGCTTTGTCCCAATGAGGAGAAGATTCACAGTTGGCAACCTTATTTGTATCAGTGATTCTTTATTGGGAGCCCTTGCTGTAAGAAATTGAGGATGTGGAGTTGACATAGATTCAGTCTGCACTGTTACATGGATTGACAGAGTTTTCATGGTATTCGTTGGAGGTGCAGCGCTTCTTGTATCGGAGGCGGCTTGTCTTGCCTAGAACATCTACACATCCTGAGCATATTGCAGGAGTTCCTTATGAGTGCAGTTGGGGGACATTTTACAGTCCTCAAGACTTGTTGACGCTCAGTCTAGAGAGTTGTTTTGGGAGGGGATGAGGAAGGACATCGTTGAGATGGTGGCGAAGTGTGATGTTTGATAGCGTTACAAATATATGGAGATGGCTCGGGCTGCTAGAATGCTACAGCTTCAATTCTTGCCAGCTCGGGTCTGGAAGGAAGTGATGATAGATTTTATTAAAGGAGTGCCGATGTTAGATGTGTATTTAGCTATATAACACAAGGTAAGTCACTCTATTATTACAGTTTTTAATACATTTTCTATTATGATATATTTTATTGCTTTGTAAGAAACATGTTAACGATTAATTTTAGTGCATCATTGTAACGTTGTTTGATCCTATTGATGACAAATATGGACATTTAGGAATTTATAGTTATTCTTTAGATATTAAGATTTATAAATTTATAATGGCCGATATGAGTAACCTGAAATTGACTCTATCCGCGTTATATATCTTGATATCCGTTATCCGATATGAAAAACAACTATCCGATGTGATTCCGATGACTGATATATAAAACACTGACGGTTAAAACACCTCACTTCACTTCCACTAAAATGTTAACAACATAATTATTGGGTAATACATTAAAAATATATTTAACAGGGAATACTTAAAAACGTGGTATAAGATAAGTGGAGGGAGTTATTTCTAATTTACCATTTTGTTTTTATTTTTATTTTTGAAATTTACATCAAGACACGATTCCGTCAAAGGAATTCCGTTTAAACTCTCACTGTTACCACTGCTTTCCTTTTTTGCAAGTCTTCTTTTCGAAAACCATCAACCTAAGTTTGAGAATTTTACGAGGAATTGGGAAAAGATGTCTTTTATATATCGGAAAACATGTCTTTTATATATCTTCTCGTCTTTAGTTCTTTGGTTTTGTTAAAAAGGCATATATACAGTGAATGTGAGGCATAAAAGTGTTGGTGGTGGTCGTCTCATTGGATGTCATGCACTTTTTATCGATGTCATGGTAAATTCCTCAACTCTGCAATAATTGAACATTGATGCATATGGAAGTGGATCTGTGCGGGATCTGCATGTGTGTTTGTGTAGTAGTATTGAGTTGATTCATCAGGATTAATACATGTTGCCTATTTCTTTTTTATGGAGTTAAATTAAAAGTTAAAACTAATGGACATATATATGATATATGCCTTAAGGTACCAAGGATAGAGGTTTCGACTAATACCCCAGTATAGGCCGCATTGTTTCGGTCTCGAATGCCAACGAGACCGATACTGACCGATTGTTTTGGTTTTGGCCGAAACCATACGGTTTCATCATGAAACAGAGGAAGAAGATGACAACAATGGGAAAAAAACCTTTAAACTAACATGTGATCATAAAGAAATTCCCATTAGTGAACATCATAAGCCCGTGAAAATCATAATCCCGTGAGTGAATATAATTCCAGTGAGTGAACATGATTGTTAAGAAATAGAAGAAGAAAATTACTAAAAAAATAGTAGAGATAAAGAATATACCGGTGTGAAGAAAGTGAAGTAGCTCCAAATACCTTTGGCAAATTTGAAGAACGGCTCACCGATCATATATTAGTTTGAAGAAACATCGCCGACGAGCTTCTTCGACCGTGACGGTTGAGGGCAAGGACGAGGTGCTAATCGTTTGATCTCCATCGATCTCGATAATTAAGGGCGAGGGCGAGACTGAGCTGTTGAGGTGCGATTGGGTTGGAGAGGGCGAGGCTGGGGAACTCACCGTAAAATTTTTATCATCGAACCCTCGACAAAATTTTTGCCAAACGCTTTGCCTTCAATTTTCGATGAAGATGAGAGCTCGTGCTATTTATGAGGGCTGTCATTCACAATACACATTTTGTCCTACGTCTATTTACAAGTTTACCATTACATTTAAACCTCAATAATATACTTAATGGCAAACTCGTAAATATACATAATAATTTGAGCAAAGTGTGTTGTGAGAACAAGAACAACGAGAGAAATGCCGATCACTTCACATTTTGCTCTACATATTGCATATATTTACAAGTTTGCCATTGCATTTAAACTTTGTTAATAAACTGAATGACAGACTTGTAAATATATGTAATGTTTAAGCGAAGGGTGCAATATGGCTTGTAGATGTTCTGAGTTTGAGGGTAGTGTTACTATTCACATTCTACATTTTGCTACACATATTACATTTTATATACAAGTTTGCCATAATTTTTGGACGAGAGAGTATATTTAGCAAAATGTGTAATGTGAATAACATAAGTCTTAAGAATTCAACCTCCCGTAATTAATTTGCATTTTAGCACTATAAGTTTTTGTATTGTACAACTTATACATCAATATTTCCTATAAGTTTAATATTTTACACTATAATTGTTTGAAATTTGCACTACAATTTTTGACATTTACCGAAAAAATTATTCTTAACTAATATTGCCATTATAATTTTAACTAAAATTATTCTTATTTAATATTGATGTTCGTAAATTTTATTGTGAATGATATGTTGTAATTTTATTGTTATTGGTTAATATTCATTTTAATATTCATTGGGTAAACTTTACAAACCATGTAAATTTCTTTGTTAAAATTTAAAAGTAATACTAAATGTTTAGAAATATTGTTAGATGTAAATGAATTTTTTCCTTTTTAGTTGTAAGTTGTAGGTCGTGACTACTGCTAATGTGTAGAAATAATGTTAGATATTTAAAATATTAAAATTTCAAAATTACAGTGTAGCATGCAATGTAGTTTGTTAATTTACTATGCAATTAGTATTAAGATAGTTTAATAAGATGGTTTATATTGATATGAGTAAATTTTAATAGTTAAAAGATAATGAATAATTAACTCATTATATGTTATATCTATTATACAATTGAGGGATGTTTTTGAATGGGTTTGCTGACTAGGATAAAAGGATTAATAGAAAGATAGCTGAGATTTAATCTTAAGAAATCAGGCTAAGACAAAAGTTTGTTAAATATTTTATGGGCAAAATCTTTACTTTTGTGGTAAACCCTTATCCACCCCTCTCAAACCCAAAATTTCAATCTATACACAGATTGAGATGGACACGGATCGTAGACGTGGCATGGATTCAATTGAAGCTGATGACGTGGATTGAATGACGTGGCATGGAATCAATGGCTGGGATGAAATCTGTTATAGATTAGAGCTTTAATTGCAGCAGTGCTTCTTTGCATTTAATTGGTCATTTTTCATAGCACAAATCTTGATGAGTCAACAAAGGGATCGGATGCCTCCGTTTTTGCTCTCACGCCACACTAATTTCTTTATGTTTTCAACCAGATTCCCGTTTTACACCTCATTTCTACTATATTTGATCTTAATTTCGAAGAAATCGATGGAGGCACCGGCAATCCGTCCATGGATGACACTCTCTGATCAGCTTGCTATCCTTAGTCCTCCAACCGTGGTGACATTGTTCTAAATATCGGATATCAGTCGCGTATCGGCCTAGGAAATTTGATATCGGATTGCGGATATCGGGGATATATCGGGGATATTGACTAAATATCGGAGTGTCATATCGGAGGCTTAAAAATGATGACATATACAAGTATAGATGTATCTAAGAAGATATAAACTATACTAAATCAAATAAAAGTATGTTTTGGTTATACTATTCTAGTTAAATATGAATATAGGGAATATTGACTAAATATCAGTGTCATATCAGAAGCTAAAAATGATGTCACATAAAAGCATATAGATGTGTCTAAGAAAATATAAACTATAGAAACTCAAATAAAAGTATGTTTTGGATAAGTATACCTCATTAAACGTGAATACCAGCCATCCACTTGGTGGAATATTTCTTTAAGTGGTTATGAACCAAGCGAGTTAAATACATACAAAATATGATAATAAAATCAGTATGCATGTGTTAAAAATTAATAAACAATAAACATGCCCATGAAATAATAATTTAACATTTACGATATGATTAGGCCAAACCAGAAAATAACCATTCCCCTCAAGGCTGAAACATGTAAAAAAACTGGAAGTTGGGAATTTACACTAGGCCGATACTGAAAACATTTTTAAAAACTGATTTTTTATTCATGATGATCAATATTATTCAAATGGACACATAGTGATAGCTCAAATAAGTAACTTCCGATATTATTCATGTGGAACAATATTAACAGTGTGAATATGAAAATCAAAAAATTGAAAAATGTAAAAATGTAAAAAAGGTAAAGAATACTCACCTTGATCGGAAAACCCTCTTTTGAGATGAACGAACGCTGGACTGGAAAAAACCGAAAATCGAGAAAATTCAAAAAAATGAAAAAATGAAAAAGGTTAAGAATATTAAGTAGTAAATACTAATCTTGATCGAAAAATACCTTGCAAAGATCGAACACCAGATGTCAAAGCTCGATCGACCGAAAAAACCCAAAACTGGAAGAAAAAAATCAAAAACTGAAAAACTGAAAAAGGGCTTGACTACTCACCTTGATCGAAAAACACTCCCTTGCAAAGATTGAATGCCGGACGTCGAAGCTCAATCGATTGTTGTCGGAAATTGTCGTTGAACGAAACTGAGCAGAGCAGCGTAAGGAGCGGAGCGTTGAGAGGGGCGGATTGGTGTGATTAGAATTAGGGCAAAGCAGCAATTATCTCTCAAAAATCTCGATGCCTCTTGTCGTTTTAAATAAATGATTAGGTCGGGTGACTTGGGTTAGATCCACTTTTAAGTGGATCGACCAGCTCACTTTATTTTTAAAAACATGTGAATTGCGGCCGATATTTCAAAGGGATATATCGGCCGCAATATCGGCCGCAACCTGATATTGCGGAGATATTTCCCCAAATATCGGAAACCGCAATATGTAAGCATATATCGTATCGGCCTAGTGATAAATCCGATATTGCGGCCGATATATCGGATATCGGATCGATATTTAGAACACTGCGTGGTGACCTCCTCAAATTCCGAGATGACGACTCTAGCTCTTGTCGGAGCACTGCCACAGTTACCCTAGCCACTGTCCTCAAGGCCGAAAAGAACACCGCCAACAGCTCCTCCACTGGTAGCAAAATAAACTCTGTCGATGGCCAAAGTAGTAGTACAGATTAGGTTTTCATATTAATCAAATTCAAATATGTTTTATTACTTGAAATTCTTTCATATCATAAAAGTCTCATCCTTCACACTCTTAAAAAAATAGAGATCAGAGAAGCATCAACAACAACTTGGTTATAATGCCAAGAAGAAAGAATATAATTCAATGATGAAGGATCTCAAGGCAAACCTCTCTCTCCCCCCTTTGTGTCGCTAACATCACTGGGGTGCCCCAAACAAGCTCTCCAAGATGTAAAAATCTCACATCTCTCCCTTTATCCCTATATATGTTTTAATGATTTCACCATTCATTTTGTTCATTGGATGGGATTCTTTTGTTTCGATTGCAGCAAGGTCATTAAGAAAGGGATCGCTCAAGTGATGACCATTATTTTATCCCTCTTTCCCCCATTTTGTCCAAAGAGAATGATGGAGAAGCTATCCCCCGCCCCGCCCCCGCCCCTGACATTGGCTTGGTTTGCTTAATTTTTTCCCTCATTCCCCCCTTTTTATGCGAAGAGTACGATGGAGAAGTCGGAGCTCCACCGACTGTCGGCCCCACCCCCAACGTGGGCTCGGTTTCTAAGCTACTTCAGTGAAAAAGGAAGACGGTGGAAGTTAATTTTTGTTGAATACTATAGCCTTGGTTTCTTTTTTGGTGAAAAATGATGAAGCTAAGATCAATGTGGGGTTCATTTTAGGGTTGAAGAAACTCATGACGATGATAATATGATGCTTAATGGGGTTCCCCCTCTTTTTTTCCTGTTTTATGTAGAGAGTGGGATTGAGAAGCTGGAAGCTACATCGACAGTCGGCCTCTCCCGCGATGTGGGTTCGGTTTTTGAGCTATTTTGGTGAAGAGGAAGATGGTGGAAGTTAATTTTGTGAATATTGTGGCAATTGTCTCATAGAGATGCTTAATGGAGATGCTTAATGGTTTTCCCCTCTTTTTTCCCTTTCATGGTGCCCAACATTGACGGCATGCTATACTATTATCAAGATTTCGAATTTTTATCCATAAAATGTCCATATTGATCTTCGGGCTGAACTACGATTAGATGGTTAAAACCAGTGTTTGAGGTATCGACCGATACCATAGGTATCGGCCGTATCGTATCGGTATCGGCAGTTGATGATATCGAAACCAAAGGTTAGTTTCAGTAACGGCCGATACTGAATCGGTATCGGCCGATACCGGCCAAAACTGACCGATACCGGCCAAAACTGACCGATATCGGCCGAAACTGACCGATACCGTTCAGTACCGGTCGAAGACGGAGAAAGAAGAATGTGTACTTAAGTAAAAATTCTCTAAAAAGCCAAAAAATTTCGTGAATCAATAGGTTGCATAGAAAGCTCGGTTAAAAGAGAGGAGAAAACCCTAGGGGGTTTGGCTTGAAAATGATGACGAATTAGACGAAAAATAGGCATAACTAGGAAAAATTGCTGAAAAAAGAAGAAAAGGACAAAAAGAAGATGAAAAAATTGAACTCACCTCATTGCGTCGCTGCCTCGCCGTACCTGCATCCTGCCTTGTCGAACCCGCCTCGAACATCTTTCGTAAGAGTGAGAGAGAGCAGAGAGAGAGAAAGCGGTCCGAGTTGCCTTTCAGGAGATGATGCGTTCTTTAAAAGGCAAACTTGTAAATAAGTGGTATGTGCGTAAAGTAAAACAGTCGGTGCGTATATCAAATGGATATTTTGTGGCAACCTTGTATATAAGTGGTATGTGCGCAAAGCAAAATGGTGGGTGTGGAAAACAACGCCCAATGATTTTTTTGGCAAATTTGTAAATAAGTGGTGTGTGCGCAAGGTAAAACGGTGGGTGCACAAGACAATCTTTGTGATCTGTTCATTTATTTAATATTTAGTATTTAAATACCAAACTTTAGGTATTTAGTATTTGATATGATTACGAATTCAAATTTAGTTTATCTATTTAGTATTTAGTATTTGATAGTATATGATTAATATTTTAGTTTGTTAAGTATTTAATAGTATTTGATAAGTTTAGATTTAAGAACCTCCGAAACCATCATTGTGTGTATATACATATTTAAAGTATCTCCGAAACCGAAACCGAAACCTGAAATGAAACTACCGAAATTAGCGATACGGACGAAATCGACACTTGCTTTCGAAACCGTCGAAATGGGCGATATCAGTAGCGAAACCTAAATTTTGGGAAGAACGATACTCAGACCGAAACCGAGACCTAAAACCTTGGTTAAAACAACTCTTTGTGTAATTCTTGAAACTTTGTGATGTTGGCCTTATTGACGGATCTCTGTAATCATTTGGCTGAACTTGATGCAGTGTGGACGATACCTCAGTCTTAAGTGCAGTTGTGGGTTCTTATATATTTTTATAGAGATGATCAATTTTCTGAAGAGAATATTGCATTATGGTAGATCATTTAATTATGATGTGATGAGTTTGTATGATTGAATTATTGGTGATCTATCAACCATACAAATGAAATCATATAGCTTTAGTTGGTTCTTAATTAAGCCAATGCCTAATTTCTTAGCTCAAACTGGATATACTCAATACGAAGAGGCAATTTCAGGCCCTATTGTAAATACTTATCCAAATAAGAAAATGAATGAATTTTATGAAATCAATCAAAAATCAATCAGGAATGGGTTATGATGGCTAAGTGCAGTTTTTTGGGATTCTTAGTAGAGTAAGAGTTTTAGATGAATGTTGAAAAGAATAATTCAAAAAGTACGCTTTTTTGAGACGGGTCTTTCTTTTATCTTCCTACAGCCCATGAACTCTCCTTCAAAGTCTTTTTTATCATTTATCTTTCGGTGAATTCCAACATTCGTTTGGAAACCTGACATAAAATGTCAACACACGTGTATTGATCCAATTCGATACAAAATTAGCCAGAAGGATGCTTATGGTCTTGCTGGTGAAGGGATCCATCATGAACAATGGACATAAGCATATTGAACAATACAATGACATGAATACTATTTAATACTACAGACAAATTTTTGAGCAACCACAAATGAAAAAAAAACTTGAACTAAATTCTATGGGGAAACTAAATTTTGGTGGGAAATGAATTTGGAGGGAATTAAATTTTGGGGAGGAAATAAAATCTTTGGGATAAACTATATAACAATTATTGCGCTTTAATTATTGCGTTTATAAAATTAGCAGTTCCAAGTGGGGAATATTTTAAATGAACGAGAAACTAAATTTTGGGAGGACTAACTTTTTTGGGTAAACTACATAATAATTATTATGCTTTAATTACAGTTCTTCGTTTAAAATTAGGGGATCCAAGATTTTGAGGGGGTCAAATTTTAAATGAACAATGCCCTTATGGCACATGTTAAATCTCGAGGGAACTAGATTTTTTGTGGATCTAAAATTTTTTTGGGGAACTAAATTCTTTGGTAGGAACTAAATTTTAAGTCGACCTAAATTTTTTGAGGGAACTAAATAACAATTATTGCACTTTACTTATTGTTTAAAATTAGAAGATCTAAGATTTTAAGGGGAATATTTTAAATAAACTGTGCCTTTAGGGCACGGGCTATGACTGGTTCAATTATAAACGGTAATGAAAACCTCTTGGAGAATTGCAAAGGAGAAACAATTGCATATTGATTGGGCTCATGGTAAAATGTTTTGAAACGACTATAGAGATATAAAGTGCAACTATTGCCGAAAGTAATGCATGAAGACATGCCTTACCTTACGGAACATTTGGTGGGAATTGATAGGATGTGATGACATGTTTTGAAGCATCAAAAGAAGTGTGGGCAGAGATTAAAGTACACATATTTGAAAAGAGGAAAGAAAAGCTACTGTAAAATTTTAAGAAGAGGATTGAGAAAGAGTTAATGGCAAGGCCTATAAAGACAATTCAGATGACTCAGATGAGGATGTGGATGCGATCGAGGACACGTGCGCTTTGAAGACTAGTAAGAACAAGTATCGAAGAATATGTCGAAGAAGAAATAAGATTTAGTAGAAGAATGTGAGTAGGATTGTCTGGGCTAGCCAGATTAGTTAGTCATGCTGGACCTACCGGCAGATTGCCCGTTCTGTTCAAATGTCGTTTTGTTTGTGCTGTGGAACGTACCAGTAGACTGTCTGGTGTTCTCAAATCCGGTGTAGGTAGTGTCGACCCTTTTACTTTAACGAGGAATGCAAAACCCAGTCAATTTTAATGACTGCAATAGGGTGGTATGAAAAATGCCAAGAGCTTGTAGGAAGACGTTTTGCCAAATGGTTATACTACAACTACATTCCATATAATGTGGTCAATAGTCCATACTACCAGCGCATGGTAAATGCTTTCATGGAAGCAAGTCGTGATGTTCCTCTACCTACTGGTTGGGAGCTTTTCCACACATTTAGACTTGGAGGCTGAGGAAATCAAACATATATTGCAACTTTTTATAACCATATGGGTGAGCATGGTTGCATACTAATGTGTGATGGTTAGACAACACTGAATAGAAGTAAGGTTATTAATTTCCTTGTGTATTCGACTTATAAGACAATGTTTCTTGATTCGGTAGATGCAACCGATAGTCTTTTAGTGTGGTCCATATATTAGATCTGATGGATAAATACATAAAACTAATTGTAGAGCATATAGTTGTTCTAGTAGGTATTGACAACCGAGCAAACTGCAAATTAATTGGATAATTATCGATGCAAAAAAGACATCTGAATTAGACTCCATGTGCGGTGTTGACTTGATATTTTCTATATGACAAAAGAAGAGAATGTCAAAAATATCATCGCGTAAAGTCAAATGGTTGTTGAGAGATGTGTGTGCCCTTGAAGCAATTTATCTCTATGTATATGTACAAACATCTAGTTCGATATGAACGTATGATTTCTGGTATCAATTGTCTAAGTGTTTATATTATGATGTCTTCGTTTAAATACTTCGGTAATTTCCTTAGACTTAGAGTAAGGTCATGCATGTATCCAGATGTAGATCTTAATTATGAGAAGTGTCTGACTGATAATATCTTAAGTCTAAAATCGTTCGTAGTCATAGATGTGTCGAGAATAAGATATCGACACATCGGATAGGCTATTGTATCTTTGTCTTCACCTAGTAGCGGTGACGATGATCTCATAGTCGTTCGACTTGGCGAAGTCGGAGACGAGACACATGTGCTCATTGGAGAATGAGTTCACTGAACGAACTAACGAGAGTTATCATATGGTTAACATAAACTTTTCTGTCAATGATATCTCTTAGTAATGATAGGCAAGTTGGTCCTTAGACTTGAGATCATTACCTAGCACGTGAATGGTGTCACTTAGATCTCCGACCTAGCTTCTGGACAATACCCGTCGAAAGGTATTTGGTTCGGTGACACTTGAATCATGCAAGGAGAGTAAAGACCAAGAGAGAATTCGTCTCTCTCGTTTATAGGGAGTTAATGTCGCATGTGTTAGTATGGTCATTAGTAAAAACTTTGGCCAAAGTATGTTGGAAGAAGTCCAACATTGATATACTAAAGATCGATGGAGACTTACCGATCTCAAGCTATTAAGGTTGACAGTTGACCATACCATAGGCTTGTCTAAGCGACATAATTATGACAAAGGGACTAAAACTGTGGAATTAATCATAAACACAGTCAGGGTGGGCCTGACAATACTGATGTCAAGCGATCGACCACATAAGTATGATATGGAAACATGGATAGCACCTGCTGCTCGTGGTCACTGTCATTTGGGGTTTTGAGCACCACCTGTAGTAAGATCAGGTGGTAGGGTCTCACACAGAGTGAGACCTTCGTTAAGCAATATGAAGTTTAAGGGAGATAGTGCATATGATGTATGTGCATTTATTATATTACAAAAGCTTTGTGATATAGGCTTTAGAACAATTAAGGATATGTGAAATATGCATGGAAAGGACCTATTCATGTATATGGGGGTTTGAGAATGTCTCAGACTAGACCCAAGCTCATCCATGAGCTCAAACGGCTCGAAAAAGCTGAAAACAGCAAAAAAGGCTTGCAAGGGGTAGCCCAGCAATTGGGCCGGACTTGTTGTAGCCGGCGACCGCAAGTGCGCCAGCACGTGGCGCACGCGCCGAGGCGCGGTGGGCCCCCTCTTCTAGTGTTTTGTGAAAAACCCAATGACGGCTGCGTTTGTTTTTTTGCGAAAAATACATGAATGATACAACTTTGTGCGTATGTTTTAAGGGTCAAACGGACTCAGAATCGCGCATCGTTTGTTTCTCTACGTTCACCATTCAATGCTGTTCGAAATGATGTATGACATCGTCTTTAGGGGCCAACGGTGAGAGAGGAACAATTGGTCAAAGATTGGACTTCATGAAGAGCAATTTTGGCATTGAATTTTCTTTAAATTTTTTAGTCCTACATTGGATGTGTTGAAAGGATGGATCAGTTCCATATATAAATATGGGCTAACTCTCCTCCTTGAAATTTGCACCAGAACTTGGATACATGGAGCTCCACTAAACGTGAGCAAGCCCAAATCTGAAGCCAAAATAAAAGCCCTTTTTCTTTTTTGCTCCTGATCGGGTCCTAGCAAGGTTACGAAGGTGTTCAGATCAGATCCGGAATCTTGAAGGAGGATCCACTCAAGGTGAAAATTTTTGGAGCCCATGTTTGACTCGACTATAAGGGTGTTGCTCGTCGCGGGACGCGATCCAGTCAATGGAAGCAGTTTAACCCTTAACACGATACATTGGTTCGAGGGAATCTGCGCTTTTCTAACGTGCAAGGCAGAGTTTAGTACTTTATATTAATGCATTTATAATTACAGTAGTTTTATAGATCTATCTTTAAGGGTTGATCAGATCCATCCAGTGATAGTAGAGATTCTAGTTAGGGTTTTATTAGGGCCTTTTAAAAACGGTTTTAAGTTTTTAGATGTTTATTTGTTTTTGTTGTCTGCCCGACCAAGGCCAGACGTTGAGAAAACCCTAAAATGGTAACTAGTTTTATATAAAATCAAGGTTGGGTGCTCAACTTGATGAGAAAAGAGATACGTGGAATAGAGTTGATCATGCCTGCAATTATAAGATTTACAACCCACTTTATTGCATTTAACTCTATTTACATGCATCAGGATAATCTAAGGAGAATGATTACTTTCGGAGAATGGTTCAAAAACTCTCTTAAGCTCAAACCAAAAGATAGGACCGTTGCAACCAACATATACAATTTAATTCACTGTGATGACTTTTGGCAACATGTTATAACCGTATTTGAGCCGCTGGTGAAAATTTTAAGAATGATTGACATCGATGATAGACCGAGATGGGTTGTGTATAATGCCATGAATTAAAAAATTATCGGTAGATGATACATAAAATGGTGGGGACATGATCGACAAAAGGTGGGATATACAGCTACATCAAAATGTTCATGTCGCAGGTAAATACTGTATTTTTAATTAAAATTAATATGATATAAATCATTTATTTACACGATGTACTTCAATTGCAAGTTATTTTATGAATCCTCGTTTTTAATACTCCATTAAGGTAACAAATGACAACGATGTGCTATTTGGATTTTGACACGGGGTTGAGAGATTGAAATTAGGCATCTCGAGGCAACTTGAAATAGACAGAGAGGTAAATGAGTTTTAGATATTTTTATTTTTATATATGATTTGATTCAATCGGTCACATTCAGAAATTATGTATGCTAATTGTAGGTGTAGTTATACAAGATGAGAGATAAGATGAGAGATTGTGCATTCAGCTCTCAAAAGGCACATATGGCGATAAAGCATGTCACTCCAGGTATGTATAAAAATCTTAGTTCGTTGTCTGTTCCCCTATGAACTATTCTATATTTTTGATCTAGTGCACTTTTGTAGCTGAATGGTGGTCATTCATTGGGAGAGAACAAGGTCCAAATCATACACGCTTAGCTATGCGTGTTTTCAGCCAAATGGTTTCTTCTTCCAACTGGGAACGAAAGTGGACCACATTCTCACTCATTCACCCAAAGACCGAGAATATGTTAAAAAATCTTTAAAAAACTGGTTTGTGTGCATTATAATATGAGGCTGAGAGAAAGACATTGCAAAAGAAAAATTAATGATGATTAACTGATTGACTTTCCATGAGAGGATGATACGTTGAAGGAATGGACTATGGTGATAGAAGACAGTCTGCTCGACAATAGAGACAATTTTTGGTTGTTTGAAGCGTTTGCGGAAGCAGAACATACAAGAAGCAATTAGCTGTGACCAAGTTACAGCCACGTAAATCTCACGTATAAGCGAAAGAAGACAGTCACTCGGCGAGAAAGTGATAATGATTTGTCTCCTGATAAACATGGTCCTACAGCTGAAGGTTGTGATGCTTTGGAATACAGCCGCCTTGCTCAGAGAAGTGAGGACCATGATTATGATACAACTCATTCACATGGATATATAGATCATGATAGACAACATCAAAATAAAGAAATGATTGATGATACCTACGATAGACAATTTGATTATCCCATGTATCAATGTTCTGATTATTTAGAGGTTATGATAATTCTGTCAGTCATGAATCGCATTTCGGTGGATACTTTGGCAACCATGACGATTCCTACACACTATATAGACCAGACACTTTATGTATATATAAATTATGATAGTCAATGCATGTACGGTTCAAATATGACTGTACTGTCTTGAAGTTAGTACAATCATGCCATGCATTTCATCGAGCCTTCGCATATGATACCATAATATCATTTTTAGGACATAAACCAGTGTAATATTGCTATCCACTTACCACTCTGCACCACACCCAGATGATACTAACTTGGAATGAGATTTTTTGTATCTTTGACTTATTTTATTTATTTATTATATCTTTTATTTTATTTTTTTATTATGAAGTCAAATTTATGCTCCATCATTTTTGTATTGTTATTCTCTTAGGTTTATAAAATAATGAAGCGCTGGCTTAGGTCCTAAAGAAGTTCCAACTAAAAAATTTGTACTACTATATATCTAGTATAAATTATCAGTGCATTTATATTTATAAAATAAATTATAGCTATTTATGTATAATACGTCACTGAGTGTATATGCATATTTAAAGTTCTCTGAAATCGAAACAGATAGCTGTAATAAAAATACTGAAACTATCGACACGGACGAAATAAAATGAAACTATGAAACCACTGAAATGGGTGAAACCGAAAATGAAACCTAAAGTCCCGGAAGGCCGAAACCGAAACTGAGACATCTAATCTTGTAAGTTTCATCATCCTCTTTTTCTCAGACATGAAATTTTAACAGACCCTTTTTGAAGGTTTAGATAATGAAAAGTGAGATGTCTTCCTTGTTTCTTTTTTTTTTGAATCTAGCTGTTCATTTACTACTGTTCCGGAGCAATAAATGCAATGAAGCAGTAGATGAGTACTTATTTATGTCTTCATGGTATAGTTTGTGCAATCTTCTTCTTTGTTTGTCTTGCATCTTGATGAAAATATGGTCTTGTACTGCAGGACAGCCTTCATTAGTACTTCAGGAGAAATTATCAAGAAAACCTATTAAGATGGATGCTCCAGAGAATGTTCTTTCTCAGGCACATGGGCAAGCAAGAACTATTGCTGATTTTCTATACGAAAATGGTGAAGCAGTCTACTATTCTCTGGCATCCATATTTTTGTCACACATTTAGGATCTTTCTACATTGTACTGAATCTCATGATATGCTCTAGGCTTGTTTTTCCTGTTATAGAAATAAGAGAAGAATTTGACTGGAATGATATTTCATAGCAAGTTCTCATATGCTTGTTTTGTTTTTTTTGTCTTTCTGCTAAGTTTAATCTCCAGGAAATTCGATAAAATAGCAAATGGTTTAGTGGTTCGTCTCCAAGGTCATACCAAATTTAGGTTATATCTGAGAGTATCATGTGAAGCATTTCTATTCTTTCTTTGATTGTCGATATTTGAATTGGGCACAAGCATCAAAGTGGTGTTGGATTGTAAACCAAATAAAAAGTCAATGATGATATATTTTGATCTTCTACTTAACTCGTATCGCTTGCAAAGTCCGTGACTGCTATATGCTACGTTACTTAGGTTAGCCATTTATGTTTACTTTGTCAGCAGACTCCTCTTGTTACCGACTGGCTATCGCATTTATGTCAATCATAACCATTTTGTTGTTGAACTGTTAATTATGTGGATGGCTTTCTCCATTCCTGGTAAGCAAACTTACTATTTTTTATGTCAGGATAGAAACACCTTTTCCCTGCATAAATTAGAAGACTCCATCTGCTACTTGATGTTAATTAGTAAAGTGTTAACAGTACTATGGTAGCAATCACAATAACGTTACAAAAAAGTAAGCATAAAAATAAAATTTAAGAACTATTTATTTTAAATAGTTGATAGTCAAAAGAAAATGCTCCATGAATGTAAATTACACTGATTTTACTGCAGTCCTAAAAACAGGATAGAAGAAGATTACATGTATTAAAGATGAATATGGATTTGAAATCCATAACAAGTTTGCAAAACAGACTCAGGAAGTTTAGAGCAATATCCTAATCAATAAGAGCCCATGTTCTCCTATCTTGTTTATCTTCCACTGAGAGTCTTGATGCTTGCCACTTTCTATTTATGTATTCCAGTGGATCCCATTGTTCGATCTAGTTATTTTCACTGGCTCTTTAGGAAATCTTATTGAGAAATTTTTCTTTCTTTTTTGCAATTAATCATTGAAACCATAAACATTCAATGTCCTAAATATTGGTATGATATTTATAATATTGGCCGCAATTGCGGGTTTTGATGTGTCTGTTATTGATTTAAAAATTCGGTATTGGTTTTTGATATTGAACTCATTTGCGGGTTAGTATTGGATCTCGGTCGATATTTTGGCCGTTATTGCAGTTTCAAATATCGGCCGATATTCGTTATTTTTTAGTTACTAGGTCTCAGTTGAGTCAAATCAGGTCCAATTAACAACGTCTGATGCGGTAACATCATAAAGCATTTTTCAATGCTAATTTTTCTTTGACGTCTCGTTTTGCTCTTGTTGAGTCTATAAATTACCGCAAGAGCACATGTTATCGTAACACAAACGGGTCGTTCTCAGAGAGGTTAATAATCGATTACCAGCCAATTTTAGATTATGAGTTAGCTACGCGAATTCGTCCCAAGGTGTCTCAAGGTGACAAAATCGTAATAAAGATGAATATCAATATGAGAAAAATGATAGAGTTAAGTATCACCACTATCATGAATTGAATATAAATATGATCTCGATACCAAGTTATTGAACCAATGCTTTGGTGAGATTATTGTTTCTTAATCAATACCTAGAACTTTCTCTCGAAGCGTGAATGTCTTCAATCATCCACCAAGAAAAGTCCCAAAAATTATATCTAAGAATGATAGAGTTGCCGTCAGAGAAAACCAAAAAATACCTAGGAAAACATGTCCTTTTTTTACTTTACAAAATGAGTATTTATACCCCTAGAAGTCCCCAAACAAATCAGACACCAAAACAGTTAAAATAACCTATCCTGCGTATCAGCACGATCGTGCATTTCTGACACGACCGTGCATTGTAACTGTGCATATCTCTGCCTGAGTGGCATGACCATGCCATTCTGGAACAAAATATGACCCAACCGTGCATTGACGTACTAAATCTCAGTCGACTTGGCACAACCATTCCGAGTTCTGTACTAAGTTGGCACGACCGTGCCAACCAGTGGGCTGCTCTCTGCTGAAGCTGCATGACATTGCTCCTCTTCGGTTCTCCTCTGCACAACCTTCTATCCCATTTTACTTCAATTCTTCATCTTTTACTTCGCCTTGCCTCACCCTATCACTCCTTAGCTCCAAATAGCTGGATATGTACCTAAAATGCACAAACACGACAAAAAAACACAGGGAGTAAAATGGAACAAAAACAAACAAAATTCTAAGGAAATTAAACCTAGAATCATGAGAATCCCTGTCATAACCACACTAAAATCCCAACAAAATGCGCTTAACAGCTCTCAACGATGACTCCACAACTCTCTTTTTGTTAGGTTGACATTAATATTTATGGCGATGTATATTAACTATACTATCTATACCACATTTTAGAGATCCAAACTTTAAGATGTAATAATATTTTTTATGATTCTAGCTGTTGTAAAGAGGATATAGAAATGTTGACTACGATGTTGTCTTTTGGTGTTACTAATCAATAAATAATTTCATTTTTTATTATTGTTCTGCAATTTAGGATGTAATTTAAGATATGTTGTTTTGATTTTTTTGGGGTAATATTATGTTGTATCACGTCATAGTTTTTAAGGCAATGTGATGGTTTTTGTTATTTTACATGTTTTGATAGCCCAGTTCATCTCTTGTGTATTTTAGAGTCTTGTGATGGATCAATTCCTTATCAATTATAGTTTAATGCAATGTATTGAGATAAGCGTACCATAACATGCTTTAATGCATGTTTATTATAGTTTATATATAATTAGATAAAAAAAGTATGCATATGATATCTATTTCTAGCGTCTAATATGACTCCGATATCCAATCAATATACCAGATATATCTCCAATATCCGTTATCTAATATCATATTTTTCAAGCCGATACAAGACCAATATCCGATATTTAAAACACTGCAAACATTTCTTCTATCCCTCAATGGCAGGAATGACACTTTATGTCACTTGAAATATTGTTGTTGTAAGTTCTCTGTCTGGCAGTTTTCTTTTATGGTGTTTATGCTCTTATGGTATGCGGTTGCGGTGACATCTTGGGTGGGTGTGGCAAGAATTAATTGAGAATTCAATGGAGAAGAGGCTACATGAACAAAGAATAGATGAATGAGACTCCAGATGGATGACAAGCCAATGAGTAGAGAGTGCACACCATTTTTCCGCATGTAGAGGAATAACAATATCCGCACTTGAAATCCAAGCTTATGACTTTGTTTCTGGATCAAAGATTTGGCCTTTGTTCCTTAAATACGTAGGCATATTTCCTTGAAATTTGAGAAACATAGACTTTGTCCAATTCATAGATATATGACCAAACTAGTGTTAATTACAACTTTCAAGCTACTATTGATGGGTACGCAGAAGTGGAAGGGATTACCATATAGGGTTTGTGGTTGGATATGGGAAAGAACTTGCTAGGGTTCTAATTTAAAGTAAAAAAGATAAGGTTTTGGGTCCCACACACCAGAGATCATATCGCTCTCTAACTTCAGCACCTCACACCTTACACACTGAAGATTCATTTGGACGCCTCGCCCATACGATTCCTCGTTCACTTTTGTACATCACATGCATAAAGATTTAAATGGTGTCACAAATATGAAGATCACAAGCTAAATTTTTTATTTAAAATTCGATAATCGGATTACAATGAAAATCATGCTTTTATATTGGAAGCAAAACTTGACTCCTAAAAAACTAGTTATACACAAACTAGAAGCCTAGAAAGTTACTTTTTATAATTAAGGCTACAAATAAGACTTAGATTAAAATCCTAAACTGACTCAAGCTCTAATAAAACAAATAAAAAAGGAAATTTATAATAAACTCATTCTCAAAAATAAAATAAAAGACTTACCAAACGAAAGCTCAAAAAGACTTTAAAAGAGAAATACTAAAAGATTCAAATAAAAGAGATATAAAAGGACTCAAAAATCAAAAGGCTAAATTGACTCGTACTCCTATTAAAAATCCTATTGAAACTCTAATTTCTATTTCTTCGTTCATGAGTCTTAGAAGTTGGATTTTCTTCAATTCTTAAGAAACTCATGGTCCTTATCTGTTTCGCATCAAATCTCACTTTGAAGAAAACATGACATCGAGGTTTGAAATAGCACAATATGTAGAAGTTCAGACAATCATGTTGAGAGTAATGAACAATCATAGATAAAGATTAGTATAAGAAAAGACGCAATATCTGCTGACTTGTATGCGGTGGATTGGTTGGAATAATAAAGTTTGTGCTCTATCTCAAGTTCAGTAAGTGATTTAAACTCGTCTGATTCTAAATGTCTAACTTTGTCTCTAATTGTAACTCCATATTAGGCTCAAGCTTTGACTTGCGCTCAATATCTATCTTGTGCTGTTTATCTAGAACTACGTTTGGTTTTAGCTCAGGCTCGGACTAAGGCTCGGACTAAGGACTCAGGCTTAATATGGTATACATGCTCGGCTCTAACTTGGGTTGTGTCATTTGTCCAAAGGCTAGGACTTCAAATCTGACTCGAGCATTATTACAAATATTGGATTTATCAACCCATGTAATGTTATAAGGTTGTGGATGTGGTTCAGTTTTTACTATCTTCTCAATAGCTGATTTGTTGAATATAACTATCTTTGTCAATCGTCGCTTTGAAAGGCATGTCTCCAATTTTGACATAGATAAAGAAAACATTAGTTTTTTTGTCAATGATCCTCATTCGTAGGTGTAGTAATTAGACACCTAATGACGTGTAACCAGGCACTAGATTTCTCTACATCATTATTTGTATCTCAGTTTCCTCCGGAATGTATTATTCTTCATTTAATTCATCATAGTTATTAATTTCTCCCACAAGTAGGCTTAATTAGGGCACCGACTAGCGAAATGACCGAAGCCATTGCACTTGAAGCATGACACTCCTTTTGGTTTGTGATGACGCTTCTCTAACTTTAGCCATTCCATTTATTTCTTTAGCGGCATTAACTTCTGATTAAGTTATATTGTCACTGGACTGTTTAAATTATTCAACAGCTTTAAAAGTAGGCTTTCTATTTATGAGGCTATCATGGATTCTAAATTTAAGGCTATGTTAAATACTTGTTACACATTGTTTATAGTGTGAGGAAGCATCTTACAACTAATGTCTTCTCTCAATCCAAAACAAAACCTAATTAGGATATATCGTGGGTCTTTTTAATCTCATTCCTAACAAATACGTCATTGAACTTAGTCTTATACTCATCCATTATCATGCTTCCTTGACACAGGTCGTTCAGTTTTTTTTGAAGATGGTTTCTGAGTAGGAGGCAAATAATTTACTTTGAGCTTTATCTTCATTGCATTCCAATTTTGTATAGGTCTTAGATGTTATCTCGTTGTCTCTCTTTGGATGTTCAAATTTTTTTTGGCAGATCTTACCAATTTTATCTCAGTAACTGGACCTTTCACTAATGTGATAATTTGTACCATTTGAACAAATGCTCCATCTCTGCCAGCCAATCTAAAAAGGTCTGATGATTATAAGTTTCATCAAAATTAGAAGCATTTATCTTAATCCATTGTGTAATATTATCTTGCCCAAAATTATCCTCAAAATCCTCGTCTTGACTCGTATTATTTCGGTTATTTTTATTTTTGATCATCCTAGGTTCATCATCAAATGTACTTTATGCTTCATTTTTAAAATTTTGTTCTTTGATCAACTTATTTCTAGAGCTTCTGGGTGATCTCTTGTTTGATTTATGTCACATTTTAGATTTAGATATATCTTTGAAGTTGATTTTCTAGCCTTTGAATTACTTTATCATTCATTTTTGATCCCATTGTTTTGCTACTACGTAATAACATGAAATGCCAATCAGTGACATGAATGCAAATGTGATATCTTAAACACTAACTAGATGCATGCACTAATTAAGCAAATAAAATAAAATCATAGGGTTCAAATCTATATGGTAAACTGTAGTCTTTGATATGCTAATGTAGTACACAGATCGAGGCTATAAAATGATGCAATATAAATGATATCAACTAATTTGAACAAAATCAAATAGAGAAAATTTTGAAATTTAATAATTAAGTTTTTGATCAAATTAGATGTTATATGGAGTGATTATTAGCTTTATAATATCATGCAAGTCTCTAGAACAAGTAGAGCTTTAATCCAAATGGTTTGGGACGATAATTTCAATTGAAAAGTTTTAGAAATCGACAAAATATATTTTATATATGGCTGAGATATTAAAAAATCGCCAAGATATTAAAAAATCCAGCCAAAAAATTAACAAAATAACCAAGCTGGATTGTGCAGTTAGCGGCTGACTCAGCCGTTGACGGGTCAACATGGCTCAGCTCGAGCAGACTTCGGGTTGGCTCCGATCCGAGCAGACGAACAATATCAGCTTAAATCTGGTCGGGTCGGCTTAGATTGAGCTGATACACAGTTGGGGCTCGGCTGTCGACCCGACGCGACATCTCGTACTCGGCTTGGCATCGGGGTCGACAGAGTCAACCTTATAGTGAGGTGGCTTGATCCGTGTCGACGAGGAGTTTCGACAGTCTCGTTGGCGTTACATTGCTGGATAACTGCTATAGACCTGTTTGGACACACTCTTGGCCATCGATGGTGACGACGTCAGTGAAAGTTGTAGAGTCGGCGATAGTTTGATGGGTGTCGGTTGACAACATCCATTTCGTAGGCCACATGTGGTGTTGGCAAATGTGTGGTAGGCTGGCTTGGGGTTGATTGCGTGGGCCATCAGAGCTGATTGGGCAGCAATTATTGCTAGGGTTAGGGTCATGGGTTTTTAATTTTTTTTCTTTTCTATCTTTGCTCCTTTTTCTTTCCTTTTCTCTCATTATTATTTATCAACTGGTTCCTCTCTTTTTGATTGTTTTTCTCTGCATTTAAAATTTTTTGTGAATATCAAATCCTAACTAAAAGAATTTTTTATGAGGAAATGAAAAGAAGACAAGTCAGGATTTGCTCTGATATCAAGTTTGATGCGTGACAGAAGTGAAAAGGGACGTGGTTGGGATTTGGAGAAGAGGGAAGTTGAGAATTTAATAACTTTCCAGGCCTCTATCTCGAAAATCTAACGACCACCGACTCACACGCCTCATATATGCGAAGATTATTCAGACCTCTCAACTAGGCAACTAAGCATACTCTCGTACACCAATGGAAAATTTTTAATTTTTTTTTTGAGAAACTAAAAAGTTTAAAACAACATCTTTATTCTTCATTCATCTATATCTCTGTAAAACACAAATAAGTTTGCGGTCTTTACATAAGCTTACAACTTGGGTTTTGATGTGAGTTTTAATATTTATACCGTAAGCACACGGTGTGTTGTAGCACTTACAGGTCGATCCACATGGAGGAGGTTTTCTGACAGAGTATCAGCCGCTCCTAGGTTATGGTTAGCTACATTGATATTTATAAAAAGAGGAAAGTAAAGATACAGAAAGGCTTTATGGCTAGGTATTCTCTCTACTGCGGGTTGAATATGGAAGTGAACACTTTGTCTAGCTACCGAATTAATCCTAAGGTGAGGTTGTCACACCTAATGTTGACACCTACCACTCACTGTCGTGATGCTATGCAGGACTAGCTATCGTGTGGCAAAGCTAACTGTCGTTGGTTATCGTCACACGACAAGTACATGACACACACCAATATTCGACAACCTTACTTCATGCCACTGTCGTGTATAGAAGTCAGGTCATCGCTTGAATGCTCTAATTTATGTCCAACTATCGTTGGCGACGTAGATAGTATTTATTGTTAATAAAATATCCAAGGCAAAATCCTAATTCGACATTCAAAAGCTAGACAAAATAGATTATTACACACTCAATCTCACAATAGGGTTCTACCCATGCCCTAGATAAAACCTATGCAAAGTACATTAAAGAAAACATCACAGAGATAATATGAGAGAGCATCACACAGATAACACACGAATGAATATGATAAATATAATAAAAGGGGATTAAACTTATCTCATAAAAGTTGCAATAACAAGATCTTCAATTCCATACATATTGCTTCAAAGAAAGATAAACTCAATAAACCTAAACCTAAACTACTACTCCTAAACTAAGTGCAGAGGAAGAAGATGAAAACTAGAAAAAATCGACCTCCTCTTTCAATCGTGGCGCACAAAACATTTAAATACAACACAAACCCTAATGGGTTTGGGCAAAACCTGACCCACACGACCGTATCGAGCAATCGACACAGTCGTGTTGACTCAAAACAGCATGATGGTTTCATTGTAGCTCGAAAAAGTGTGGTCCGACACGATCGTGTAGAATCCCTACACGACCGTGCAACTGCGGCGGACAGAAATGAACTTCTGTAACTTTCCTTGGGGTCACATGACCTTGTCACAACTCTTAGCTCTTTTTCAAAACGGCCCACACGACCGTGGGGCTTGGTTGTGTGGGTTCTTCAACCAGTGTCTCCTCACACTGTCGTATGTGACATTACACGATTGTATGAGTCTTTTTTTCTGCTTAAGCTGGCTGCCGATTTCTTGCACACGACTTTGTCTGATATCACACACGGTTGTGTAGAGCCTTATTCTTTTCAATTCTTTTCATTTTGATTTCTTCACTTCACCTTGCTGATTTCTTCACTTCCTTTTGATTTCTTTTCAAATCTTTTCAAATATTTTCTTGCACACGACTTTGTCTCTCTTCACTTCTTTGACTCTAAATGGCTCCAATTAGATTGTCTTTAACCTGAAATGCACAATACCCAAAGAGTAAAACAGAACAAAAATGGAATGAAGTTACATATAAAGTGGGATTTATGTGATGAAATGCATGAGTTATCCCCGCTAGAAGTATGTAAAATAATCACTCATCAGGTTTCAAAAGCCACATCTAATGTGTGACTAAAACTCTAAAATAAATAAAAGACTCAAAATAAATAAGACTCAAAAGGACCAAAACTCTCTTCTAAATAAAAACCCAAAAGACTCCAAATAATAAAAGTGTAAAGAACTCAAATTTAAATTTGATCTATTTCATAGGGTTAAGATTTGGCTAATTTAATAAGGATAATCTTGGGTTAGGGTTGGTTTTAACACCATGTAAATATCAAAATATATTGCTGGAGGGTTAATGTATGGTGGAAGGGTTAGAGTCTCTCTCTTTAAGCCCAAACACTTTATTATGTATAAGGATCTCATAATGCGGTTTTAAAAAACACCTTACACTATTATATTTTATTAAACTAAACATGTGATATCCAAACCATTGTAGCCAAATTTGCTCCCTAAACACCAAACTCTTGGCGATCGCACAAATCTCACAAAACCAAAACTTTCAAAGAAACCAAACTCCAAACTATCGAAAACAAACCGAAGCCAACTAAATTCTTGAAAAGCAAACTAAACTTAAATTTCAAATTCTTAGAACCAAACTTCAAATTCTCAAAAGTAAAATCGCTATCCAAAATCCCATTACCAAAACAAGCCAAACTTTCTCGTTTCAAAATTTTGAAGCGAACCCATGAAACCAAGCTCAAGCAAATCAAAACCTTGAACCAAACTAAAGTAGACCAAACCAAATTAAAAATTAAAAATTAAATTAGATTTTCCTTCGAGATCTAAGCGAATCGGATGACAGTAAGAAACCAAAGTCGAATGAAAGATGACGAGGACTCAAGGATGAGAGGACTATGATGATACAAGGATCCACACAATTGTGAGTGATAACGACGATGAAATGGATGTCTGGGTCTGGCGTTGGATTGACACCAAATATATCTTGGCGATCTTATGGTAGCGATGGGTTAACTGGAGAGATGTCTAGGGTTAGGGCTTTGGTAGAAGGAAGAAGATCAAGGCAAAGATGAGACAAACTTGGTGTTTGGCTTGTGCTTGGGTTGGATCAGATGCAATGTTGGGTGGGTTTTGATGTGGGTTTGGGTTTGAGTGGATTGGGTTTGAGTGGATGGGTTTGGGTGGATGGGTTTGGGTTTTGGTTCAGGTTTGGATTTGGGTTTGAGCGGATGGGTTTGTGTTTTGGTTCAGGTTTGGAGAGAGAAAGGATGTGGGTTCTGGTTTATTGTGTTTGGTGATGTGTCTTGCGGAAGGCAATTGGAATTGAAGACTGATGAAAATTATGGTGGTGATGTTACTGGTGATGATGATGTTGGTTGAAATTGTGGGCGGTTGTCGATTATGGCGATGATATTACTGATGGGTGTCACCGGTCGCTGAAGAAATGACAATGGTGGTGGTGTTGATTGTGAAGTTCCGGTAGCTGCAGAATGCAGGCGGTGACAACATCGAGTCCACGTCATGGAATATATTTAAGATTAGGATTTGTATTAGGAGTAGGCCGTGTATTTTTGGTTTGATTATTGGGGAAGATGAAGCATGTATTGATGAAGATTGTTTTTGAAAGAAAAATCAAAAGGCCCCAGTAATTTATAGGTAGAAAAGAGAAGATGCAAGAGAAATTTGGGATGTTAGAAGAGAAGTGATGGTGGCTTGTGGTTTGAAATAATGTAAGTCTAGAGATGATATAGAAAATAGTTTGCGGCTCTGATACCATTTTGAAAGTGAGGATGGAAATATTATTTGGAATAAAGGCCACACCTCAAACTGGGTATTAGTGTTGTTTATATAAGAGACCACACGTCGAATACAACCAAGAGTGCAACTTATATATGACTCGGCTTTTATTCCAATACCGGAAACTATGCTTTCTTTGTCTAAACTAATTTTAAACTAGTCATTATTCCTTAACACAATACATTAGTTGAACTACTTTGGTTGCTTATGAATTTGATGTGTTGAATTTGCTCATTGTAATGCATGCTTATTAATGTAACTGGACTCCTTTTTAAACTTCTGCAGCTCTTGATTTTATAAGTGACGAAGCAATTGATGATGCCTGGCTTGTGACGTCTTATTTATGTGATGCTGATTTCCTTCTTGGTAGCTCTTTGCGGCCAACAAGATATCGCATGATGTCTGAGGTATATGAATCAGAAAATCTAGTGCAATCAGCAGCTGCTTCAGTAGCTGCACGCGGGGTTTTATTTGGGAACTCACATCCTTCACCTTCAAGGTGTCCAATTTTTGCTTTTTTATGGAATAGCAGATGCTGGATAACTTGATGCTGAAGGAGAATTCTTTGATTTCTGATTGGCAGGTGGCACACCATCCGAAGTCCAGGGCTATGGCAAATTCAGCAGTTATCATGGCATAACAAGGTGGAGCATTATCAATTGAAATCGTTTCTGGTGATTCCATACATAATATCTTTTCCATTGCCACCATGCTATTGCATGTTAAACATGCTGCAACCAAACAGATAGTTTCATAGCTGATACAGAGAGATAATGTTTATAATATGCTGATGACATTGCTATTAGATTCTTGCATACATTCTAGGAATGGTATAAACAGATAGAATACACCAAAAATGATTACAAAGAAAAAACATGAAAAGAAAATGAGACATCTGACCATATGAAAAAATCTATAGATATCATGCTTTAAATATGTATTTATTGAACTAGCAATGCAAGTTACTCATTTGGGCTTTATTCTGTTGAAACATATATAGAAGATGATGATTGTAAAATAAGTTGAGGAGCATTTCTGTAGATTACCTAATTCCTTTTTTTAGATGTGCAAAAGGCATCCTGTACTACCATGCTACTGACATGCATAATTTGAGTTTGGTTGTCAAATATCCAGGAAATATGCATTTTAGCTAAGTTAGGAATTCATAGATTTTAAAGCTTGTTTCCAACCTATAGTCATCAACATAAAGGGATCAATGGAAGAACATGCTTGGTAGGTGCCGTGGTACAACAACAGCAATGATGGAAGTCATTACTCATCCAGGACGGGCTTATTGCACGATATTCTTAAGAAGGAAGAGGGTAGTGATAGGATCCGCTAGGGTTTGATGTACAAAGTTCGGGTTTTTGGTGGAAGGGTGTATTTTTAATGGTAAGATGTGATTTTTAGGGTTTAAAGAGATGATTTGGGGGAAAATGTGGGATTTTTAATGATGGAAAACTGAAAGTAAAAGAGATACAATGATAAGATGAGTTCTTTCGAGAGAAACTCGCTCTTCCGTGGCCACGTTTGAGAGATGGACCGCTCTTACATGCTTCTATTCGAGGCGAAGCCGCAATCTTTCACAAAAGAAACTCTTTTCTCATGATTCTACATGATAAAATTCCTAATCCACTAGCCCACATATAAATACTAAATTGAAGATAACCAAATTATTAAAAAATAATGTCAAAAAGATGGCGCCTGACCAACTTGGTCGGGTGTGCTGACGTGGCGGCCTACAATTGGCCGCCCATAAAGCGAAAAGTATGCTTTATGGGCGGCCAATGGTAGGCCGCCACGTGAGCACACCCGACCCAAGTTCGTCAGATGCAACCTGATATTCATTAATCTCTTTTAAGAATAACCCTAAAACTGAAAATTACGAAAACACTAGAAAACCAAAAATTACAAAAACGCCCCAAATAGACCAAAATTTCAGATCCATGCCAAACATTCATATCAATCCGTACTTTGTCCCCCCGAAAAAACACCTTGTCCTCAAGGTGGTGCATGAAAACCATGTGCATGCTATTCTAAGTGAAAATGCTCGTCTCCTCTTGGCTCTTCTTTCACTACACCCTCCTCGTCCTCGTCCACTATCATAAGCCGAAGCTTGCAAACTCCACATTGATGTTGAAGGGTCAACTTCTCATCACACTTGAAACAGAATTCTTTCAGCATCTTCTCCTTCATATCTGCCCCAGTCATCTACTTTCTATGCCTTGCTGCCTGTTGATTTTTTTGTTACCCCATCGGGTTCTGGTTGCAAAAATTGGATCCACTCCAAGTCCCTCTTGACATCCTCTACCCAGTAAGGCGATTCTCTATCAACTATGCTAGGTCCACTGTCTTCACCAGTCGCCTAAGTTGATGAATGCAGAGTTCTACGCGGATGTTTAACTTGTGCTCCTTCATGAAGCTTTCCCATAAGGTCTTCTCTGGTATGTCCCTAGCTCGTACTGAGAGTGCATCAAACTTCTTTCTATATTTCCTGACAGATCAATCCTGGATCTATCCTGCTTGAATGCCATTAACTGCTCATGTTGGTTTGTTCCCTGGGTGTCGCGAAACCTATCCACCTAACAATCCTTGAGCTCCTCCTATGAGCGTATAGGCTCCCTCTTCCTCCAAAGAAACTAAGAGAGCGCCTTCCCTTCGAAACATAAGCCACTGCCTCCAATTTCTATCCCTTCGTCAGGCGCGACATCAAGAGAATCTCTCAGCTTTGTAGATCTAGCCATGTGGATCGTCTCCCTCGAATATGTGCATATTTAACTTTCTCACTTTTCCGTCCTTCCTAAAATTTTCCTGATCTGCTCGTCTCCCACTACCCTGTCTATGCTGATGAGGATGAAAAGTATTCCACCAGCTGTCCTTGTTTGGTAGAGACTTCTTTGGGGCAAGCTCGCTTCACAGATTTCATAGTTTAGGCTAAGTATGAAGCTGGACTGGGCCTTCTTATGAAGCAATTTTAAAAGGAGGCTGGGAAGGGAAGGCAATATATGCTTCAGTCTGTCACCATAGCCACACAGTCATCATCACCCCGAACTGAGTCCCGTCCGTCCTGATCCATGACATCATTGTAGTTCTCATATGCCGGAAGTGGACAACGTCTTTATGCCACATACCGGGCCATGGGGACTTCGAAAGTCATCACAGTCATCGATCTTCGAAAGGCGATTCTGAGGGCCATCGGTATCGGTATGTTGCTGTGGGACCCCCGTCGGTCTTGCTGGACATCGATAAGGCTCCAGTGACCCTGTAGTGTGACTACAAGGCCCTGACAGCTTGCAGGGATATAACAGGGGCCGGGCGCCCCTGCCAGTGCCCTACAGGGGCTTGGTGCCCATACAGAAGCATTGAAAGTCTGCACGGGCCAGGTGCCACTATGGATGGTCTGCAAGGACCAGGATCCCTGTAGATTGACTGCAGGGATCAGCGAGCCTTGCAGGTTGTCTGCAGTGGCCGCACAGCCCTGCAGGCTGTCTGCAAGTGCCGGGCGGCCTTGCAAGTGACCACATGGCTCACGATGTAGGTGTCTAGGGATTTCCCCCTTTATGAGATTTTCTTCTTCCACAAAGCAGTCATCGGCATCGGAGAGTAATACCTCAACGTATTCCTCTGCGTTTCCTTTCCCATTCTCTAAAGCATTCGCATTTTGCCCTATATTGGGATTGTCGCCCAAATCTGAATTCTTCATTGCCTTTCTATCGAAAACATCTTGAGTCAGTGTTTATATGGCTTACATGATAGCTTCAAACCTTTTGTCCGTCGTCTTGGATCGATCGATGCCATTGATGATCTAAGTTTCTCCAGACTTCAAGTCTTTCAATTTCGCCGTTTTATTTTTATCCAAAGCTTTGAACTTTTCATTCGATATTGTCGTCGTCATGAATCGTATAGCTTCGATACCGAATGATAAGATCCGCTAGGGTTTGTGTAGAAAGTTAAGGTTTTTGATGGAAATGTAGGATTTTTAGTAGAAAGATGGGACTTTTAGGGGTTAAATGGAAGATTTGGAGGGAAAGGTGGGATTTTTATTAATGAAAAGCTGAAAGTAAAAGAGATACAATGATAGGATGAGTTCTTTCGAGAGGAACTCGCGCTTCCTTGGCCACGTTCGAGAGGTGGACCATGCTTACAAGCGTCTATTCGAGGCAAAGTCGTAACCTTCCACAAAAGACTCTTTTCTCAAGATTCAACACGATAAAATCCCTAATCCACCTAGCCACCATGTAAATACTAAACTGAGAGCAAAAAGTTACGAAAACCCCCTAGAAATCCAAAAATTTCGAATACACCCCTGTTGGGCCAAAATTCCTTATCCATGCCAAAATTCCAGATCCATCATTATTCCGTCCCCGAAAAACCACCTTGTCATCAAGGTGGTGCATGAAAACTATGTCTTTTGGTGGGCATGCTACTCCAAGTGGAGACGAGCATCTTCATTTGGAGTAGCATGCACATAGTTTTCATGCATTAAAAGACATGGTTTGCATGCACCACCTTGTCATCATGGTGGTGCATGCAAAACATGTCTTTTGGTGGGCATGCTACTCCAAGGGGAGATTATTTTCATAGGGGAGATTATTTTCATGCACCAGCTTGAGTAAAAGGTGGGTTTTTGGGGGCGGATTAATGATGGATCTAGAATTTTGCCTCATCTGGGGTATTTTCGTAATTTTTGGTTTTCTAGGGAGTTTTTTGTAATTTTCTGTCTTAGGGCTATTTTTTGTAATTTGGTTATTTTCATTTTAGTTATTATATGGGGTTAGGTGAATTAGAAATTTTATCCTGTTGAATCTTGATAGAAGAAGACTCTTTTGTGTGAGGTTTCGGCTTCGCCTTGAATAGAAGCTTGGGAGAGCGGTCCACCTCTTGAACGCGGCCAAGTGAGAGCGAGTTTTTCTTGAAATAACTCATCTTTATCATCTCTTTATTTTGATTTTCATCAATAAAAATCCCAACTTTCCCCCATATCTCTTCTATTAAACCCTAAAAATCCCCCTTTTCTATTAAAAATCTCATCTTTCTAACAGAAACCCTAACTTTCTGCATCAAAACCCTAGCAAATCCTATCAGAGAGCCAAATCAGATGTTTGTGAGGAGAAGTTGCAATATTTTATAATGGGCAATTGCAAGATTATATAATGGTCTCAAACTTATTTTATTTTATCGAATAGAATTTAAGAAAAATTGGTGTAAACTTTTTGTTTGCCAAATTAAAATCTTTTGAATTGGAGTGTGGGAGAAGACTTGTTGTCTTTGCGTAAGGTTCGGAATTTTTTAGCATACTAGATGCATGCGTCGGTGATCGTTAGATCTCCAGGGTGCGATGCTCGAAATTTTATCAAATTACTAAATATTTTCCCTCAAATCCCTCGCCACAGCCCCTTTCTCTTCCATCATGCATCAGCAACTCAGATAAAGTTTACCCTAAATTAGTCTACCTTTTCAAGTAAATCATGTTTACATTGGAGACCTTTCGACGATAGATCGAAAAGTCAGCAAATTTACGATGTCCTGGTATCAATGATATCAGGCGGTTCCGAGTGGATCTTTTGGTGGAAAATAAGAGGGAAGTAAATCATGTTTACATTAGAGACCTTTCGACGATAGATTGAAAAGTCAGCAAATAGTACGATGTCCTGGTATCAATGATATCATGCGGTTCCGAGTGGATCTTTTGGTGGAAAATAAGAATAACGGGGATTGGTTTGAAGATTGGGTCATGTGATTAGGGTTTTGTTTAAAGAGGCAAGGTAATATAAAATGGGTTTAGTGTTTGGCTATTTGAGGCCAGGACTTTGCCAAGATAGGTTAAATAATTCTGATTTAGGCTTCATAGAAGATGATGAGTTAGAGATGATTGGGTGAGGGTATTTCAATCGACAGTTCAAGATGTCGAAATTGCATGAACCTCTAAATACTCGGGTATGCTTTGAAAGAGACATATTAGTTGACTTTTTTTATTTGGTGAGAATATCATAATGATGCAGTTTGTTGGATTTGATAAAAATTGCTTTAGTTGTGGAGATGAGTAGTTTGGATTCAAAAGTAAAAGTTATTGTGAAAGAAATCCAAAGAGTTTTGCCATATATGCAGACGAATGGAGAGAAAATTGGCTAAATACCATGGGTCAACCATCACTTTTAATTTCTACCACTCTATTTAAAAACTTTGCTAGAATACCATACCCCCTAAAAAAGACTAAAATACACCCGTTCGTTCCCAAAAATTAAAACCCGTCAGCAGTGAGCGTAAATTGGCGCATATCTAAGTCGATGCCGAACTCCGACCACCCCGCTTCAAAGCCCGTCCACAGCTGCCCTCCGACGTCCACGGAGAAGCCAGACGCCGCTGCAACGTGCCGACATTGACGACAACATGCCGCATCCCACCTTGCAGCGGCATCTGGCTTCTCCGTGGACGTCGGAGGGCAGTTGCGGACGGGCTTTGAAGCGGGGTGGTCGGAGTTCGGCATCGACTTAGATATGCGCCAATATGCGCGCGCCAATATACGCCAATATACGCTCACTGCGGACGGGTTTTAATTTTTGGGAATGAACGTGTGTATTTTAGTCTTTTTTAGGGGGTGTGGTATTCTAGCAAAGTTTTTAAATAGGGTGGTAGAAATTAAAAGTGATGGTTGACCCATGGTATTTAGCCAATTTTCTCGACGAATGGATGGTTAAATATAATTTTGATAGCAATATGACATAATATTAGTCCATAGTATGCAAAGAGTTCACATTGTGATGGAGCTTGTCTGTGTCTCATGTTACCCCCTTTACTTTGTTTAAACCACATTCCTATGTGCCTACACATTTTTTTTGCTGGCGAATTAATTTCATATTGCATTCTGAAATAAAAAAACTCTTTGTCTAGTATATGGGTTTTCTTGACACAGTAAAACTTTTAGGACCCTTGTCATGTCATGAAATTTGCGGGAATAAATGATAATAGTTGTGCCTTGCTGCAACTGGTCTTGCAAGATGATGTCTAACCCCCCTTCACCCTCCCGGTTTTGTTGTTGAAACCTTTAATAAATTTCCCTTTGTTTCGTTTATTCTACAGAATCGAATGGCCGCTGAAAGATTTGAAGACTTAACTGGCCGCAGTTTGTACAGCTCATGCGAAACAGCTGAATATGGACCAACAATCAAATGGCTTAAATCAAAAACCTCATATGTTGACCATACTCCCCATGAAAACTTTTCGTTCAACAACAAATCAGAAGATGATCATCCTGCCTGGATGATTCAAAAGAATGATGACATTTCCACGCAAATAATTGAAGAGGATGAGATTGAAGATTGGTAGACGTTAGTTCAGTTCACAACTGGAATGGTAGATAATCTAGGTATTTCCTGGTTGCGATGGGCATTTTTGCATCCTTATTCTAAGGCTGCCAGCTGTATATTTTAGTTGGGTGTGGGGCTGCTTCAAGAAGGAACTGACTCTATATTAATCAGAAACACTAGTAGCTATGCATTTTCATCAGAAAGATGGTGTCTGGAGAGGCTAATTGATTTCTCACTAACGTGTTTCAACTTTACACGATTCTTGTTTGTGGTGATTAGTGTGTATGCTTGTATATATATTGATTAGAAAGGAAAGTATGGTTTAATGTAATACACCGTCCCAAAGCAGCAATTCATTTATCCACCTCAAGGAACTGCAAACTTCTAGCAATTTATATTTACAGCCAAAATTTTGAAATGATGTTATCAATTTTCTCCATGATATCTCTTTTTTCTTTGTTTTCACTTTCAAATAAAAGTTGAAGTCTAGATTTTCTTTTCTAATTATTTCTCTACCAGATTACTGTCTGTGGTCTAATAATTCTTGGAAGAAGCTTCATGTGCAAGAAATGATGATCATTACCTCTCTTTTAGCAGGACAGCGGTTTGTTTTGGTATATGTTTGTTGAATTTATTAGCGGATTTCACGTCCCTACTTGTCTTGAAACCAGAATGTCGCTAGTATGGGTTTTGGGGGTTCACTGTTCAAATTGTGGACTTCATTCCACAACTGGTTGGAGCATCAAATTTTGCCACAACTGGTTGGAGCATCAAATTTTGCGGGGTATTGGAAAACGCCAGCGCTGCCAGGCTAGGGTCTCTATGGCTATTGGCCTCATCTGCATTGGCTGAGAACACTATTTCGGTGATATGCCCTTTGGTGTAGCAATTTACAATGCGTTTGCCTGACGGCTAATGATATTTTTCCCCTCATTTTTTTTTTTGCATTCAATAGATTATTGATTTGGTTAACTATCCAACATCAACCAGAAGAAAAAAAAACCAGATAACCTCAAAATAATGGAAGAACAGTATTGATGCTGTGTCAATCACTTCTTGATTGCATCATAGAGTCTAGCTTACTTTAATAAATTTTTTTGACTTCAATTTCTTCTCAGATTATGAACCGGATGTATTTTTTGATAAGCTGTTCCACAATGATCTTGTATGTCGTCTCTGTAGGGTGAAAGCTATCCCAAAATACATAACTAGAATGATTCTTGCAGGTCCCCGAAAGCCTGTTACACAAAATTGCAACCTCCACATCTCCTGTACCACAACACCCCTTCGCTGAGTCCTCGAAACCTGCAAATACATCGAATTCATGTACACATTGTAAGCAGGGGTCTCTCATCATCATCCTTTTAACTTTGATCCATCAGCTGAAATGGCTTACCGTTATCCCTGGGATGCTGAATGTAATGAAGCAAAGGATCATAAATGTCTACATATACTATCTTTGTTCCTGGCAGGCTGGAATTAAGTCTTTGTAGCTCCCTCGAAAGCTTGGAGTTATACACTTGTGCTAGTTGGTTATGGTCAGGTGCACAATCTCTCGAGCTACTTCCAGCCATAGTTCTTATTTGCGGCACACATCCTACTGGTGGCATTCCAAATACACCGATCTTTTTCGCTCCAAGATTAACCAGTTCCTTGACGACATAACGAAAACTTGAGATCAGAACAGCATATTTTGACATAACTTCGCACTGGTTGTTAGTTTTTTCCCGAACATACCATGGTAAAATTCGAAGCAGAGCTCATCACAAAATCAGCGTAGGAAGGGATATCATATATCATCTTTCTGAAAATGGTATCGAAGTAGGTAACCACGTCGTTGCTCCCCGCGCAAACTATGTATAGACCGCTGGAGATGATGCCTGCAGCCTTTTTCTCCCCTACCATGCTCTCCAACTTCATCTTGTACTCCTTGAACAACTCCAGCTGCTGCTGCATGGATGTGACCATCTGCGAAAGATTAACATGAAATTAAGAGAACTTTGATTTTTTACATACTGCATGAGAATAATACCAGTATTTGGTTTGCGTGACGATGAGATCGCTGAAGACTTGGAAGAAATTTACCACTAACTGGGCGGTCAGGCCATCGAATCCAGTGCCACCGGATCCAAAGCTCACTCCGGTAAGAAATTCCTGTTGCCCTGCCCCATAATAAGCTGGCAGCAATTCCTTCACTCCAAGACTCGAAGCTGCACACAAGAGTAACATGTAATGCAGGTGCATAACTCTGCACGCAATTCATCTATGTCGAGCCTGGGCTGATATGTACCTATGAAGTCAGTGGTGATCTTTCCGTTGGAGAATCTTCCGGTGGGCTCTTGCCGGACGAAATCCTGGCCGTAAGGCGGGAAGTCGCATCTGACGGGTGTTAGGAGCTTATTGTTGTTGCCCGGGTCAACAATGGAGTCCCCAAATGCAAACACTGCAGGCACGATAGGGGAGGCGCTCGTGGTCTTGGGTGCCGCAAGGATTGATTGGAATCGAAGAAGAAGAATTAAGGTTGCAAGGGCACAACAAGCGTTGCTTGAAGAGGAAGAAGCCATTTCTGTCTAATTACTCAATGTTCTTTGCCAGGGTACGTAACCGCAGAGAGGATTGTTGCTATTTGTAGCTGGAGGAAAGGAGTTTGGTGCAGGGTCTTCTGTCATGTTCAACGCAGAGAGACTTGGGAGTTGAAGTCAGGTCAGCTTAATTTGACACTCCCATATGGTTGGACAAACAATGGATTTTAGTTTCTGAGCCAGCTGTTTATAGATTTGCTTCATGTCCATGCACATGGCAGTGATCATAGGCTGACGCTTGCTCACGCTGTTACCAACCAGGGCATAAGAGAGGGGAGATGCTCAAGAGGGCCACCACCTTCTCATTGAGCAAGTGGAGAGTTGGTCATCTAATTCTGTCTTTTGGAGATAGGCTAATCATTGTTTTTTTTTGTTGCTCAGGTTCTTTCATGTAGTTTCTTGAGTTATAAAGGTGGGTGATCCAGAGGATTGACGAAATTTCATATGTTGTCATCAATTGAGAACGACCAATGTGGATCATTGGGCTTAGCTTCTCTTTGAGGAATCAACATGGCCCTCCTATGTGTACATGGTCCTGAAGATATTCTAATAGTTCCAACACGACTGCAAGCAGGTAATATTACAATGAAATTGTATGTGGTGAGCACTATTGCATTAATGGTTTTAGATCCTCTTAAGAAGATTGTTGCTCTTCCATAGATCTGCATACCAAAGACAACAAATATTCATGGGATGTCAGTATGACACCCGACTTAAAACCCTCCAACACCGAAGTCAGCCTCCTCGTATTCAACAACTATAAGTATATATATGTACTAATTTGAGATTACCTACATGGCATGCAGATTGCAAGGGTTTATAAAGTAAAGATTAGTCGGTACTCCCAAGTCTATGCAAGTTCAAACTCTAAATACCTTCATAAAAACTATTTCACATAGCCTACTTCAATTTTAGCATGCCAAAGTCTCCCCATCGTGGGTTGAAACCCCCCAAGCATCCTCATTCCTCCAAATCATGGTTCGAAGTCCCACCCCCATGCTGGTCTTTCTAGCTGCAACCAGCAGCCCTCATGGGCTGCTGGAATTCAACCGCCCATGAGGGCTGTTCGTTGGTCAAAAGAGGGGGGAAGAGCAACTCAAGTTGCTCTTGAGTTGCTCCAACCCCTCCCCCTTTGGTCCCTATAAAAGGTGGGGTATGAGGAGATCTCAAAAGCATCCCAAAAAAACAAGTTCTCTTCTTCAAGAGAAAGAGAGAAGGAAACTCAGAGAGGTAAGAGTGAGGGATTTCTCCGGTGAGAGAAAATTACCACAGAGAGGAAAGTTACCCCAGAGAGGTAAAAATTGTAGTGAGTTTTTGTTGTTGTTTACCCTAGTGTGTAAAGTTATTTTCTGGTGAGAAATAATGAAACCCATTTTTTACTCTCCAATTTTTACTGTTTTACCGTGATCAGTACTTTTTACTGTTTTATTGTAATCAGTAAGTCTTATAGTGATCAGTGAGAATCACAACAAGTGGTATCAGAGCCCAGGTTAGCAGTGTGCGAGAGTAAAAAAAAGGGAGTGAATTTTTGGGAGAGAAATTTTTTTACTATTATTTTTTCATCTTCAAAATGTCAATGGAAGAATCATCCTCATCGGGAGCTATGGTCAAACTTACGGCCATAAATTACACACTGTGGAGACCTCGAATGGAGGATCTCCTCAGTTGTAAAGATTTATTTGACCCATTGGAGGTCAAAGGAGTAAAGCCAGAATCTACCAAAGAAGCTGACTGGAAGAAGATGAATCGAAAGACGATCGGTCAAATCCGACAATGGATCGATTACAGCGTCTTCCACCATGTTGCGCAGGAGACGGACGTATATGCCCTCTGGCAAAAGCTAGAGGACATGTACCAAGCCAAGACCGCTCGAAACAAAGCCTTGTTAATGAGGCGATTAGTAAATTTAAAACTACAGAGTGGAACTTCTGTTGCGGAGCACACGAGCGAGTTCCAGAGCATGGTGAATCAGCTATCTGCAGTGGAGTTACGGCTTGGGGATGAAGTGCAAGCTCTTGTCCTTCTCAGTTCTCTTCCAGACAACTGGGAGACGTTGATGGTCTCTCTCAGCAATTCGGCCCCAAACGGAAAACTTACCATGTCTATGGTTAAGGATGCCCTCTTCAACGAGGAGGCCAGGAGAAAAGAAGCCGGCACCGACCAATCGCATGCCTTCGTGACAGAGACTCGAGGAAGACAGTAAGGAGGTGGTCGAAGCAGGGGCAGAGGCAGGAGCAAAAGCCGTGGTATGTCCACAGACGAGAGGAGGCCTATCTACAAATGTTACCATTGTGGCATGGAGGGCCACATGAAGAAAAACTACCGGAAGCTGTTGCGAGAACAAGGTCAAAATGGTTCTCAACAAAAGATGAAGGATGGAGAGGCGTTAGTCACTTGTACCAGAGAAGTGGCTTCTGCTCTATCCAAGAAGAGACATGCCTTCACGTTTCCAACCAGGACAGCGAGTGGGTGGTTGATACAACAGCATCATTCCACGCCACTCCTCGAAGAGACTTCTTCACCAACTATAAAGCAGGAGACTTTGGTATCGTGAAGATGGGGAATACAAGTTCCTGCAAGATCGTAGGAATTGGGGACGTTCAGATTCAGACGAACATCGGCTACACAATAACTCTGAAGGATGTCCAACATGTGCCAGACCTCCGGCTAAACTTGCTCTCTGGGACAGCCCTTGACAAATAGGGCTTCGACAACCACTTCAGCAACGGCACATTGAGAATGATAAAAGGTACCATGATTACTGCAAAGGAGCACATTTGTGGTATGTTATACAAAACTCATGTGAAGATATGTACCGACAGCCTTAACGTGGTGGAACGCGAGGCTACTCAAAATCTGTGGCACCAACGACTCGGTTACATGACTGAGAGAGGGTTATCTCTCTTGACAAAGAAGGAGTTGATTGCAATCACTAAGGATGCTAGACTAGATCCTTGTCAGCATTGCTTAGTTGGCAAGCAACATAGAGTCTCCTTCAGTTCTTCTTCAACAAGGAGATCAGAGTTACTCAATCTGGTACACTCTGATGTTTGCAGTCCCTTGGAGGTTGAATCGCTGGGTGGCAATAGGTATTTTCTGACCTTCATTAGTGATGCTTCTCGGAAGGTGTGGGTCTACTTCTTAAGGACGAAAGACCAAGTGCTCGACTTCTTCAAGCTGTTCCACGTCATGGTCGAACGTGAGAAAGGAAGGAAGTTAAAGTGCCTCCGCTCAGACAATGGAGGCGAATACACTTCCAGAGCGTTCGATGTCTACTACAAAACTCAAGACATTAGACATGAGAAGACGGTTCCTCGCACTCCACAACACAATGGCGTAGCTGAAAGGATGAACTGGACGATCATGGAGAAGGTCAGAAGCATGCTCAGTATGGCTAAGCTACCAAAGCCATTCTGGGGGGAAGCTGTTCGTGCCGCCTGTTACCTCATCAACAGATCACCATCAGTACCTTTGGATTTTGCGATTCCAGAGAAGGTGTGGTCTGGTAAGAATCCCTCATACTCCCACTTGAGGGTATTCGGTTGCTTAGCCTTTGCACATGTATCCAAAGAGCAAAGGCAGAAGCTTGATGCAAGGACCATTCCTTGTATCTTCATCGGTTATGGAGATGAAGAATTTGGGTACAGGTTGTCGGACCCAAAGACGAAGAAGGTTATTCGGAGCAGGGATGTGCTGTTCCAAGAAAATCAGATATTGGACGACATTGAAAAGCCCATGGCGTCTTCAACTGCAGCTCAAGTGCTGAAGACATTGTTCCAGACCCAGCACCAATGCAATACGAAGAGGTGCATGAAGAAATACCAGAAGAGGAGGAGGCTATTGAACAAGCCATGGAAGAAGAGGCGGATGCTGAGCAGGGGGAGCCATAACCCTCTCTGCAGCTACTGCACCACCATCACCGCAGGCAGATAATGGTACGCCTCCTGAAGTCAACAACTCACAAGTACGGAGATCTAAACGTGGCCAGATTCCATCAACCAGATATTCAGAAGCTGAATATCTTCTACTTTCTGAAGAGGGGGAGCCAGAGAGTTTCCATGAAGCAATATCTCATAAGAACAAAGAAAGTTGGTTGCAAGTTATGCAAGATGAGATGGAATCTTTGCAGAAGAATTCTACTTATGAGTTGGTCAAGCTTCCACAAGGAAAGAAGGTGCTGAAGAACAAATGGGTGTTCAAGCTCAAGAAAGATGGCAATGGAAAGATGGTGAAACACAAAGCTCGGCTGGTGGTTAAAGGATTCCTTAGAAGAAAGGTATTGACTTTGACGAGATCTTTTCACCTGTTGTGAAGATGGCTTCAATCCGCATCATCCTCGGATTGGTAGGCAGGTTAAATTTAGAGCTTGAGCAGATGGACGTCAAGACGGCGTTTCTTCATGGTGATCTATATGAAGAAATCTACATGGAGTAGCCAGAAGGTTTCGAGGTTTCAGGCAAAGAAAACCTTGTATGCAAGCTGAAGAAGAGTCTGTACGGCCTCAAACAAGCACCACGACAGTGGAACATGAAGTTTGACTCATTCATGATGAGTCAAGGCTACAAAAGAACCGCTACAGACCAGTGTGTTTATACACATCAGTTTCCAAATGGTAACTTCGTTGCATTACTTTTATATATCGACGATATGTTGATCGTTGGACAAGATGCATCATCTGAGAGCGTTGGGTTCAATGTAAGGACAACTGCAGGAAAGACTGATGACATCACCACTGTTCCTGCCTCACCAATTGCTGGAGGGTCTGGTCCACCTAAATCAGTTTAACATACTGATGAAGGCTCTACTCTACCTAAGTCAACATCATCTCCTTGTGTCCCACTTGCCTCTGGATCAGTCTTAGTCTCTATCTCAGCTACTCACATTCTTGAAGACATATTTATTTATGAGACTGCTATAAAAGACATTGACAACCAGATTGGTATCTTACAATCTCAGAAGGATAAATTTGAAGGCAGACTTCTGATCCTGAAGAGCATGGTGCCTTCCTCTTCTTCAGTTGATCCCTCAGATGTTGCTCCTGGCCTGCCTTCAAGAGGTAAGCTTTGGATTTTGTGGCCCAAAAGGGGAGAAGTATATGTTATGTTGTGACAGTATTATGTTAGTATGTGATATTGATGTGGGTGGGATTTATGCTGGTGGTTATCAGTTATCTGTTGGAGATTAGTTATCTGTTGGAGATTGGTTTTCTGTTATTTGGATTTATGTTGTGATGCTGGTATTGTACTATTTGTGTGATTAAGCCACTAAATGCCAAAGGGAGAGTTTGTTGGGTCACACGTGATGTATTTGTTTGTTGTCATTAGTGGCACTTGCTCTTTATCTTATCTGCAGCGAAATCTTGGTTAGTTATGTTGTATGTCATGTCGCAACACTGTCCACAACATATAGTTACTGGAGTTCATGTTGTAAGTAATGTTGTAACATTGTTCACAACATGCTTAGTCGACTACATGTGCACAATTTCTGGCTTCAGGTATTTAGATCTGATATTTCATTCAGATCCATTTTTATTCTCCTAGAATCTCAGTGTAATCCTGATGATTGCTATATTTATTAAGGGAGTATCCGCTCAAGATTTGGTTAAACTATTTATCCGAAATAGTTATATGGTTCCTTGATATGTTGGATTACTTACCGAAAGTAATTCCTAAATATATGGGCGGAAAATCTGCGTGAGATCTTATTGAACTGTTTTCCCAAAACAGTTCCTAAATTGATGGCTGATGCCAGTTTATAAGGTGCTCATGCAGATTCAACTAGGGTTCATCTCTTTTGTGAAGATTTTGGATGTACATCCGGGGATGGAGGCCGACGGCTACATAGGTAGGGATCGAAGGTAGTTTGATCTAGTCGGTTTATACAAGGGGATCTTGCGTGCAAGGGGATCTTGCGGTAATTACTCCATGGGGTTGATTGGGGTCACCCATTGCGGTTTGTATTGAGGGAAAGTGTGTTCCTCCTAATAGAAATGCAATATCAGTGATTGTAATCGTTATTTGATATAGTGGATTAATCTGATTTTTCTGGGCATGGCCCCGCAGATGTAGATGTGCACACCGAACTGCGTTACCATGTTTTGTGTGTTATTGTGTTTTCCGTATGTGCATTCATATTTACATGATTGATGCCTAAGTACTAATTACAATGGTGCAGACTTCAGTCATCAAGAGATTGGATCAGTTAGGCATAAGATCTTGTAGGTCTAATGCCAATTGCTATCATTCAGGTTATAATATCATACACTATGATGTTGTTAGTTGTTATAAATATGTGGGGGTGTGGGCATTTGTTGGATCCATGTGGATTTTTTCTTAAACACTAAACAATAATGAATAGCGTAAAGATTTAAAACAACCAGATTAATAGGTAGCAAAAATATTGATAAATGATTACAATTATGAAAAATGCTAGGGATAATCCAAACCAGTTAAAATCAATCGCAAACATAAGGTATTCAATTCTAGTCTGATCCTCTAGACATACTCTTGAAACCAAGCCTACCAGCTTGAGATTTTCACTATCTCCCTCTTGTAAACCTATAAGAGTAAAATCGTTTAACTTGACGAATAATTTTTACCAATAAAATAACACAGTCTTAATAAATTGAGATTATAACACTCTTAAAACTAGAGAGCAAACGTTTCCTCTTTAAATTTTCGAGGAGAAAAAACTTTGAGAAGTAGTAGTTCAAAGTCTCATACAGCCTTGAATTCATATGCATGTGGATCTAATGATGGCTAAGGAGAAGGATTCTGTTTTAAAGAATTGAACTTGGGAGAATAGAAAACTAGGCAGAGTTTTGGCTTGTTCTTAACACAAGAAAACAAAAGAAATCAAATTTTTTACAATGCCAAATTACATGAACGTCTGAGCATGTAATCTCTATATACAGAGATATAATCCGACGTTTATAAACTATCAAAAATATGGCCGTTGCAACTAACACAATAGATAACCATGAAAGGACATCTAGAAAATGAGGCTATTTGTTGACTAGTATAAACATTAGTTGACTAATGGTTCAAACCACACAAAGATGTGCATTCTACATTAGTCAACTAGTAGACTGATTAGTTGACTAATGATAAAAAGTTAAAGTTACATAAATCAATGTTAGTAGATTAGGAATAGAGTTAGTCAACTAATCAATACATTGATGGAATATTCGATGAAGTGTTTGTGAGTGTGTCTTCAAGACCTTTACATCACCACTTGTTATGACTATTTTGACCGGGCCCGGAGGAACCAAGTCAACTACGATCAGTCAACCGGCCTACTACGGTCTTGGGCTCCGGCCCAAGGATCTCACGGGCGGGTCGCGATTCACCACCCAATGCGAAGGCCCATAAGATTGACCACTTTCATAGTGGAGGAAATGATGGCCCGACTTAATGGCCATCACTCTAACCATCATGGCTCGCCGAACATGGCAACCACCTTCATGGCGATAACTTGCCAATCATGGTCCGACCTCATGGCCACCACCCGCCAATTATGATGGCCGCTTTCAATGCCATCACTCCGCCTTCATGGCATTGATCTCCCCATAAAAGCGTGGCAATTACTGGGGTCAACCTTCCCCATGAGCACGACCTCATCAATAGCAACCATGATGTCTCATCATGGCCCATTACGAGGGGACTCCCCTATATGAAGAAGGGAGCATCATCACAAGAGGGGGCCAGATCTTCACGACCTACAACGGAGGTATCTCATACCCCATTTTACACCTTCTTTCACCTTGAATATCTCTCCTCCAAAGCTCGGTCCGAGGATCGGGGCTTGGTCTCTCCGTGAACCAAGTCTGATCCCGCCGAGCATCTATCAGACCCGATCTGACTTTGGCATCGGAGGGGAATCGGTCGGAACCAAGGTCCGACCCCCTGATGAGCTCTCTCATTTATTCAGGTCCAAGAGATCCAGCGACACCGAGGCTACCCCTCAGCGTCCTCCCAACCGGAGCCAAGCGCCCTCATCCTCGAGTCTCCACAACTAAGAGGCAATGCTCTGCCGAGGCTACCTTTCGGCGGGCCAACGCGAAGATCCGCACGTCTATCACCGAGCGATCCCGCCTTCAACCGATCCCGGGTGTTGTCATCCCGCCGAGGCTGCCCCTCGGCCTGCCGAAGAACGGAGCCGCGCCTTCCCGCTCAAGCGAACGCACCATCGGTCGACCCCACGGGTCATCTACGCCTCACGTGACAGCCACGAGATCACAGGGTCCCTCGTCCCCTTTGACCGCGTTGACCCCACACCCTCCATACTATCGATTTGCGGGTGAAAAATCTCCCGTAAACATTTGGCGCCGTCTGTGGGAAGGAGTCAATACCTACGACGTCAACCGCACTAGTAGTGACTCATCCCGTTGAACAAAATCTGCCCCCACCCTAGAGACGAAAGATTGGATTTCTTATTCTACGATCCAGGTTTAATACTGTGGGCGCAGACGACTAATGTTGAGCCGGAGAGTTCGCATCAAACCAATTCTCCTGTTCTTTCCAAAACAAACAAGCCCAATTTGAGCCCGTGAATGAGTTCCTCCCAAAACAGGCGAGCTCGTGATGAGGCCAATGTCTGGTCGGTTGATCTAATCCCGAGGCTCACCCCTCTTCGATCCTCAGGAAGCGGATCATCACTCCCCTCCTCAGCTCTCTCAAAGATGCCAGATTTCAACTGCCCTGATTTTCTCGGCAAGATGCCCGATCATCATGGTGCTGACCCTAAGATGAAAACCCAACGGCAGGAGGAGAGATCACTGGCTACCCCCATCAACCTCGGCTTCGTCTTCATCCAAAGAAGACCAGACGGCCTCCGAGACAGCGAGTTCGACGCGCAGCGGAGGATCCCGCCAGCACTGACGCCACCCTCTCTTTGCGGACTCATCAGCAATCTCCCCTGCCTGCGCACCGGGCTCCTCGGATCCTCGTCGTTATCTGAAGAATCGAGGGGGTTCTCGGGGACGAAAGAAACGTGGAGCTCTCGGGAGTTGGGATTCGACTTCTTGATCTCCTCCATCTCGAGGACGACACCAATGGAGACTTTTTGAGCTCTCTGTGTCCTAGCTCGAAGGGTCTCATTTTGCGATCGCCGATGGCGACAGAAATGGCCAGGTGAGTGGCGGGGGGTGACTAACGAGTCCAGAGAGGCCATGAAAGAACCTCGAGGCCATCGATTGGTCACAGAGGCTCTCTGGCCGGCGCGATCCCGAAGAGGCCCAGATCCCCACCTCCGATCGAAGCCCTCAGACTTTCGACCAGTTCGGTGGATCTCGCCTCGAACCTCAATCCGAGATTCCGCCTCCGAAAAAGCTCTCCTCTCGGTGGATCTCGCCTCCGATCGAAGCCAGCAGATCCGATCGAGCAAAAGACAGCCCCGCTGGGATCTCCCACGGCGATCCCCACCAATCCTCCTGAGGGTCGACGACAACTCCCTTCAATCCTCAACGGAACCGATGGGGCCTCACTGATCTTCGTCAAGGCGAACAGCAGCTCCTATGACCTCCTCGCAGGCCGACGGCGGGATCCGGATCCCGATCCGAGCTCGTCTGCCATGCGCCCCAGGTCTCGTCGACCATCGCCCAGGTGGTTCGATTTCTACTGGACGCCCCTCAATTCGATGTTCGAAGCCCTTTTCTGTTCAGATCTCTGGGCGAGTCGATCCTCATCGCCTGAGCTTACGATTCGACCTAGTAAAACACCAGATTCGACGGGTCCGACCATCTAAGCTCGCAGAGATTCGGTGGAATTGATCGATCTGGTCTGAGCTCGCAGAGATTCGCAGAGATCCCCAAGTCAGGATCCTTTGGTTCGTCTCCGATCACGGGACAAAGCCAAGCTCTGGCAATTGATTGATCTCCGAATTGTCGAATCGACCTATGGCATCGATCGAGCTCCGGCGTCGATTCACCCCCGGACTCTCTCACTGACCCATCTAACGACGATTACTTTGATGTTTCGACCGATTGCCGTGAGACTTTGAACGACTCCCTCGATCGACGGACGAAGGTGGCAACCTGAGCTCAAGTCAGAAAATGTGGGTGCTGAGCTTACTTCTCCAAGCAAACTTGATCCGAGCTCTCAAATCAAAGCTTCGTCCGCATGAGGCCATAGCTGGGCATGGCATCTCTGAGCATGTCGAACTCCCCCAGTCAAAATTATCTTACATCTATTAGCCATCCTGCCAAACTGCCTTTCATACCTCATCGAGAGGCCGAAGGCGACGAGGAGGAGTGCGCCGCGGCGGCGGCGGCGGTAATTCTGGACAGACATCGGTCGCAATCAAACGAGGTAGAGGGGAAGGAGACGGTCGATTACTGCCGCTTTCTGGCCATGAACTCCCGATCTCTGATCCGTGGTCAATGCCTCCTTCGATCAGGATCTGGGCTGCTCGGTTGGGGCCGTTCCGTCTCTGTATCCGATCAGGTCGAGGCCGGTGAAGTCGAAAGCCTATCGATCAGGCACCAGAGCAGAGCCCGGATAAGGAGCCCTTGGCAGTGGCGACGACATCCTCACCAGCAACGTTGGAACTTTCGTCAGCCAATGAGATGGGGCGCCTACCAAGGCCTAAGTGTGGGAGCGTATGGATGAAATGCGCGGATCGAGTGAACCACTCTCTCGATAAGGTCACTGATCATTATCCTGTTAAGTGCCTCTCAACCCTACTTCTCAATTCGATGTTTGGCCATTTCTAACTAAATCATGTTGCACATCCTATTTGGATTAATCCTTGATTTTCAACCACTTTCGTGTTTGAGCTCGCTATTGTCTCACCTGTAAGCTCTTCTGAGAAATGGAGGCACCTGCGGCCAACAGGGAGACAAAAGATGAACCGAGGGAAGCAACAACTGCAGGCGCGAGGCTCAGGGACATCATCCATATCTACATCCCCAGCATCGAGAGGGGCACGATCAACCGCAGGCCCCGCAAGCGACGGTTCCTAGACTTCCTCAAGGCCCGCCCATCCACGGACTGGTTGCTCAGGGCCGGACCCCACGACCGTTGCCTCTCCACCTTCACCAACGTCCTTCGCAGGCCTGACAGCCATGAGCCCAACGCCGATCCCGCCGCCGCTTCAACACTCGCGGCCACGAGAAGATTCAGGGTGTCGTTCATCCGCAAGATCGACTGGAAGTACTTGCTCGAGTACGTCAACAACTGGATCAAGCACCATATGCACATGGCCTGCTACGTCTGGCTCGTCTTCGTGGCCGTCGACAGCATCGTCCTCGGCCTCCCCATGCTCGGCCTCCTTGACAAGGCCATCCCCAAGATCTCCCAAAGAAAAGGATGGATGGAGATTGTCAACTAGATCCGGGACGAACCGTTCGCCATCCTCTGCATCTGCCAACAACCCAAGATCTACATCTGTAGGATCATCTTATGCCAGTTGGATGCAGAGGGACGCCGTCGATCTCAGGATGGCCTACTACAAGACATCGGCCAAGCGACGCCATGAGCGAGCCAGCATGGCCATCGTCATCGTGTTGCCGCGCATCTCCTACCTTGCGCAGTACACTCTGAGCACACTCTACTTGTAACGGTCAGTGTTTTTAGGCGAGTTTTCGATTGTGCGTTCCGGTATTTTTCTTCAGTCATTCAGATAACTTTTGGTCCGTAAGTGTCGACGCGAGCGCGTCACTGTTTTCGTTTTACCTTGTCGTCATTATTTACCATCAAGTTTCAACTAAAATAATTTAGCTTAATTATTCTGCTAATTACAATTTACTAATTACAAAATCTTAATTACTTTAATTAATTTCACTAATTACTTTTTCATTTTTAATGATGACTACTTAAACTTACTTAATTACGTTAATTACGTTTTTTTACCTCTCCTCTGCAAAACGACAACACACATGTTGCATTATCAGATCCATCCCCTAAAATTTTTAAAACTTCGCGTTCTTTTTCGTTTGGGCAAAACAACACGTCTCTCCATGCCTAATTAGTCTAAGTTCTAATAACTTCTATCCTAATCACTAACCTAACAAAAATTAAATTTGTTCCCTGCGTTTTCTCCTTAAGGCAGATAGGCTACGTCTCTCCTCTGATAAAATCATCTGCAAAATCATCAGCAAAACCTTCATCAGACAAACGAATAAGCCCTCTGCAAACAAATTCTACAGCAAACTACTCACACAAAACCAATTCCCTCAACCCAAAATTTCCATCAACAAATCAGCCCAAATAATCAAACCAAAACACCATCAGGGCCCAAATCCTTCCCAATTTCATCAAAACCAGAATCAAACCAAAACCTATATCAATTCCCAAACAATTTCAGAAACCCCAAATCAAAACAACAAGAACTTCAGATCTGGAGATTGTAACCCAAATTCGAAAACAAAAGCCAAATTCTGAAAGCACACTTTCAGATTAAAACAAAAATCCAAAATCAGATCTTCCTCTTCTTCATCCTCCTCCATTGGCCGACTCCCACCCTCAGTCCACGCACGCGCGCGCCGCCTGCCACCGGAGCCGCGTCGCCAGAGGGAGCCGACCGCCGCCCAGCCGTGAGCCGCCACCGCCAGCCATCCCCGTGCCGCCACCACTGGAGCGCCGGCCCTCCCTCGCGTGAGTCCGTGCGTGAGTAGCCCCTCTCCCTTGATTTCCTTGCGCACGAACCCATTGTTGCCTGCAGTTTTGAATCAACAAAAAAAAGAGAACAAAACGAGAACAGACAGAGGAGAAGAAGAGAAAGGAGGGACAGAGAGATAAGGGAGGGATTGATTTAATAAAGAGAGGAGACATGCACATTGATTTAATAAAGGAGATTGTTTAATAGGTTTAAAGAGAAGAAGGGGGGGGGGGGGGGGGGGGGGGGTTGCTAGTTAAAGAAAGAAAGAGAGTGGAGAGAGAGAGAGTGTGTGTTAATGTATTGGTTTTTATTAAATAAAGTTAGAACAATATAGTTTCAACATGTTACTCTTTATCCCATGGTCAAATTTTTTTGGTAGACTTATTTATGTATGCATGTCATTAACTTATGGTAAGAGGAAATTAATAGGGTATTAGTGCAAATTTGATATTGACTTGTTAAGTGTTTATTTCCGCATGTTGATAATTGTTAAGCAAATGTTAGTATAATAAATTTGAATAAAATAAAGTGTATCATGTTAGGATAACACAATATAGGCATCCCCTTAGTCAGAGAACCCAATTTAGAGATCGACTTGATATTTTGCTTTTCTCACGATAACTCTAATTCGGTGATTTGTTTAACCAAAACAGAGAACCGGACACACCGACACGTAGTACCCGTCCATACAAACCCACGACAACCGATACCATCGGAAACAGGCAAGTGATACTTGCCAGTAATTATTTAGGCCACGTTTTAGGCCAATTTGTGTATTGGCGTAAAAGAGACTAGGCGGTGAAATGATAGTCGCCTAGACGCCCTTACTAGATCTAGCTTGACAACGAAGCTAGATCCAACACCTTTATCATGCTATCTTTTCATGCTGTCGTGTCACGTTTACTTTCAATTAACTGTATGCACTTTAACTGCTCATTACCATGTCATTCATGCATCAAATTGTTCTATCGTGATTGCGTAGCACACACTACAATAATTGTAACTATTGAGGCTAGGCACCTGCTTTACGGGCACAACCCTATGCCAATAACACTTCCTGGCTCGTGATCCAGAAGATGGGCGCCAGTCCATATACATGTGGAGGGGTAGGGTTAAACGATCGCTTGAGCGTAGAAGTGAGCTCATACAGCCACTTCAGCCAAAAGACGGAAACTCTGTGCACAAAGTGATAAATCAGTGATTCGTGAATCGTGAAATAATGAATTGTAGCTTTCTGCTACGACGTGCTTGATTATTATTATCTTGTTCATTTAATTGTTGCACTCTTTTAATGTCATGCCTTATCACCATGTTAGAACTGCTAGTTGCATTATTTTATTTGTATCCTTGCACAAAAATCCTCCGCCTTTCTTGGGAGACTTTTGCTGACATGTGCCCCTTTCTCTTTAGGTATCACATGTCAGACTTTGAGACAGAGCAGGTAGTAGAGGATGAGCAGTTCGTGGACGCTGAGTTTGAGGTCCCTGCTGAGACCGAGTTCAAGGACACTGGTGACCAGTCCTAGACTCGTTTGGAGTCTTCCCTTAGCTGTTACCTTTCCTTAGTTTCTGTTAGGTTTCGGTGCGTAGCACCTATCTCTCTTTGTTTTGTTTGGCCATGCTTTAGCCCTTTTGTTCAGAATTGTAATTTTGTGACTATTCTGTGATGTTGTAATATTTGTTGGATGTTGTTGGTAGATGTTCTTTTATCTGCTTATTATTGTTGTTGTTTTGTCGCAATGCAAGGACATGCTACTTTTCGAAATTTTTACGGACGCTTATCAGACTGCAGCTTCACAGATCCACGTCTGAGCGAACCTCCTTACGTCTCGCCTGCCATATTAGGGGAGCGGGGCGTGACAGGTTTTAGTGGTGGCCCATGCAGGTCTCCTCTTTGCATCTGTGAAATATCGGAACAACAATGATGATAATAACATCCAATTAATTATACATAACATTCGAGTCATGATAAGTCTAACCTGAACATTTCCTTGTCTTAGATGGCCGGTAAATGCGTTACCTGAGGAGCTGGTAGTGGATCTGGAGCTGGTGGTGGAGCAGGACGTGTTGCGGATACTGATAGAGAACCCACCACAGCTGAGATGATGAGGATGATGCATCAGATGATGCAGGTTCAGCAGGGCATGCTACAGAATGCCCCCTCGCTTCGAGCCGGGAGCGAAGCAGTTTCGGGAGCTGGGCCCATCATATTTCACTGGGTCAGAAGGAGCATTAGCTGCGGATGAATGGATGAAGAACACGGAGGATAATCTGCTTCTCTCGAAGGTTAACACGGCTGGATGGGTTGACTTGGTGAAGAAGCAACTGAAGGATAATGCCCGCAGTTTGTGGGGAAGAGCAGATGTTGGTGAAGCCTATCCCCTGGGCCACTTTCAAGGCGAGATTTAATGATGAGTATTTCCCTCGAGCTGCCAGGAGGGAGCTGATGCAGCAGTTCATCAATCTGAAGCAAGGAAATCTGACGGTGGATCAGTACCACCAAGAGTTCATGAGATTGAGTCGCTTTGCGCTGAAGATGGTGGAGACTGCTGAGGATCGAGCTCAGAGATTCTTACAGGGTTTATCTTTGGAGCTGCAGAGTCTGATTTCCTCTTCGGACTTAGACTCTTACTAGAAGTTGCTGATAGCTACCAAGAGGCAGGAGCTGATTGCCAATCAGAAGAGAGGGCAGTATTCAGGTGCTGGGAAGAGGCCTATGGAGCAGGCCAGAGCTGTTGTTAGGCCTGAATTCAAGCCTAATCAGTCCGTGTAGTTTAAGAGGCCAGGTGGGCCTAGTCAGAAGACGTGCAGTCATTGCGGCAAGAGTGGTCATGTGAAGGAGCAATGCAGGAGGCTTCTGGGCCAGTGCCTGGTTTGTGGCGATGCTTTGCATACCTTGAAGGATTGCCTGAGTGCTAAGCAACCGTGGAAGGCACCAGTCGGAGTTCAGCAGCAGAGAGCTCCGGTAGTCGCTGGACGTGGAGCGCCTCTCATTCCCCAGAAGCAGGCTTTCCAGCAGGCTGTTCAGCCTAGGAGGCAAGCCTTCACGATGACTGCAGTGGAAGCAGAGACTGAGGACGGAGTTATTGCAGGTAACCTCTATACTAGTCTTCCTTATTGATGCATTATATTTGATTAGTTAGATCCATGTTAATCTAGTTGCATGTTACCCTTAGGTGTCATCTTAGTTTCATCTCACCCGGCCTTGACCCTGTTCGATTCTGTAGCTTCCATTTGCATCCTATCTCGGAAGTTCGTAGTCGAACACTCGATACCCACATATACACTTCCCAAGTGTTGGAACATTACAACTGGGAATGGTGTAGTGAATGTTGCACTGGGATGTAAACCATGCACATTGGTGATTTGTGGACACGAACTGTATGCTAATTTCATCGTCCACGACCTACCCAACTTTGATGCTATTCTCAGCATTGATTGGTTAGGAGCTTTTTATGCCACGATCGACTGTCACCGGAAGAAAGTGGTGTTCGAAATTCCTGACGACCCAGTGTTCGAGTTTGTCGGTGGAGGACGTTCACTTGGACCTGTCAAGTTCCGAGCCCAGCCTTACCGATTGACCGTTGCATCTATGATTGCTGAACCAGAGAAGGCTGCAGTGGTGAGAGATTTCGAAGACGTCTTCCCTGAAGACATTTCTGGACTGCCGCCCGATCAAGCATTGGAGTTCAGCATCGATCTTATACCAGGAGCTCAACCAATTTCGAAGGCACCGTACCGTATGGCTCCTGCAGAATTAGAAGAGTTGAGGAAGCAGTTGGATGAGCTACTACAGAAGGGTTTCATCCATCCCAGCGTATCTCCCTGGGGTGCACCTGTCTTGCTAGTAAAGAAGAAAGATGGCTCTAGAAGAATGTGCATTGATTATCGAGAGTTGAATCAGATTACAGTGAAGAATAAGTACCCGCTGCCCCGCATTGATGATATCTTCGATCAGCTTGGTGGATCGAGGGTATTTTCGAAGTTGGATCTTCGGAGCGGATACCATCAAGTCAGAGTCAAGAAGGAAGATGTACTCAAGACCGCTTTTCGGACTAAGTACGGTCATTATGAGTTCGTTGTCATGCCGTTCGGTGTGACCAACGCTCCTGTTGTGTTCATGAACCTCATGAACCTTATATTTTATGACTTCCTTGACAAGTTCGTGGTGATATTCATAGACGACATCTTGGTGTACTCGAAGAGCGAGGAAGAGCATGCAGAACATCTGAAGATACTCTTGGAGACACTCAGTCACCATAAACTATATGCCAAGTACAGCAAATGCGAATTCTGGTTGGATAGAATTGCATTTCTTGGGCATGTAGTATCGGGAGCTGGAATCTCAGTGGATCCGGAGAAGGTCAAAGCAGTCAGTGAATGGCCTACACCTCGATCGGCATCAGACATCAGGAGTTTCCTTGGATTGGCTGGATACTACCGCAGATTTATCAAGGATTTCTCGAGGATAGCTGAGCCGATGACGAAATTGACGAGGAAGGATGTTAAGTTCAGTTGGTCAGACTCTTGTGAGCAAGCTCTTTCTACCTTGAAGGAGAGACTGACTACTGCACCGGTCTTAGCTATTCCGGACAGAAGCGGAGGCTTCGAGATTTTCTGCGATGCATCGGGCAAGGGACTTAGATGCGTTCTGCACCAGCACAATCATGTGGTCGCATATGCTTCACGATAATTGAAGATCCATGAGAAGAATTATAGGACCCACGATTTGGAGCTAGCCGCTGTCATCTTCGCACTGAAGATCTGGCGACATTTCTTACTGAGTGAGAAAGTGAAAATTTTCACTGATCACAAAAGTTTGAAATATATATTCACTCAGAAGGAGCTGAATATGAGACATCACAGATGGTTGGAATTGATGGCAGACTACGACATCGATCTTTAGTATCATCCAGGGAAGGTGAATGTCGTACCGGATGCTTTGAGTAGACTGCCCGAAGTGATGATTCTCACAGCTCAGTGGAGATTACAGCAGGATCTGCGAAGGATGGATATTGAAGCTGTTCTACCGGGAGTCACGTCGTCGTTGATGAACATGCTGATTCAATCGACGATCGTGAATCGAATGAAGATTGCTCAAGCTGGAGATGCTAAGTTGAAGAAGATTAGAGAGCAAGTCGAAGCAAGACTTCGGACAGATTTTCTGATTTACGCGGATGGATCTTTGAGATATGGTAGTAGGATCTGCGTACCTGCAGGAGATATCAGAGAGGATTTGATGAATGAGGCTCACAGTTCGCCTTATTCTATCCATCCTGGAGGTACTAAGATGTACAAGGATCTTCGTCAAAATTTCTGGTGGCATGGGATGAAGAGAAGTGTGGCACGTAGCGTTGCCAAGTGCCTCATGTGTCAGCAAGTGAAGGCTGAACATCATCGCACTGCTGGACTACTACAACCTCTACCGATTCCAGAGTGGAAGTGGCAGCACATCACGATGGACTTCGTGACTGGCTTGCCTCGGAGCACCAAGCAGAACGACGCGATCTGGGTCATCGTTGATCGATTGACCAAGTCCGCGCACTTTATACCTTTCCGAGTTAGGCAACCCACGGAGATATTAGCAAGGAAGTATATGGAGGTAATGGCCTAACTCATACCTTAATAGTTTCCTTCTAGTACTAGTCGTGATGTGAATTATGTCGTATAGGAGATCGTGCGCTTGCATGGAGTCCCTGTGAGCATTGTATCAGATCGTGATACGAGGTTCACATCTCAGTTCTGGAAAAGTCTGCAGACTAATTTGGGTACCAGTCTGAAGTTCAGTACTGCGTATCACCCGCAGACGGATGGACAGTCAGAGCGTACCATTCAAATCTTGGAGGATATGTTGAGAGCCTGTATGTTGGATCTCAAGGGTTCATGGGAGGATCATCTGCACCTGGTGGATTTTTCCTACAACAACAGCTATCAGGCGAGCATTGGCATGGCGCCTTTTGCTGCTCTCTACGGGAGAAAATGTCGATCGCCACTGAGTTGGGATGACGTAGGTGATAGAGAACTCTTGGGACCAGAAATGATAGTGGAAGCAGTTGATGTTGTGCGAGATATCAGAGACAAGATTCGGATCGCGCAGGACCGTTACAAGCATTGGACATATGCTAAACGACGTCCCTTGGAATTTCAGCCAGGAGATCATGTGTTTCTGAAGATCTCACCAAATCGAGGAGTGATTCGATTTGGGAAGAGAGGCAAGCTTAGTCCGAGATATATTGGACCATTCGATGTGCTAGAGCGAGTTGGAGAAGTAGCATATCGCTTAGCTTTGCCACCATCCTTAGAGGGAGTTCATGACGTATTTCATGTGTCCCAGCTTCGTCGTTATATCAGCGACCCTTCTCATGCTGTGGACTACTCGGAGATTACTATTCGGCCAGATCTGACGTACGAACAGCAACCAATGGAGATCCTAGATTGACGTCAGAAAGTCTTCAGGAACAGGACTGTTGATCTAGTTAGAGTGATGTGGCGCCGCGACTCGCTAGGAGAATCTACCTGGGAGCGGGAAGATGAGATACGAGAGCGTTATCCATATTTTTTTGCTTCTTAGTTGATGAGAATTCCGAGGACGGAATTTTTCTTAAGGTGGGTATAATGTAACGGCCAGTGTTTTTAGGCGAGTTTTCGATTGTGTGTTCCGGTATTTTTCTTCAGTCATTCAGATAACTTTTCGTCCGTAAGTGTCGACGCGAGCGCGTCACTGTTTTCGTTTTACCGTGTCGTCATTATTTACCATCAAATTTTAACTAAAATAATTTAGCTTAATTATTCTGCTAATTACAATTTACTAATTACAAAATCTTAATTACTTTAATTAATTTCACTAATTACTTTTTCATTTTTAATGACGACTACTTAAACTTACTTAATTACGTTAATTACGTTTTTTTACCTCTCCTCTGCAAAACGACAACACACACGTTGCATTATCAGATCCATCCCCTAAAATTTTTCAAACTTCGCGTTCTTTTCGTTTGGGCAAAACAACACGTCTCTACATGCCTAATTAGTCTAAGTTCTAATAACTTCTATCCTAATCACTAACCTAACAAAAATTAAATTTGTTCCCTGCGTTTTCTCCTTAAGGCAGATAGGCTACGTCTCTCCTCTGATAAAATAATCTGCAAAACCATCAGCAAAACCTCCATCAGACAAACCAATAAGCCCTCTACAAACAGATTCTACAGCAAACTACCCACACAAAAACCAATTCCCTCAACCCAAAGTTTCCATCAACAAATCAGCCCAAATAATCAAACCAAAACACCATCAGGGCCCAAATCCTTCCCAATTTCATCAAAACCAGAATCAAACCAAAACCTATATCAATTCCCAAACAATTTCAGAAACCCCAAATCAAAACAACAAGAACTTCAGATCTGGAGATTGTAACCCAAATTCGAAAACAAAAGCCAAATTCTGAAAGCACACTTTCAGATTAAAACAAAAACCCAAACTCAGATCTTCCTCTTCTTCCTCCTCCTCCATTGGCCGACTCCCACCCTCAGTCTACGCACGCGCGCGCCGCCAGAGGGAGCCGACCACCGCCCAGCCGTGAGCCGCCGCCGCCGGCCATCCCCGCGCCGCCGCCGCCGGAGCGCCGGCCCTCCATCGCGTGAGTCCGTGCGTGAGTAGCCCCTCTCCCTTGATTTCCTTGCGCACGAACCCATTGTTGCCTGCAGTTTTGAATCAACAAAAAAAAGAGAACAAAACGAGAACAGACAGAGGAGAAGAAGAGAAAGGGGGGACAGAGAGATAAGGGAGGGATTGATTTAATAAAGAGAGGAGATGATCACTCCTTGTTTTACACTTTTTTCCCGCATGTTTGCACGCCATTTGGATCGCCCAAATCATGTTTTTCACGATATATCGACGATATTGCGATGCTTTTCACGATTTGTTGTTTTTGTCGCATTTCAGGTGATTTGGAGCGATTTGGAGTGATCTCGAGATACGACTACTCCAGAGTGTCACCGACGACCTCCCCGAGGGGTATTTTACTGTTGGAGAGGAGCGGAAGAAGAAAGAACGTCACAGGAGCGACGAGGAGGCCAAAACAAGCTGTTTGGGCATTTTTGGTGTCTCACTCGGCCGAGTGAAGGAGTCACTTGGCCGACCAGCGAGACACCGCTCGGCCGACCAGATCAGACACGATTCATATGTGTACTCGGCCGAGCATCGGAAGCCACATCGGCCGAGTGACGAGACCCCGTCCGCCCGAGTGGCACCCAGACGATGCATGTCAAAAATCGCCAACTTACTGTTTTTCGTCTGCCTGAGCTTCAGAAGACCCACTCGGCCGAGTGGCAATTGCCGACCACCCGAGTACCAAGAAGCCATCGGCCGAGTGACGACAACTCACTCGGCCGAGCGACTCCCGAAGTGAAGACCCATAAAGGCCCCGACTTACTGGAAATTTACAGGGTTTCTCACTCGGCCGAGCGACTTTTGTCACTCGGCCGAGTGCGACGCGCTGCCTGTAGCGAAAATTGCGGAATTCAGGCTGCGCAGGGGTATTTTGGTCACAGTTTTTTGGACGATTTTGGGGGGTATTTAACCCCTGTTTTTACCCTAGTTTTGAGAGCTTTTCTCTTAGATTTTTTGCAGCTTTTTAGATTAACTTTTAGCTTTATTCTTGTGATTGGAGAGGAGACAAAAGTTGATTTTTGTTGGATTATTTGAAGAACTCAATTGGTTTGCCTCTCTCTTCTCTAAAAATTCTATATTTATTGCTTATCTCAATATTGTGATCAATTCTCTTGTTAATTTCATTGATTATTTTTGTGTTTGCGCTATGAATTGTGAGTAGTCTCCACGTCTTGGGGCGTGGGGATGAACCCTACGAGCCCAATTTCATATTTGTGATGAATTGGTAGGAATTTTGCTAGAATTGTTATTAGGGATTAGATTGGGATCAATTTACTACGGATGGCTAGGTATTCATATCGATTGGGATTTGCAAGAGATTGGATCCCAATTCGATAGGAAACCCTAGAAATCCGAATTGGGTTGGAATCGAATTTCCGAAGTATCGGTTTGCAAGAGATTGGACCGATACTAGGGTTCCTGGTTGTAATTCCGTGCCGATACCCGTTTGCAAGAGATTGGACGGGTAGGAACTATCCCAACCTAGGTTGTGGCCCGAGTTTGCACGAGAGTGGGCTCGGGGCGCGATTGAACGATGATGTTGATCCTAATGCTAGCTTCCCTAGGCTGGGGTTTGCAAGAGATTGGACCCGAACCTAGGATAGCTATAGACCGGCAACAGCGCGAGAGCGTGAGCTAGGTTCTACATTCAGTTGCAACTAGTTCATCCGAAATTTTATTCTAGCGATTTTGATACCAATGAACCACATTGACGAGATACGGTGAGTAGCGGGGATTCCCCATTCCCTAGACGTCTTTTATTTGATTTGATATTTCCGTACTTTGTCTGACGATTGTGACAGGATCGCCAAAGGCAAATTTCTCTCTTTTCTCTTCTTAATAGCCAGGTTGATTGGAGCAAGCACAGTCATTCGTCCTCCCTGTGTTCGATAACCCGCTCGCCGCTATACCGTTCGCTTACGGTAAAACTACAACCGTTCTTTGGGTTACATTCCGGAGCGATCAAGTTTTTGGCGCCGTTGCCGGGGAGGCGATTGCGTTTGATCTTACCACCCTAGCTATTTCTTTCTTTTTATCTTATTTTATTTCTTTATTTTTACCTAACCCTTCCATTGTGCTAATCACTTCTTTGAAACTTTGTTCTCCTGTGCATGAACACGAGATCTACGGCGGACCCTGAAGCTATATTATTTGATCCCGAGATTGAGCGTACTGCGCGGAGAATCAGAGCGGAGAGAAGACAAGATCGGGAAGGGAGGTTTATGACCAACCCGGAAACTGCGGAACAATTAGCGGCAAGGATGGCGAGGATCATTTCTATTCGCGATAGGCTCCGGCCTAAGACCTCTTCTACGACCTCATCCATTGCCATGCCGGAGTTGGCGGCTGACAAGAACTTTGAGCTGAAGACTGGACTAGTGGTTCTGATGCAGTAGGATCCATTTCATGGGAATGCCCATGAAAATCCCCACTACCACATCCAATTATTCTTGTCGAAGTGCGCCACATTTCAGATGCCGGGGGTCTCCATTGATGCCATCAGACTGCGCCTCTTCCCTTTCACGCTAAAAGACAAGGCACTCTATTGGTTGAGGACGCAAGCTGATGGAGTCTTTACCACTTGGGACGAGTTGGCGAGTGCATTCATTAATAAGTTCTATCCGCCCTCCAAGACGGTGAAGATTCGGAGCGCTCTTATGTCCTTCAAGAAAGGACCCCAAGAGACGCTCTATGAGGCTTGGGAGCGTTTTAAAGATCTACAGCATCAATGCCCGCACCATAGCATTGAGGATTGGGAGCTAGTTCATAGCTTCTACAATGGTCTCCAACCAGGGACCAAGCAAATTATTGATGCCGCGGCGAATGGTGCTATCTTATCAAAGACTCCCGAAGAAGCTACGGCCCTAATTGAGGAGATGGCCTCCAATAATCAACAATGGGGCGACGAGCGAGGACACTCTACGTCCTCCTTGAAGCCAACTAGTATCTATGAGGCGAAGGCCGTAGCGGAACTCACAAGCAAGTTTGATTCTCTCCACAAGGTAGTGGAGAGACTGGAGAAGTTTATCACGGAGCCCCAAGGAACCCCTTCCACCTCCGCGCCGTCGAACCAAATGTGTGATTGGCAAGACCAATCTCAAGCCATGTACTTGGGAGGAGAGCAAGGAGAAGGATCATTGGAGCAAGTACAATATGTTGCGGGGAACCAAGGGTATTGGGCCAACCCGGCCACAAGAAATCATCCCGGTTTCTCTTACGCCAACAATGAAGGAGCTTTGAACCCGCCCCAACAACCACCTCAACAAGCTCGACCACCACCACCCCAACAACAACACTACCCGCCGAGGGGGCCACCACAACAAAATTTCCAACCGAAGCAATAAGTTCCACCTTATAGGCCGCCCGGATACAATCAAGGGTGGAGAAATCAAAATCAAAACCCTCCACAAGCTCAACAACAATCCGACTTCGAAGCTAGAGTGGAGGCGTTTATGGTCGAGCAAAAGAAGGTCAATGCTACCTTGAAGGCGGGCCAAGACTTCCTTACAACCGTTGTGGCCCAAATATCGGAACAATTGGCGTTGCTCAATCGGAACACTCAACATTTACCGGCGCAACCCGAGCAAAACCCACGGGGCAACACCGGCCACATCAATGCCGTGGTTGCCGTCACTACTAGAGGCGGGAAGGACACCACCCCCGTCATGATTCCTACCGAGGAGCTCGTGGAGGAAAGTTTAGAGCCAATTGAGCCGGTAGTTGAAGTTGAGAAGGAAAAAGAGCCGCAAGAGAAGGAGAAATCTAGAGCGGAGCAATTGATTGAGGAGAGGCGCTTCATGCCACCGGTCCCATTCCCCCAAAGGCTTGCTAGAGCGAAAATGGAGAAAAGGCTAGCGAAGTTTCTCGAGTATCTGAGAGGAGTTAGCCTCAACATTCCCTTCCTCGACGCCATCGTGGAAATCCCCACATATGCTAAATTTTTAAAGGATTTGATTTCGGGGAGAAAGAGGAAGGAAAAGATCATGCTAGCCGAGGAGGGCTCTTGGTTCACCAAGAGAGAGAAGGAGCCGGCCAAATTCAAAGATCCGGAGAGTTTTCGAATTCCTTGCACCTTGGGCGGCGTCCCTCTACAAAAGGCGTTGGTGGATTTAGGGGCTAGTGTAAGCCTCATGCCTCTCTCCATGTTCCTAATGCTAAACACCGGGACGAAGTTGAAACCTACCGACATGCGGATACAATTGGCCGACGGGCGAATAACAAGGTCGGTAGGGATCGCCGAAGACATCCCGCTACAAGTCCCGGGGGAATATGCTTGCCATGTGACTTCGTGATCATGGACGTTAAGGAGGAGGGAGATACGTCATTGATACTTGGACGCCCATTCCTTGCCACCGCCGGTGTGATTGTCGACGTGCGAGAAGGTACCCTAACTTTGAACGTCGGCAACATCGAGGTGGAGCTTCACATTCCTAAGGCTATGAAACACATGCCTTACCACGAGGAGCTTGACTACATGGACCTCCTTGATGAGGTAATTGAAGAGGCGATCCCTCACTCAATCGGCGCTCTATTCGATGAGGATTTCGAGGAAGGCCCGGATTTAGGCCAAGATGAGAAGAAAATTTATTCCCCCGACCTCTCCGCTGAAAATGATGAAGGCGACGCTGATGTCGCAAGGATTCGAGAGCTCTGCAAGCTCTCGAAATTGAAGTCTCCGAAGAAAGCTCCGCCGATACGGAAATCGACGTCACCGGTGAAGCCGTTGACCGGAGCAAACGCTAGCTTGGGGGAGCCTCCCCCAACACTATTCGAGACGGGAGACCACCGAGGGAGAACACTCCGCCGCAACTTCCGAATCCAAGCGTTCTCCCCGGAAAGTTTGATGGGTGCATCTCATATGCACCAAACATCCTGCGTTAATTGAAAATCATAGGGGGTCGAGCTCACGACCTTAAACGAGCGCTTGTCGGGAGGCAACCCGACGGTTATTGCTTTATTTTTACTTTTTCTTTATTTTTGTTTTAGAAATTTTTAGTGTTTTGAGTCGTTCGCCCAAAAATTTTGTGATAACGGGTCCTATTTTTCTTGACAGGAGAGGAGATAGGTAAATCCATCATGAGGAGGATGAACGAGGTGATAAGGAGCACCCCAGGAAGGCGCTCGATGCTTAGGAGGAAGATGAAATCGACTGGAGGAAGAAAGACGGAGTTTAGAGCCAAAACGAAGACAAACAACCGAACACAAGGCTCACTCGGCCGAGTATACAAGTCACTCAACCGAGTACACTAGTCACTCGACCGAGTACACAAGTTCGTCCGGCCGAGCCGCTCACGAACGAGGGAAGTCTGCTGTACCCAACTCTCTGTTTATTTTTCCGATTTCAGTACATTTGCCACTCGACCGAGTATATAAATTCACTCGGCCGAGTAGAACTGATACACTCCTAGGGCGAGTCTTACCGAGTAGCTTGAGCCACTCGGCCGAATGGACTTCCGCTACTCGGCCGAGGGTGGCAAGGCCACTCGGCCGAAGCGTAAGCGGGGAGGAATTTTCCATTGATCTCACTCGGCCGAGTGACCTAGTCACTCGGCCGAGTCGTAACTTTTGCTATATAACGGGCCGAGGGGGGGCACGTTTTTCGAAACGAAAAAATTCACGAACCGCCCGTGACCCCTCAGCTCCCTCGCCCGTTCCCCTCGCTCGCACCCCCACTCGCCCGACCGTCAACCCTCGCGCCGCCGCTCGGCCAGCCACCGCCGGCCGAGCCCCGCCGCGCCTCGCCTGAGTCGCCGCCGGCGACCACCACTCCGGCAACCTCCGGTAACCCCAATTTTCGCCTTTTTCTCCTCTTTTGTGTGTTTTTCGAGGATCCATGTGCTTAACGAACCCCAAACCCAAATTAATTTCTATTTCTATCTATTATACCCCTAATGCCCTATACGTTTTGAATATTACCCGCTGATATCTCCATTTCATGCGTAGGTCATTTTTGGGAGCCTAGGGGAGCCCAGGGGAGCTTCTTGGGACTGATTTGGGCTGCGTGGAGGCGTCGTCTTCGCACGCTTCCATTGCTCTGCACTCGCGGCGTGTCGTGGTATACTCTTTCCTTTATTTTACGCACGCCGCACTTTTCACGCTTTTCGGTGCGCGCTCGGGGCCCATATGCCGCCCCGGACACGGCCGAGGTCGAGGAGAGCTTCCGCCAAGCGGAAGCGGTCGGATGATGCCGGCCCCTCCCACGAGTTGGAGGACTCTCCTCCGCCTTCTCCCACACACCCCATACACCCCGCACAGCCTGCAGGCCCCGCACACCCCGCGCAGCCTGCAGCGCCCGCACACCCCGCGCAGCCTGCAGCGCCCGCACAGCCACTCCCTGCCGCTCCATAGCCACCACCTCCGGCTCCACTTATCGGGCCGCTGGGGATCACATTCCGGAACGACGCACACCACGTCGCTTTCGAGCGTATCTCCCAGCGCTCGATCGTACCCTCCAGGTTTGCACACCTTGCCGACCTAGGACGCCTGGGGGTACTAGAGTGGATGCTCACGTTGTACGACAACGTGGGCTGGCGAGATTTCTTTCAGGTGTCGGCGGACACGTTTATCCGCCCGACACTTGAGGTACTTAGTTCGATCGCCCGGACCGACGAGGGATGCTCGTTTCGGTTCATGGACCGGGAGTGCCAGGTCACTCTCGGTATGATGAGAGCCTTCTTCTCGTGGCCCGATGTCCCCGGGGCCGATCGAGGTTACGCCCCCACCCATATCCCCCCACCTTCCTTCGACGCCGGCGCCTTCTGGGCCCGGATTACGGGTCTCCACGATGCCTTTGACCCTAGTAGGGCCAAGGCCTCGGCCATTGTCCATCCCTGCCTCCGTATAGCTCAGCGCCTTATGGTGACGACCTTTTTGGCCAGATATGAGCCGGGTACGATGTCCACGTCAGAGCTCTACATGCTCTACGCGATGACACGGCCCAGAGCTCTATCTAGGGATGGCGATGAGCTGGTCCCCGCCGTCGTGATTGATGTCGCTGCATGGTTTTTTGGACCGCATCATCGTATCGGTGGGCGCTCGCTCACCGATATGCTGCGGCGGTCTGATCACCTTGCTCGCCCTTATGACCGGCGAGGACTTCCCTGACGACCTGCGACGAGCACCGGGCCCCACTTCTCTGTCGATTGATGTTATGGCCCGGATGAAGATGCTTCGTCCGCACGGTGAGCGACACTGGGTCTGGCTGCACGGCCCTTACGGTGCCGATTACATGATTCTTCCGAGCCCAGCTCGGACTCAGATTGCACCGGCCCAGGTGGACTGGCTCCCTGCGATGGATGTTCTGATGGACTGGCTCCCTGCATACGTGCTCGAGGCCGAGGAGGCCGAGCAGGCTCACGCTGCCCACGCTGCCCCCGCAGACCCTGTTGCACCTGTCGAGCCCGCTGCACCTGTAGACCCCATGGCCCCTCAGCCTATCCCTGATATTCCTGCCGCCCCCGACACCTCTGTCCACACTGCTGTCAGTGTCAGGAGCACCTTAGCTAAGCCCACTTCCACTGCTTCCACGCCTGTCACCACCACCACTGGCCCTCTGTCTGCCGAGCCCGTTTCCTTTGCCCCACCCGAGCGCCCGCCGACCATAGTTGAGTGCGGAGAGCCCTCTGTCTCCACCGCCGCTGTATTTTCCGAGAGTGTCGTGGCGTCTGTCCACACTTTTGTGCCACCGACCTCTCCGGCCGCCTCGCCGCCACTTTTGTATTCTTCTTTCGCTGCTGCTGCCTCCACTTCTCACCGTCCTGCCCAGCCTCGCACTGAGGCCAGGCCCCCACTTGCGAGCGCAGCCCCTTTTGTTCCCTTGCCTGCTGAGCCCGTCACTTACGCCACCAGAGTACGCCAGCCCCGACCTGCACAGCCCCGACCGGTGCGTTCCTCTGCACCACCTCCCCCTGTCACTGTACTTCAGAGCATTCGTGCTCTCGAGGGGGCGGTGAGTGGCCTCAGAGGCGACCTTCGGACCCTGTCTGCCACCGTCACTACGATGGCTGGCCGCTTTGACCTGCTCCCGCACATTCACTACTGTCTTACCCAGGTCTTGTAGCGTCTCCCACGCGTACCCCCGCCCACTCAGCAGCCTGCCCCACCCCCACCACCACTTCCGCCACAGGACGGAGACGGCGCAGCACCACATTCTTAGGCACCCTTGATGCCATCGATTATTTTTGCCGTTGTGCTGCCCGTTTCTGCTGGGTCCTGATGCATTTTTGTCCACCCCCCTCCCCTCACTTATTTTGGGATTCTCATTCTGATCATATCTTTTTATATCTTTTTTGGGAGAGAGGGAGAGTTTTTGGTGCCACACCTATATATCTGTATCACTCCTTTAGTTGCATGCATCATGTCCGCATCATATTTTTCATTTCATTATTTTTAATTTTCTTTCTTCCCTCATGCATGCACCCTCACTTACCCCTCACATTACTTGTCTCTCGGTGCACCACACTTTGCACATTGAGGACACTGTGCCATTTAGCGGGGGGGAGTGAGTTCTCACGTTCTTTTTCGATTTGCCACCTTTATTTTTAGTTTTTCACTCCGTTTTCTGCTTTTACACTTATTTTCATCATTTTTTTTCTTTTATTTTACCATGCATCACGTTTTCCTTATTTTCTTTGTGTGCTGCATTGTAAATAGTTTTATTTTCCCCTTTTTCTTTATTACTTTTTCATCTCATGCTAGAGATGACTTTTCTGTGATGATGGTTACGTGGCGTTAGCTTTCTCTACATGCATTCTATATTTTTCATGTCTTAGATTTTATTTCTGATATCATATGCTATGACATTGCCTTGCATTTAGAGATAGTAACCCACACTTTTCCACATGGAAATGGATGAAGTTTTATTATTAGCTGAGTCTGAATATTCATATGTATGCTATCGCAGAAAACACACCAAGATCCACGCATTGAATGCTTATATCTGGAGTACCGATTTCTTTTCCTATATCACTTCTATATGCATGATTTGTACATTTCACTTCAGGATGATTGAATGATGTTAGCTATGATAAATCTGGATTAGTTAGCTTTTTTGTGATCGAAACTGAGTAGATTAGATTACCCCGCTGAGGTTGTCGTGCATGTCTTATAAAGTGAACCGAGAGATATATTTATTTCTTTCTCCACAAATCTTGAACATCATTTCTCTATTTTAAAATCATTGGTGAATCTCCCCTTAGCGATTCTATTATATGGCATTTCCCCCGCTACTAATTCCTAGCTCCAAATTTCCCAAACCAAAAAAAAAGAGAAAATATTCTTGTATATCATTATCTCTCTTTGAGTTGGGATCATTGTGTATATATGCTTATCAAAAAAAAAGAAAAGAAAAAGAAAAGAAAAAGAAAAGAGGAAAGAACCTCAATAAAAGATCCCATCTCATGTTCTCTCTTTCTTTCCCTCTTTTTGTTTTTATTTTCATTACTTTTGGAGCTTTATAGAAATGGGGATGTAAATATTTTTTATGCCACCACGCTTATAGATAAGCTTGGGGGAGAGAATCCATTGATGTGTGAGAGAGTGACTACTTGACGTTGCACGACAACCTATGCTAAGTAATATTCTATACTCGGTGAGATTATTTTTAGCTTTACGAAGTCCAGAAATCTATGCCTAGCACTCATTTCATGAAATCCATACTTTTCTATTCTTTCTATTCTATTGAGTGATATTCTTATACTCCTCATAGAAAGCGTTCAATTGAAAAGTGTGTAATCTGCGATTTGTATACCGCTTTAGATGATTCAGATGATGTTAATTCTAAAACTATTCCGTTTTTCATGATTATATCGTTGTTCGTGGGTTTTCTATTTCTATTTGCACTATTATACTATGATATCAAAATAAAACTCTTTGACATGTATTTTTCATTCGGAGCATGCTATGTGAGTAAGTGAAACCCACGTCCTGAGAAAATGATCTAGCAGTTCCCTCTTCGCTTCTTTCTTTCTTCTTTGTTCTTATTTCGTTTTTCGTTCTTCTTCGTTTTTTTTCGTTTTCCGAATCCACCGGGTTCGCCTTTTACTTATCTTCCTCGAGGACGAGTAAGAGGTAAGCTTGGGGGATTTTGATCACTCCTTGTTTTACACTTTTTTCCCGCATGTTTGCACGCCATTTGGATCGCCCAAATCATGTTTTTCACGATATATCGACGATATTGCGATGCTTTTCACGATTTGTTGTTTTTGTCGCATTTCAGGTGATTTGGAGCGATTTGGAGTGATCTCGAGATACACCTACTCTAGAGTGTCACCGACGACCTCCCCGAGGGGTATTTTGCTGTTGGAGAGGAGCGGAAGAAGAAAGAACGTCGCAGGAGCGACGAGGAGGCCAAAACAAGCTGTTTGGGCATTTTTGGTGTCTCACTCGGCCGAGTGAAGGAGTCACTCGGCCGACCAGCGAGACACCGCTCGGCCGACCAGATCAGACACGATTCATATGTGCACTCGGCCGAGCATCGGAAGCCACATCGGCCGAGTGACGAGACCCCGTCCGCCCGAGTGGCACCCAGACGACGCATGTCAAAAATCGCCAACTTACTGTTTTTCGTCTGCTTGAGCTTCAGAAGACCCACTCAGCCGAGTGGCAATTGCCGACCGCCCGAGTACCAAGAAGCCATCGGCCGAGTGACGACAACTCACTCGGCCGAGCGACTCCCGAAGTGAAGACCCCTAAAGGCCCCGACTTACTGGAAATTTACAGGGTTTCTCACTCGGCCGAGCGACTTTTGTCACTCGGTCGAGTGCGACGCGCTGCCTGTAGCGAAAATTGCGGAATTCAGGCTGCGCAGGGGTATTTTGGTCACATTTTTTTGGACGATTTTGGGGGGTATTTAACCCCTGTTTTTACCCTAGTTTTGAGAGCTTTTCTCTTAGATTTTTTGCAGCTTTTTAGATTAACTTTTAGCTTTATTCTTGTGATTGGAGAGGAGACAAAAGTTGATTTTTGTTGGATTATTTGAAGAACTCAATTGGTTTGCCTCTCTCTTCTCTAAAAATTCTATTTTTATTGCTTATCTCAATATTGTGATCAATTCTCTTGTTAATTTCATTGATTATTTTTGTGTTTGCGCTATGAATTGTGAGTAGTCTCCACGTCTTGGGGCGTGGGGATGAACCCTACGAGCCCAATTTCATATTTGTGATGAATTGGTAGGAATTTTGCTAGAATTGTTATTAGGGATTAGATTGGGATCAATTTACTACGGATGGCTAGGTATTCATATCGATTGGGATTTGCAAGAGATTGGATCCCAATTCGATAGGAAACCCTAGAAATCCGAATTGGGTTGGAATCGAATTTCCGAAGTATCGGTTTGCAAGAGATTGGACCGATACTAGGGTTCCTGGTTGTAATTCCGTGCCGATACCCGTTTGCAAGAGATTGGACGGGTAGGAACTATCCCAACCTAGGTTGTGGCCCGAGTTTGCACGAGAGTGGGCTCGGGGCGCGATTGAACGATGATGTTGATCCTAATGCTAGCTTCCCTAGGCTGGGGTTTGCAAGAGATTGGACCCGAACCTAGGATAGCTATAGACCGGCAACAGCGCGAGAGCGTGAGCTAGGTTCTACATTCAGTTGCAACTAGTTCATCCGAAATTTTATTCTAGCGATTTTGATACCAATGAACCACATTGACGAGATACGGTGAGTAGCGGGGATTCCCCATTCCCTAGACGTCTTTTATTTGATTTGATATTTCCGTACTTTGTCTGACGATTGTGACAGGATCGCCAAAGGCAAATTTCTCTCTTTTCTCTTCTTAATAGCCAGGTTGATTGGAGCAAGCACGGTCATTCGTCCTCCCTGTGTTCGATAACCCGCTCGCCGCTATACCGTGCGCTTGCGGTAAAACTACAACCGTTCTTTGGGTTACATTCCGGAGCGATCAGGAGACATGCCCATTGATTTAATAAAGGAGATAGTTTAATAGGTTTAAAGGGAAAAAAGGGGGGGGGGGAGTTGGCAGGTTGCTAGTTAAAGAAAGAAAGAGAGTGTAGAGAGAGAGAGAGAGTGTGTGTGTTAATGTATTGGTTTTTATTAAATAAAGTTAGAACAATATAGTTTCAACATGTTACTCTTTATCCCATGGTCAAATTTTTTTGGTAGACTTATTTATGTATGCATGTCATTAACTTATGGTAAGAGGAAATTAATAGGGTATTAGTGCAAATTTGATATTGACGTGTTAAGTGTTTATTTCCGCATGTTGATAATTGTTAAGCAAATGTTAGTATAATAAATTTGAATAAAATAAAGTGTATCATGTTAGGATAACACAATATAGGCATCACCTTAGTCAGAGAACCTAATTTAGAGATCGACTTGATATTTTGCTTTTCTCACGATAACTCTAATTCGGTGATTTGTTTAACCAAAACAGAGAACCGGACACACCGACATGTAGTACCCGTCCAGACAAACCCACGACAACCGATACCACCAGAAACAGGCAAGTGATACTTGCCAGTAATTATTTAGGCCACGTTTTAGGCCAATTTGTGTATTAGCGTAAAAGAGACTAGGCGGTGAAATAATAGTCGCCTAGACGCCCTTACTAGATCTAGCTTGACAACGAAGCTAGATCCAACACCTTTACCATGCTATCTTTTCATGCTGTCATGTCACGTTTACTTTCAATTAACTGTACGCACTTTAACTGCTCATTACCATGTCATTCATGCATCAAATTGTTCTATCGTGATTGCGTAGCACACGCTACAATAATTGTAACTATTGAGGCTAGGCACCTGCTTTGCAGGTACAACCCTATGCCAATAACACTTCCTGGCTCGTGATCTAGAAGATGGGTGCCAGTCCATATACATGTGGAGAGGTAGGGTTAAACGATCGCTTGAGCGTAGAAGTGAGCCCGTACAGCCACTTCAGCCAAAAGACGGAAACTCTGTGCACAAAGTGATAAATCAGTGATTCGTGAATCGTGAAATAATGAATTGTAGCTTTCTGCTACGACATGCTTGATTATTATTATCTTGTTCATTTAATTGTTGCACTCTTTTAATGTCATGCCATATCACCATGTTAGAACTGCTAGTTGCATTATTTTATTTGTATCCTTGCACAAAAGTCCTCCGCCTTTCTTGGGAGACTTTTACTGACATGTGCCCCTTTCTCTTTGGGTGTCACATGTCAGACTTTGAGACAGAGCAGGTAGCAGAGGACGAGCAGTTCGTGGACGCTGTGTTTGATGTCCCTGCTGAGACTGAGTTCGAGGACATTGGTGACCAGTCCTAGACTCGTTTGGAGTCTTCCCTTAGCTGTTACCTTTCCTTAGTTGCTGTTAGGTTTCTGTGCGTAGCACCTATCTCTCTTTGTTTTGTTTGGCCATGCTTTAGGCCTTTTGTTCAGACTTGTACTTTTGTGACTATTCTGTGATGTTGTAATATTTGTTGGATGTTGTTGGTAGATGTTCTTTTATCTGCTTATTATTGTTGTTGTTTCGTCGTAATGCAAGGACCTGCTACTTTTCGAAATTTTTACAGACGCTTATCAGACTGCAGCTTCACAGCTCCACGTCTGAGCGGACCTCCTCACGTCTCGCCTTCCATATTAGGGGAGCAAGGCGTGACACTACTGGGCCTGGGCCTAAACAAGCAAGACTCGGTCTGAATGGACCGAGCACTTCTACATTAGCATCGGGATTGCCGCTCCCGTCATGGCCTTGTTGTACCTGGTCTGCAGCCTGCTCCACAGTAAGATTGACCCTGTGGAGCCCAAAAACTCGACCGGCGCCCCGTTTACGGTATGGGCGCGGTGTCGTTTTACCGCAAGTGCACGGTTAGTGTAGGGTGCGGGTTTATCGAACTCAGGGAGGTGGATGGCTTGAATGGCTACTAGCCTCGCCTAGGTTGTGTGCTAGCTACGCGGATGATGTGGGTGGAAGTGTAGAAATAAAAGAAAGAAATGAAAAAGACACGAAATGAATCCCCGCCAACACGGGCTAGAGCACTCATGACAGTTGGCATTTGACTTGACTGAGGGTGAGACATTGTCCCAAAAGGTGGTACCTAGCGTCCATGGCCCGATATTCCGGTCGGTGCCAAGCACGCTAGGCCTACCCGGTTCCGGACGGTGGGCATTCCCATGTCCATTAACACCTTCTGCAACCGAGAGCATTAAGGCCACAATGATATCTCCCGACATTTCGTCCAAGCCGTTCCCACGTGCGAGGACTTCATGTCTACACTAGGGGCGTGAGCTATGGCTAGGGAGTCAACCGCCAAGTTTATTCCCCCTTGGCCCGACGGTCAGAGGCGGTCTTTCTCCCGCCAATGACAATGAAACACCCCCGCGTAACCCTAATGGCCAAATAGGTCAAATGTGATTTCTAGCAATACATCGAAGCGGATCTTGACTGGACAAGCACCGGACCGCAACCCCCAACACGTCTAGCGTGTTGCCGTACGAATTGGACCCAGATTGCTAGAAATCCCCATTGACACATTTCATCGAACACATGCCATGCAACCAAGCCAAATGTAAATTTCCAAGCATCAATCCTACCCTAACCCGTATTAGGGTTCATCAAACACTACTCGATGGTGAAGAACATGATAGAAAGCAATAATAATGACAAACAAACATTCACCATCAAGCAACAAAGAAAATAACACAAAACAATAGAAAATGAGAGAAGAAAATACTTAGCTTGCAATTGAGTCTTCAATCCATTACAAGATTTATTAACAAAGAAAACCTAATCTAAACTAATCTAAATCTCACAAGAGAAAGGGGCAAAAAGCCCTAGAAAAACTGAAGAAGCTCTAGAAGAAGATGCCGTAAAAGTCGGCCAGCATTGGGTATTTATAGCCCCCATTCCGAGCCCTAACGGATCGGGTCCAAAACCACAGGAAAAACGCCACCCGATCGGTTGACAAGTCAACCGATCGGGTGATCTGTTACAAATAATAAATAGAAAACGACGGAGCTTCACCCGGTCAGATGAACCGGTCGGTTGAGTTCTTGGGGTGACCGGTTGGATCATGGCGCAATCGGGTGAAGAGGTCGGTTGGATGCCCATGTCTTGGCTCCTCAGAATCAGCTACAGATGAACCGATCGGGTGAGAGTCACCCGATCGGTTGGCATTTGGCTCGAAAAGACAGAGAAACGGCCGCAATGAACCGGCCTGAGAACCGGTCGGGTGACATCCGCTTGAGCTCTAGCTGAGACCGGGTGGTGCACGCGTGCATCACCCGATCGGTTGACTTTGTTCAACCGATCGAGTGAGGGGCTGAATGATGCAATCATCATCGTTTGACCCCCTGGGTCACGCGTGACTCCTCCCGTTGCGCCGGGGACTTGTGATATCGTCGTTTTTATGTCCAAAATGCTAGAAATTCCTGCAAAATACCAAAAACACAGAAAAGTGAAAGAAAACAAGAAAATACAAGAAAACAAATAAAAGACGGCGAAAAATACGGAGAAACACGGAAGAAAACGCGCGCAAATATATGAAATATAAACGCACGTCAAAATCCCCCAAGCTGAACTCTTCCTCGTCCTCGAGGAAGACGAGTGAGAGTAGGAGCTCGGAGGGAGAAAATAGAGAGAAGGAGAGAAAAAGAGAACTCTATATCCTAGATCGCCCATAAGGGCCAACAAAATCAAACACGCCACACGAAGCAAGCATACGACAAAACACAACACTAAACCAAGGAATGTGAGTCCAAACAAGTGCCGTAGGCCCACGCGGTGAAGCGCGAGTGAGCATGGTCGTGTGCTAGCAAACAGTATCACTATCTACATTGTGCAATAAAGCTCCATATACACATACCCAAAGAAAGACCCAAATATCGATTCAATTTGAAATTGCGGTGAATATTAGCTCTAGCATGCATGAGAAGAGTATAAGCATAGAAGCGTATCATGCATCGGGGACTCCACAGCTAGGAACTATGAAATCACCACACTATAGCCTAAGTAATCGCTAGAAGGTCCCTATGCCAACAGTTTTCGAAAACGATGGAGGTTGAGAAGATGTGGAGTAGAACACTCGGTGCAAATTCTCGCCTTCCCCTTATTCACGGCAAGTAGGAAAATATTCACACTGGAATTTTTTTTTTGGGTTTTGGGTATTTGTATTTATTTTTTTTCTTTTCTTTTCATTTCTCACCTTTTTGGGTTTTTCTTTTCTTTTCTCCTTTTTTTGGATTTTTGGGAATTGGGATATTTACATGTGTACTCTCCCAAGTAGGAGAACGGTACACGACGAGGGGATTTGCACCAAGTAAAATAAAAAATGAAATCGGATTCTTAACACTTGGACAAAGGAGATATTTCTCGCTAATCAGAGCATAGGCTAAATGGGTTATCCTAGTCCTTATTTGTGGAATCCTGACACATGCGAATTGAAATATCGATATAAATATAGCATGCATATAGAAGCAGATAGTAGAAGCAAATACCGCATATTCAAATCGAAGCATGATAATCTAGGGGTCAACCAAGGATAGGTATATAAAACATAATCATAAGGTAGAAGCACACCAAATAGTTAGGCACGACGCACGACTCACAAAAAGCTAAGTGGACCCGCGATGCATGAAATGCAAGAGGACTCGATATCCTAGGGTTAGTGAATGTGATTATCGAAGCTGTGCAAGGTGCGTGTGTGATTTTCGTGGCAATTCATCATAGGGTTCATCTCTAGGAGAAAGAGATAAACAGAAGAAAAGAAAAAGAAAAAGAAAAAGACGGAGAAAAACGACTCAAATAGTGAAGAAAAAGAGACAAATGACGCACGAAGTGTGACTCCCCCAAGCTGAAACTTGCATTGTCCTCAATGCAATAGTAGTGAATACGGGAGGGCAATGAAAATGGGGGGGTGCACGGATACAAAAAATGAAAAACACGAAAAACACATGAATGAAACTAAAAAAATAAAGAAAAAGAAACACTCAAATAAAAGATATAAAACACGACGAGGGACTCAAAGACACAAACACACGACAACGACACACAAAAACATGCACACAAAAGTCGATTTCCCTCAAGCTGAACATGACAATGCTAGCAAAATGATATGATCAATGGGGATGTAGAGATATGCTAGGGGGAAATCGGAAAAGAAAGAAATCAGAATGCAGGAGAGACAGTCTCGTTCTCCTCGGAAGAGGATGTGGGTGAAATGATAGAAGGGCACGACATGAAGGGTTATTAAGATGCAAAAGCAAATCCTAGATACGCTCCCCTCGCTAATGAGAGGAGACGAGATTATTCAAATCTAAACTAGAAAGTGGTAAATTTTTACACTACTGGATTAGGATACACCTGAGCATAGGCGGATCCAAGATCTGAAGTGGGGCAGGTAGCTGCTCTAACTGCTCCTTCTGTGGCTCCGCCAGAAGTGCTGTGCCACGTGTGCCAATGGACCCAAGCAAGGCACCTCCAAGCATCCCTCGTAGGTGTCCACCTGTGACCTGCAAAGGACGAGGTGCATTAGTCCATGACAAGAAATTATTTCCCAAAATAAATGTATCCCAGAGATAATCGTCAACATGAGATGGAAAAATAATAAAAGGGTGACGAATACTCCCTGAGAATGGGTCGCTATCCTCTGTACTAGCGACGACCAAATCCTCGCTCTCCATGAGAAGTGGCTCTCCAGGTGGTGACACACCGCGGCATACCTCAAGGGAAGTAGATCCTGTGTCCTGCGAGAGATATGGTATGTCAAATATATACGAGTCTAAAGAAATAGGAAGTGAAAAGCGAGACTTAAAAGTGGAGTGAGAGTGAGTATGAAAATCTCCCTGAATAGGGGCAATATGCTCAAGTAGATGCTCAGCCGCAGAAGAAGTGGAGAGCGACGGTAAAGGTAGATGTGACTCGGGCTCCATGGAGTGGACCATCGTATCCAAGACCTCATGCACATCCTCCTCGACGATATGCTCATGCTCCACCATCTGCTCGATGTCCTGAATGACATCCTCATGGTTGACCACCGACCAAGGAGGAAGTTGTGACAGAGATGGCTGTGGAGGTGGATGTGGAGCGGACCACTCGTATGTGGTCGTGGTGTCGTCGTCCTCACGCACATCCTCCTCGCCGGTATGCATAAGCTCTGTGGTCTCCTCGGTGCTCTCATAGGACTCATATGGGGTATCCAGATAAAGATGAAAAGTCTCTCCCACAGATCCTAGAGAAATCTCCCCATCCTCACTATCATCATCAAAAAATGCTTCGTCATCCAAGTGGTAGTGTGGGAAAATTGGGGCATTGGCATGAGATGTGTCTATGGTGGCCGATGGCATGGTGGTCTCAACCATGAAGGTGGGTATATCCTCTCCTTCATCCCCTCTCATCGGTGTCGGCTCGGTGATTGGTACCATCAAGTTTTGTAATATTTGGCATTGGTTAAACATGGCACTTTCAAGGAGAGACACGAGGCTTGATTCTTCTTGTGTGTGTGGAGGGGTATAAGGTTGAGGAAACGGATGGGAGGTGTTTGGGCTAAGGTTGTGGGAAAATGTTTGGCCTTGGGGTGGGGGGAGGCTCTCAAGCGTAAATGGGCAATCATAATACACGTGCCCCGCCATCCCACAAGTCTCACAAACCACAACTGGATAAGGATCGTATCCTCCCATCTGAGCATCGAAATTTGATCTCCACATGGTAATATCAAAGATACCTGGACAACAAAAATAAGAAAACTAGAGAGGAGCGTCAATAGTACAAGAGAATAAAAAAAGATAATATAATGGTGGTGGAAAAATTTCTTGGTTATTGAATATTTTTTAAAAAAAAATAAAAAAAAGAAAAAGAAATTTTTTTTTGTTTTTATGCGTAGACTAACGAACCCAAGCTAAGCTAATATCAAACCGAACGCCTCCCCGGCAACAGCGCCAAAAACTCGACCGGCGCCCCGTTTACGGTATGGGCGCGGTGTCGTTTTACCGCAAGTGCACGGTTAGTGTAGGGTGCGGGTTTATCGAACTCAGGGAGGTGGATGGCTTGAATGGCTACTAGCCTCGCCTAGGTTGTGTGCTAGCTACGCGGATGATGTGGGTGGAAGTGTAGAAATAAAAGAAAGAAATGAAAAAGACACGAAATGAATCCCCGCCAACACGGGCTAGAGCACTCATGACACTTGGCATTTGACTTGACTGAGGGTGAGACATTGCCCCAAAAGGTGGTACCTAGCGTCCATGGCCCGATATTCCGGTCGGTGCCAAGCACGCTAGGCCTACCCGGTTCCGGACGGTGGGCATTCCCATGTCCATTAACACCTTCTGCAACCAGGAGCATTAAGGCCACAATGATATCTCCCGACATTTCGTCCAAGCCGTTTCCACGCGCGAGGACTCCATGTCTACACTAGGGGCGTGAGCTATGGCTAGGGAGTCAACCGCCAAGTTTATTCCCCCTTGGCCCGACGGTCAGAGGCGGTCTTTCTCCAGCCAATGACAATGAAACACCCCCGCGTAACCCTAATGGCCAAATAGGTCAAATGTGATTTCTAGCAATACATCGAAGCGGATCTTGACTGGACAAGCACCGGACCGCAACCCCCAACACGTCTAGCGTGTTGCCGTACGAATTGGACCCAGATTGCTAGAAATCCCCATTGACACATTTCATCGAACACATGCCATGCAACCAAGCCAAATGTAAATTTCCAAGCATCAATCCTACCCTAACCCGTATTAGGGTTCATCAAACACTACTCGATGGTGAAGAACATGATAGAAAGCAATAATAATGACAAACAAACATTCCCCATCAAGCAACAAAGAAAATAACACAAAACAATAGAAAATGAGAGAAGAAAATACTTAGCTTGCAATTGAGTCTTCAATCCATTACAAGATTTATTAACAAAGAAAACCTAATCTAACCTAATCTAAATCTCACAAGAGAAAGGGGCAAAAAGCCCTAGAAAAACTGAAGAAGCTCTAGAAGAAGATGCCCTAAAAGTCGGCCAGCATTGGGTATTTATAGCCCCCATTCCGAGCCCTAACGGATCGGGTCCAAAACCACAGGAAAAACGCCACCCGATCGGTTGACAAGTCAACCGATCGGGTGATCTGTTACAAATAATAAACAGAAAACGGCGGAGCTTCACCCGATCAGATGAACCGGTCGGTTGAGTTCTTGGGGTGACCGGTTGGATCATGGCGCCATCGGGTGAAGAGGTCGGTTGGATGCCCGTGTCTTGGCTCCTCAGAATCAGCTACAGATGAACCGATCGGGTGAGAGTCACCCGATCGGTTGGCATTTGGCTCGAAAAGACAGAGAAACAGCCGCAATGAACCGGCCTGAGAACCGGTCGGGTGACATCCGCTTGAGCTCTAGCTGAGACCGGGTGGTGCACGCGTGCATCACCCGATCGGTTGACTTTGTTCAACCGATCGAGTGAGGGGCTGAATGATGCAATCATCGTTGTTTGACCCCCTGGGTCACGCGTGACTCCTCCCGTTGCGCCGGGGACTTGTGATATCGTCGTTTTTATGTCCAAAATGCTAGAAATTCCTGCAAAATACCAAAAACACAGAAAAGTGAAAGAAAACAAGAAAATACAAGAAAACAAATAAAAGACGGCGGAAAATACGGAGAAACATGGAAGAAAACGCGCGCAAATATATGAAATATAAACGCATGTCAAGCCCGACCCCGAGCAGATGGCGAGCGCAACAACGGATGAAGGTTCGAGAGAGAGAGAGGGCAAAGAAGGTGATTCCAATTTTCTACCTCCCCCACATCCGGGCAGTAGGAAAGTATCTCAATGTCGACCCATCCTTGATGGAGATGTAGTGAATCGACCTTCGATCTCGGCAGTACGACTTCCGCGGGGCTCCTTCCTGAAGCACCCACTCACTTTCTCGAAGAGTTAGAGATCCTAGAGCTTGACTCAATCTCTTGAAAATTTCGTGATCCCGAAGCTCGATCATTGCCCATGTGATCGTTTCTTTGCGGAAGCCTGAAGTTGAGTCCAAAGGCCATACTTTTATTCTTGGACTCAACTCCAAATCCAAAGGACAATCCCCGGGTGGAGAATGCCATGTCTGAGTCCCAGATGAATGTGGATCTGAACATCCAAGCCTCGAAGCGATGACTAACCAAATTCGTCGAGCCTTGTCAGGCTCGATCAAGAGACTTCGACTAGATTTCTTGAAGCATCGGCCGTCGATCCGACTGATCACCATGATCCAGTATAGTCTGAGCTCAAAGCCGAGTTGCCAGCCATGCTGAACTCTCTTCGCAAGCCCGGCCGAAGCACCACCGTCCGAGTTCGAGCAACAAAGCAGCTCATCCGACCGTGTCCGAGCCGATCTGGCAGAAGCACCACCGCCTGAGTTCAAGAGTCCAGACCGCTCCTCCGATCGTGCTGCTGGGTCCCCACTTGTAAAATGCTCCTGCATCCACCCGAGCTGGACGAAGTAGTGGCAGATCGCCACCATGGAATCTTCGAAAGTCTTCACAAGGTACTCACTTCTTCGTCGGCCGTAAGTCGAGGGGCGACTCCCCTCACAACTGAACGAACGAATCAGTCGAAGGGCCGGGGGCAACTACACCAGTTGGCTGACTCACTTCTTCATCGGCCGTAAGTCGAGGGGCGACCCCCCTCGCAACCGAACGAACGAATCAGTCGAAGGGCCGGGCAACTCCCCCGGTTGGCCGACTCACTTCTCCATCGACCGTAAGACGAGGGGCGACTCCCTCGCAACCGAACAAATGGATCGGTCGTAAGGCTGGGGGCAACTCCCCCAGCAGGCCGATCATCGATTGGTTGTAATGCTGGGACTAGCTCCCCCAGCATGCCAATCGACCCACCGAACATAAGGCTGGGGCAACTCCCCCAAGTGGTCGACCCACTCCTTCGTCGGCCGTAAGTCAAGGGGCAACTCCCCTCGCCACCGAACGAACGAGATCGATCGTAAGGCTGGGGGCAACTCTCCGAGCAGGTCAACCCACTCCTTCGTCGACTGTAAGTCGAGGAGCAACCTCCCTGCCACCGAATGAACGAGATCAGCCGTAAGATTGGGGGCAGCACCCCCCAGCTGGCCGACCAAACTCCTTCGTCGGTCGTAAGTCGAGGAGCAATCTCCCCGCCACCGAACGAATGCGATCGGCCGTAAGACTGGGGGCAGCACCCCCCAGCTGGCCGACCAAACTCATTCGTCGGTCGTAAGTCGAGAGGCAACTCCCCTCGCCACCGAACGAATTTCGGACCGACGAGCTATCGTCACTAGCCAACTCCGCAGGATGGACCAAGTTTACAGAGAGAGCAACTTCTCCACCCTTTACAACATCTCCCGACCTCCACTCAACACAGGTAGAGCTCAGAAGATGGGGGCAATTGTTACGACTATTTTGACCGGGCCCGGAGGAACCAAGTCAACTACGACCAGTCAACCGGCCTACTACGGTCTTGGGCTCCGGCCCAAGGATCTCATGGGCGGGTCGCAATTTACCACCCAATGCGAAGGCCCAAAAGATTGACCACTTTCATAGTGGAGGAAATGATGGCCCGACTTAATGGCCATCACTCTAACCATCATGGCTCGCCGAACATGGCGACCACCTTCATGGCGATAACTTGCCAATCATGGCCCGACCTCATGGCCACCACCCGCCAATTATGATGGCCGCTTTCAATGCCATCACTCCACCTTCATGGCTTTGATCTCCCCATAAAAGCGTGGCAATTACTGGGGTCAACCTTCCCCATGAGCACGACCTCATCAATAGCAACCATGATGTCTCATCATGGCCCATTACGAGGGGACTCCCCTATATGAAGAAGGGAGCATCATCACAAGAGGGGGCCGGATCTTCACGACCTACAACGGAGGTATCTCATACCCCATTTTACACCTTCTTCCACCTTGAATATCTCTCCTCCAAAGCTCGGTCCGAGGATCGGGGCTTGGTCTCTCCGTGAACCAAGTCTGATCCCGCCGAGCATCTATCAGACCCGATCTGACTTTGGCATCGGAGGGGAATCGGTCGGAACCAAGGTCCGACCCCCTGACGAGCTCTCTCATATATTCAGGTCCAAGAGATCCAGCGACACCGAGGCTACCCCTCAGCGTCCTCCCAACCGGAGCCGAGCGCCCTCATCCTCGAGTCTCCACAACTAAGAGGCAATGCTCTGCCGAGGCTACCTTTCGTTGGGCCAACGCGAAGATCCGCGCGTCTATCACCGAGCGATCCCGCCTTCAACCGATCCCGGGTGTTGTCATCCCGTCGAGGCTGCCCCTCGGCCTGCCGAAGAACGGAGCCGTGCCTTCCCGCTCAAGCGAACGCACCATCGGCCGACCCCACGGGTCATCTACGCCTCACGTGACAGCCACGAGATCACGGGGGTCCCCCGTGTCCCCTTTGACCGCGTTGACCCCGCACCCTCCATACTATCGATTTGCGGGTGAAAAATCTCCCGTAAACACCACTAAACAACGGTATGAGCTCAATAATGTCAATAATATACATGTCCTTATCATAGAAGTTGAGTTCATTCTTAAGCATTGACACCTTATCAAGTGCTACACTATAGCTGCAAAAAACAAGTTAGTGCAAGCAGATTGTTTAATCATCTTCAAAACATATATTAGGATGACCCAATAGCAAACAAGATCCTCAATTTGAAGCTAATGAAGTGAAAACTTTGGCTAAATGGTGATGGTAGCATTCATTTCATAACAATAATACCATTGCCAGGGTCATCATAAGTGGGCCTTCATAATGAGTGGTTTAGCAAGTATCGTAACTCAACACATTGGTCCCCCTTCATAGGGTTGGTTGGGGTCAGTGATCTCTTTGTGATGGGGTTTTATTTCATCTAATTGGGCGATGTAACTCACATCAACTTCTAGAAACTTAGGTCATGCCCCCCATCCTCGCAATGTGTCTTATTCTTAGACGACCTCTTTTCCCTAGCTATAAGCACCATGATGCTTCAACATCCTCAGAATGCAAATTGAATAGATGGTGTCATATCTTCTGTCGTCCTTTCTCCCCTTCTAATACTCAAGTTATTAGTATTTTGATGTGACTATTTAGCAATAAATCAATCCTCCCATTTTCAATGCATGTTCGGTTGATGTCTCGCTTTGCATTTGTCAACTTCGACGGATCCAAGGGCATCGAAGGGCCATGCAATGGAAAATGAACCACCACCTGTTCATCGTTTTATCTCCAAATAAATGTAGGAAAAAAGGAACACAACAAATTCATGCAGGTTCAACTATTATTGAAGCAGAACAAGATGTTTTTTTAACGCATCACCTGTAGCTACAATTATTAACTCGTTTAGTTCTTCTATCTAATCAAATACATGCTTGAGTTAGACTTCCTTCTCAACTTATAAATCCAATGTATTTTCCAATAAGCTTGTCGACAATGATCTTATTTGCTCTCTCCGTGGGGTGAACACTATCCCAAAATATGTAACTGGATACGTTTTTGCAAGTAGTTGAAAATATATTGCAGAACACTGCAGCCTCCAAATAGCCTGTGCCGCAACATCCCTTTGTTGTTTCCACAAAGTCTGCAAAATTTAGAAACCAATGAATACTCACCCTATGAATTTCAGGAACGACAAACTACCTAGTTAATTTATTGTAAACAAAGTTCAAACATGAACCAAACATCCCTCGCTTTCCAAGCATTCGGATGAATTATGGCTTACCGTGTTTCTTAGGGTGCTGAATGAGATCAAGCAAGGTGTCATAGACATCGATGTAAATTAATTTCGCTCCTTGAAGACTGGAATTAAGTCTCTGAAGCTCCCTGACTATCTTTGAATTATACACTCTTGCTAGTTTGTTGTTATCTTGTACGCAGTCTCGCTTGGTGCCTCCACGCAAGGTTCTTTCAAGTGGTACGCATCCTACGGGTGGAATTCCCCATACTGCGATATTTCTTGCTCCCACGCCGACTAATTCCTGAACCAGAGAAAGATTTCATGGGATAACGAGGAAAGATGAAATACAATTAAAGCAGACGATTAAATTGTGTAGAACACAAGATAAAATCTGAAGCTCAACCTTGACAAAATCTGAAGCCGCCTTTGTCAGAAAGTCCGCGTAAGCAGAGATGTTATATTGAGCTTTTCTCAGGGGAGTCGAGCCATATATGAACACGTCGTTGCTTCCAGAAGACACAATGTACAGACTGTCATTGACGATGCTGGCAGCTTTCTTCTCTCCTGCCATGCTTCTCAGCTTCTCCTTGTACTCTTTAAACATCTCCAATTGCTTCGCCATGGAAATCACCGACTTCATAAATTAAAACCACAAAAAAAGGGTTACAGATATTTTTTATTTTCATTAGTAAATTATAAAGAAAATTTGTTATATAAGTTATAGGTACCGTTAACTGAGAAGTGAGATTATCGTATCCGCTATTGCTGGATGCAAAGCTAACTCCTGTGAGGAGGTCCTGCAGTCCTGCCTCCATGTAAGCCGGCAGCAGCTCCTTCACTCCAAGCTTCGAAGCTAATCGCGTCGCCGTAAAGTTTGAGCTAATCATAAAAAGGAAGAAGCAAGGCGAAGATTATGCTGGGAAGCTATTGTAATTGTTGTTACCTATGAAGTCGGTCGTGAGCTTTCCGTTGGAAAATCTTCCGGTCGCTTTGCCTCCCATGAAATCCTGCCCATAGGGGGGGAAGTTGCTTTTAATGAGTGTTACGAGATTGTTGTTGTTACCGGGGTCGACGATGGAATCGCCAAATACGATTACTGCGGGCACAACAGGGGAGGCACCATAGGTCTCCTTGGCTGCATTGGTCGATGAAGGTTGAACAAGGAGCGTGAAGATGGCAACTGCAAGGATAGCCGTTAAAAAGAGAGACTCCATTGGTTTTGCTTTTGGGAGAATGAGAGAATGGGAAGAGGGAGGGCATGTTATATAGTTGTTATAAAAGATGGGGAGATAACTGGAAACGATTGAACATGGTGAACTTCTGTCAGTTTACCAAGGCAACGGACTCGGCAGAAGATGTGGGTCGAAGAAGTTGGGAGCAATGTAAATTTCCATTGAACATGGACCAAGTACTTTTTCCTTCTTTTTTCCTTTTCTTCGTCTTTTTTGGTAAATGGGTAAATGGTCAGATTAATAAAAAAAGGATATCGATTCATAGATTCATAGACTGTTAGTCCCTAATGATTTAGTGTATGTATATATATCCAAGATTAATGTGTATAGGTTGTTGTGGAAGATAGAACAATCAAAATGAGATGAGTATGTAAAGGTTTTTCTCCGATGATTTCATTATCAAAATAGGCTATATTTATAGCCGAAACCTAATTACAAAGCATCTCTTCATATCCCACTAATAGGTAACCTCCTAATAAAGGTGACTATTGGTATTCCCCACTAGTAGGTAACCTCCTAATAAAGGTGACTATTGGTATTCCCCACTAGTAGGTAACCTCCTAATTAATTTACATAATGCAAACAAGATTAATTCCAACATTCACCCCTTTAATCTTGTTGCCGTTTTTGTTTCCTGCAGTCCGATTTTTTGACGCATCTCCAAGAACTTGACTCGTCCAAGTGGCTTCGTCAAAATATAGGCGAGCTGATTTTTCCGTGCTCACGTGCTCTACTACAACATTTCCTTGTTTAACACATTCACGAATGTAGTGATATCTCATGTCAATGTGCTTGCTTCTGTCATGGTAGACTGGATCCTTACAAAGCGAGATTGCGGACTTGTTGTCCACCTTGAGAGTGAATTTGACTGAATCCATCTTCACCAAGTCTGCTAGTAACCGCCCAAGCCATACTCCTTGTTGGGCTGCGGTTGCGGCTGCGATATACTCGGCCTCGCATGAAGACAACGCCACAATCTTTTGCTTCTGTGAGGCCCAACTAATCATGCTAGAGCCGAGGAAGTAAACCCACCCCGTGGTGCTCTTTCGATCATCCACATCCCCAGCAAGATCAGCATCACTAAAACCAATGAGATGTGGATCTTCCTCCTCCTTTGCATAGAAGCAACCGAGGCGTAAAGTGCCCCATAAGTATCGAAGAATTTGCTTCACAGCTGCCATGTGCTGTGTGGTTGGTGCTTCCATGTAGCGGCTCACTATCCCAACCGCATACGAAATATCCGGCCTTGTGTGCACGAGGTATCTCAACATCCCAACTATGCTCCGATAGTTGGTGGCGTCAACTGGAGGATTAGGACTCACCTTGCTGAGTTTGAGCCTTGGTTCCATAGGGGTCTGACAAGAGTTGCATTCCACCATCCCATTCTTGTCAAGGATACTAGCCGCATATGCCGATTGACACAGCGAGGTCCCTTGTGATGATTGCTCCACTTCAATCCCAAGGTAGTAGCTTAGAAGCCCAAGATCACTCATAGAAAAGAGCTGCTTCATTTGGGTTTTGAACTCTGCTATATCGGCGACATTTGACCTCGTTATGATAAGGTCATCGACATACACCCCAACTAGCAAGTTGGAGCTTCCCACGCTCTTCTTATAGACTGCATGTTCTTATGGGCATCTTTCGAAGCCAAGAGTGGTGAGGCTCTTGTCCAACTTCGAGTTCCAAGCTCGTGGAGCTTGGCGCAGTCCATAGAGAGCTTTCCTCAACTTGAGTACCTTTTGCTCATTTCTTTCTTCAACAAAGCCATGGGGTTGAGAGACGTATACCTCCTCGATAAGGTCGCCGTTGAGGAAGGCTGATTTGACGTCCATATGATGTACCTCACATCCTCTTTGCGCCGCCAAAGACAAGATTAACTTCACAGTTTCAAGCCTCGCCACAGGTGCAAAGACTTCATTAAAATCCACCCCTTGACGCTGAACATATCCATTCGCGACGAGCCGGGCCTTGTGTTTAACTACCGCTCCTGTTGAGTCCTTCTTCACCTTGTAAACCCATCTAAGTCCGATAGGTTTGTGTCCAGCTGGTAGGTGTACTAACTCCCAGGTGTTGTTGCTAACAATAGACTCAAGCTCTTCCCTCATCGCAAGCCTCCAACACTCATGTTGTTTGGCTTCAATATGACTTGCAGGCTCCTCTACAGTCATTAAGAGTATCTCTTCATCTCCCTCTTCTTGTTGGTAGATATCTTCGAGAGAGCGATACTTCTGCGGCACCATGGATGAGGAGGTAGGAGTTTTCGGAGAAAAACCACCTGTGAGTGTAGTTGGGGAGTTCGGCAACGGCTCAGAGGCAGTTGAGATCTCCCGGGTGGGTGACTGGCTGGAGTCAGTAGATGCCGTAGTTTCGCGTCGATCTTCGGGATTTTCTGGGGCTCCTTCGGGTGCTTCGTCTTCGTCGTAACCAAGCACAATGAATGATCCCACATGCCGTGAATCACTTCCGGGCCGTGAATCACTCTCCTCCTCGTTGTGCTTGCGTGGTGTTTGCTCCCAACACCATGCTTTGTCCTCCTCGAATCGCACGTCCCGACTAACATGCAACTTCTTGTGTACCGGATCATACAACCGGTAGGCTTTGGACCCATCTTCGTAGCCGAGAAACACCATAGGATTGATGCGATCTTCCAGCTTCTTTAGATGAGGTTGCACAATTTTCATATGCGCAACGCATCCAAAGACACGAAGGTAGTGGACCTTCGGCTTCCGCCCACACCAAGCTTCATATGGTGTCATCCCTTCGAGACTCTTCGTCGGTGCACGGTTGAGGATATGGACAGCCGTATTCACCGCTTCTCCCCAAAAGAACGAGGGCATGTTCTTGCTCTTCAACAAGCTCCTTGCCATCTCAATGATAATCTGATTCCTCCGCTCTACAACACCGTTTTGTTGCGGCGAATATGGTGCTGTGAGTTGCCTTTTGATGCCCAGTTTTTCACAATAACTAGAGAAGTCCTTTGAGGTGAACTCCCCTCCTCGATCCGTCCGCAACATTTTCAACCGTAGGTCGACCTCCATCTCCGCTAGCGATTTGATTTTCTTAAATGCATTAAAAGCCTCATCCTTGCTTTTGATAAGACCGATCCACATGTAACGACTGAAATCATCTACGCATAGCAGAAAATATTGGTTACCTCCCGGTGTCACCGGTGTGATCGGTCCACAGAGATCGGCATGAATAAGTTGAAGGGGCTTCTCCGCACGATACGTCGAGGAGGATGGAAATGGCGTGCGATGTTGCTTTCCGACCAAGCACCCATCACACAGTTGATCTTGTTGCCCCAAGACCGGCATGCCTTCAACCATCTTCTTGTGCGCTAAGCTCCTTAGCGCTGGAAAGTTCAAGTGACCATAGCGTGCATGCCATAGCCACGACTTCTCCTTGATGTTCACCATCAAGCACATGGGTTCGGCAAGGCGAAGATCAAGAGCGTACAACCTGTTTCGACTCCGCTTCACATTAGCCAATAGCCTCCATGTGTTGTCGAAGATCTTGAGAGAGCCATCCTTTATTGTGCTTGCACATCCGTGTTCATCAAGTTGTCCAATGGACACGATGTTGCTTCGGAGCTTCGGGATATAATAAACATCAGACAACGTAAGATGTTGCCCATTTTGACATTGGAACAAGATAGTTCCACGCCCACAAATATTGACGACGGATTCATCACCAAACTTTATGTTCCCCTTGATGCTTTCATCTAGATCGGAGAACTTCTCCTTGCAACCCGTCATATGATTGCTAGCCCCGGTATCGAGGTACCACGCCTCAACTGCATGAAGATTTGGCATCACCTTCTCCTCGTTGAGCATCAATACATTCTCACGCTCCTCCGAATGTCCGAGTTCACATAACTCGGCTTTGAGAAGAGCTGGCGCATCATCATCCCACTTCGCAAAGTGGGCTTTGTCTCCGGTCTTCTCGGAACGGCACTCGTTTGCAAAGTGTCCGAACTTGCTGCACTTGTAACATTGGAGTTTGCTTTTGTCCCGAGTCTTCTCTTGATGAGTTGGTCCATCACCACGTCCATCATTGCGTCCACGGCCACGGCCACGGCCATGGCCTCGCCCACGAAAATAATGCCCACCACCTTGTCCCCTCGACGAGCTTAATGCGGCATCATATTTTGCCTTCCATTCGGATTCCGTCAGTAGAACCCGCTCCTCCACCTTCTTATTGGTGGGTCTTTGACGGCTAGAGATCCGTTCTTCGTGGGCCTTCAGAGACCCAATGACCTCCTCCAAGGTCATGGTCTTCAAGTTCCCGAATTGTTCCATCGTAGAAACGATTTGCAGGAATTTTTCGGGAACCGCACGGAGAAGCTTCCGGATGACATAGGTCTCTTCGACCTTGTCTCCCAATGAACGGATCCTGTTGACGTTGGTTGTCAACTTCGTAGCAAAGTCATCGACCGTCTCCGCATCTTCCATGCGAAGACGTTCAAACTCCCATCGTAGGGTTTGAATTTTTGCTTCTCGGACGCGCTCCACGCCCATGTGCATTGTCTTTAGCATCTCCCATGCTTCTTTGGCCGTTTTCTTCTCCGAGATCAGCATTAGCGTCTCCTCGCTAATACTTTGATAGATGGCGGCTAACGCCATCGAATCCTTCTTGCTATCCACCGTCTCATTTTCACTTGTTGGTTCGATCGCATCCCAAACTCCATTCACGCCCATGAAAACCCTCATCTTCAATGCCCACGATGAGTAGTTATCCTTCATAAGCAAAGGATAATGGATGGTCATCGACCCATCCTTCATCGATAACTTCGATGTCGCCGTGTCAGACATTGCTGAGGATGTAGAAGACATTTCTTTTTTGGCTGAGGAATTTAGGTGTGGCTTTGATACCAAATGTGGAAGATAGAACAATCAAAATGAGATGAGTATGTAAAGGTTTTTCTCCGATGATTTCATTATCAAAATAGGCTATATTTATAGCCGAAACCTAATTACAAATCATCTCTTCATATCCCACTAATAGGTAACCTCCTAATAAAGGTGACTATTGGTATTCCCCACTAGTAGGTAACCTCCTAATAAAGGTGACTATTGGTATTCCCCACTAGTAGGTAACCTCCTAATTAATTTACATAATGCAAACAAGATTAATTCCAACAGTTGTAACTTAGGAGTTCTTTTGCACGATTGACACCGTCATTGTTGATTTCCACACAATGTTTGATATGTACGTTATTTTTCCTTGCATTACGTGGCACACAATGTTTGATATGTACGTTATTTTTCCTTGCATTACCTGGTAGAAGGCCTAACTTTTCTAGCTTTATAGTCAAAAAACCATGCAAACCGCATGAGTTTTTTAATTTAGTGTTTTAAGACATAAACGCCAAGAAGATGTTGTGATTCATTGATCACGGTAAAAAGTAAAAAATTGGAGAGAAAAAATTCACTATTTCTCACGAGAAAATAAGTATACTCTGAGGTAAAAACACTACAGAAACTCTCACTACAGCTTTATCGATCTCTCTGGAGAAACTTTCTTTCACTGGAGAAAACCCTCACAACTCTATCTGGAATTAGACAAACTTTCTTCTCTCACGGAGGAAACACTTTTTTCATGGACGAAAATCTTTGTTTTGCTCTCTCTTTCTCTTCTTCCGATGAGTTGTTGTATGGGGTGCACTCCGCTACACCTCTACTTAATCGCACAAAGCTCATGCAAAACTTCATCACTAACGTTTTTATTAAGGGATTAGGGTGAATGAAAATGAATTTGGAAAGAGAGAATGAGAGATTCAATTTTTGCACATAGTCTTTGGGAAAAAAAACTTCGTCTGGCAGCCTTCAATATTTGAATTGTTGCATATTGGACACCCCAAGTAAAGTTTTGATGAAGATTAAACAAATGATGGTACTAATTATTATCAATGACTGTGTATGTATCAAAGAAAATATTTATATGAGTAGTTCAAAGCAAAAAGAAGGAATGTGGATCAATGAAGCTCAAAGCGGTGAAGTCAAATCAATTAAAGCATATGGTCAAGATAAAGTATGGAAGAAGTTTACCCAAAGGCAACAAGAGCTAAAGTTTCAAAGGCAGGGAGACGATGGACTTCAAGCTACATCAATATGGTATTTTTGGTGTATTTTGTGTATTTTTAGTCCATATCCTTAGATTTGCTAAAGGCTTTGATATTGAAGCTCCACTGTAATGACCCCAAAATTCACATACGTGTATTAATACGTATTCTTGGACGTATATATATGCGTATAAATTTTTGGGAGTCCTTATGTATTTTATTTAATTTTGTCAAGCTAAAAATTATTTTTAAATAATTTGTATGACATGATTTTATTAAAAGAAATATATGGGTAGAATACTAATGTCTTGATGAGTAAGTATTGCATGTGTATTAAGTGTGTATAATTATTTTTTCTAAAAAAACAAAATCCTAATTTTACCTAAGTGACACCTCACCCTTTGATGTGTCAAGATATCCTTGATTCTTACCTAACCCAAGGCTTGGTGGCATGCTTAGAGGATTTTAGGGGGATGAGGTGGCTACTCTAGGAATTAGAATGAAAGGTTTCATTCACTCACTCTCTCCCCAAAGATCAGACCGAATTCATCCCTTCCCGTTGCTTTCTCTTAGACATTAGGGGGACTGAGCACCCGTAGGGCTACGCCACCCTCACTCTGCACACACCCGTAGCATCCCTGTCGTCATTTGGGTTCTGTTGCTCATTCTGGGAGCTTGTGAAGGAGAAGAGAAGGAGAATGAGAGGGTTGAAGAAGGAGGAGCCATAGGGATTTGGGCTACCCCCTTGTCTCTCATCACCCCTGAGGTAGGATTCCATCTCCAACTAGTATTAGAGTTGCATGCTTAGTTTCATGGTTGTTGTTGTTGTTGTCTCATCTTTTCTTATGTTAATCCTGAGATTTGTATGGTTGTGCGCGGTGAGTAATCCTCAGTTTTGTATGGTTGTGCGCGGTGAGTAATCCTGAGTTTTGTATGGTTGTGCGCGGTGAGTAATCCTGAATTTTGTATGGTTGTGCGCGGTGAGCAATCCTGAGTTTTGGGTGGTTTTGTGCGGAGAGCAAATCTGGACAGATTTACATGCTGATTGTTTTGCTTAGTCCATCTAATCTAGAATTGAGTTTGCTCTGAAACTTTTATGGCCTAAAGATTGGACTGTTACCTATAACTTTCAAGTTGTGAACTTTTACTAATTCAGATTGTAATTAGAGCTAAAAATTCTATCTTGCCAACATGCCTATTTTTACCCAGTCTGAACACATTTTACTAAAACAGTGAGCAGTCCCTCAATACTTGATGAAATTGTATGTGCTTGGTCTCGTTGGAAAGTTAACTTCAAGCTCTACAACTTTGTAGTTTTTCATTTTTGTTAGTTCTGCCTGCAATTAGTAGTAATCTGGTCATTAAGTTAGTGTAGTTTCTGTTTTCAATTCCAGCACAAGTACACTTTAGTGTAAATTCTGTAGAAAATAGAATACTCATCTAAACTTCATGAAAACTGATATGTGAATTCAGGACATCTATATCTACAATGTTCATTTAGATTGCATGTTCATGTTCTATTCAAATATATGGAGAAATGTGCTCCTCATTCTGACTGTTCTGTTTTTCCAGCAATCTGAAATATTTGAATGTTGTTTTAAGCTCTTTTTGAAGTTAACATTGCCATCAATGTTCTTAATTATTTCTGTTACATGGTGATATGTGGTCTATGTTCTTGGTACATGCGAAATGATGATGTGAACATGGTTATACGTTTTATGAGAAATGAGAAAGGGAATGCACAAGGCGATGCATGTCCCAAATATGTGATGAACTGTGGAAAGAAAAGAAATGGAAGATGTTATGTTTCATGAAAATGACTAAGTCCTCTTAAAGGAGGGTGACATGGGGTTTGGGGGAAACACGGGTAAATTAAAGGAGTTAAGGAGCGGACAGATGATATGAATTCTCACCCGCTGTATCACTCCCAGAAGGGCGAGTTGAAAGGGTTGGAGAGGCCGCTGGTGTACCCGTGATGCACCATGACGGTAATTGATGGTTTACTCCGTTTGTCCCATAGAAAAACCGAGCAGGTCTCGCTCTAGTGCCTTGCCCCGTTCGGGCACAGAGTTGCGAGAGGCCCCCTCCGGTGCCCGTGTTGCTGGTTGGGGTACCACTTTTCACCCACCCTGGGTGAAGTCCGACTCCTTAAGGTCCTAAGATTTATCCGGGTTCCAAAATGCTAACCAATGAATTAATTGTTAATCCTTATTATTCTTGTAGCAATGATAAATGTATGTGTTGTTTACTTATGTTTCTTTACTATGTTTCTTTTATGTTGTATATAATTGTTGTACACCTTGCCTGTTGCACGAGCACGCTTTCACATGTTCATAAGTATAGTTGTTACTTACTTTACTACAGTAAATGTTATGCCATGACATACACTCTGCATGTTCACGTGCACCCTTTCCACACTTCATGTAAGGACTAGTTGAGATATGGAATTCCTACTGGGTCACGCGTTGACGTGCCCATCGTTGACTTTTCAGGTTGGTTCTTTGAGTTGGAGGCCCCTAGACTCAGTTGGTTGGAGTTGCGGGTTGTGAGAAGTGTGGATGACTTGGGAGTGTTGTTGTATTTGGGTGAGATGTGAGTTTTTGTACCTTGTTGAGATGTGGATAATATTGTATATGGACTTGTATAAGGAAGTTGTATATGAACAATTTTATTTATATACACCAGTGCTTGAGTTGTTGGTTCTCTTGTGTTTTGGGTTGTCTGGAATGCTATATGTACTATCCCAGCAGTGCGCAGTGGACCTGCTTGTATTTGTAATTTCGTATTTTCTTCGTAGCACCCGTCTCTTTGGGAATACCTGATACGGATTCGTACTTATCGGGTTTCACGGGAAGCGGGGCGTTACAGGTGGTGGCCCATGCAGGTCTCCGCACTGCGGCTGTGTAAGGGTAGTGTATGTAGTGTTCCGGAGGCAGTTCGTCTTAATGTGGGTAGGAGTTCTGCCTTAAGATAGAGCCCTTATATCAGAAGCTTGAGGTATAGAGCCCTGAGGGTAGACACTAGAGTGTTGATTGAGTAAGCATGTGTGTATATATCTATATGTGTATGTATATGTACTGATATGTCTGTTGCTCTATAAGTGTTGAATGTGGTTTTTCGAGTATATTGAGATGATATACTCATGTATATATGACTATGGTATATGTACGAATGATTATATGACTATGTGATTGTATTTAAAGTATGTGTGTTAATATATGGTTGACTTATGAGTATTGTGTATAATTGGGTTATATACTTGATTGAGGTGCAGGTAGTGTACAGTTGTATTGTGTAGTGGCTATATACTATATGTGATGTATGCACATGTAGAGTGTGCAGAAGCATGTGTGGATCTTTGAGTTCCACCCATGTATGTGTGGCTATGTCTTAAGAATATTAGTTCTATGTATTGATATATATGATGAGTATATGATATATGTATGGCTGTAAGCTGGAACGCTTACACCTGTATATGGATGAATATAGTTTTGTATGGTTATCTATGTGTATTGATATTGACATGATAAAACTTGTGTGATGATATATCTGTGAATGTTGGATGGGTACTAGGAGACATACATGATTGTATGTCAGAGTATAGAGGTGCATGCGTATATATGCTAATATATGGTGACCTATGAGGAGTGTGTATTATGGACCTACATAGTTAATTGAGCTATAGGCGATGTATAGATATGGCATGATGTCTGTGTTTGTTATATGTGGTGTATGTGTACATGCTGATTGTGAAGATCCATGTGCGAATCTTTGTGTTCCGCTCAGGTATGAGTGGGCATGCCCTATGTGTATTAGTGTTATGTGTTTGATAAATATATATCTTGAAGATGTATATGGTTGCATGCCTGGTTGTAAGCGGATACACTTACACCGGTGTTTGGATAGATATATCATTAGGTGAGTAATTGTGTGTATTGATATTGTTGTATGAGACTTTAAGTGATGACATGTATATGTGTGCTTGGATATATGCTAGGAGACATACAAGGTCGTATGTCTATATCTATATATAGGTATACGTGTGTATGTTTGTACAAAACAATGAATGCGTGTACTGTGAAATGATATAAGTGTTGATATATGAATGTGTTTATATATAAGTTTGGGGGTAGATTGACCATATATATCTCTATTCACCATTAGCTATGTCCTAAGTTGGAAAGTCCGAGGACGGACTTTATTTTAAGGTGGGTAGGATGTAATGACCCCAAAATTCACATACGTGTATTAATACGTATTCTTGGACGTATATATATGCGTATAAATTTTTGGGAGTCCTTATGTATTTTATTTAATTTTGTCAAGCTAAAAATTATTTTTAAATAATTTGTATGACATGATTTTATTAAAAGAAATATATGGGTAGAATACTAATGTCTTGATGAGTAAGTATTGCATGTGTATTAAGTGTGTATAATTATTTTTTCTAAAAAAACAAAATCCTAATTTTACCTAAGTGACACCTCACCCTTTGATGTGTCAAGATATCCTTGATTCTTACCTAACCCAAGGCTTGGTGGCATGCTTAGAGGATTTTAGGGGGATGAGGTGGCTACTCTAGGAATTAGAATGAAAGGTTTCATTCACTCACTCTCTCCCCAAAGATCAGACCGAATTCATCCCTTCCCGTTGCTTTCTCTTAGACATTAGGGGGACTGAGCACCCGTAGGGCTACGCCACCCTCACTCTGCACACACCCGTAGCATCCCTGTCGTCATTTGGGTTCTGTTGCTCATTCTGGGAGCTTGTGAAGGAGAAGAGAAGGAGAATGAGAGGGTTGAAGAAGGAGGAGCCATAGGGATTTGGGCTACCCCCTTGTCTCTCATCACCCCTGAGGTAGGATTCCATCTCCAACTAGTATTAGAGTTGCATGCTTAGTTTCATGGTTGTTGTTGTTGTTGTCTCATCTTTTCTTATGTTAATCCTGAGATTTGTATGGTTGTGCGCGGTGAGTAATCCTCAGTTTTGTATGGTTGTGCGCGGTGAGTAATCCTGAGTTTTGTATGGTTGTGCGCGGTGAGTAATCCTGAATTTTGTATGGTTGTGCGCGGTGAGCAATCCTGAGTTTTGGGTGGTTTTGTGCGGAGAGCAAATCTGGACAGATTTACATGCTGATTGTTTTGCTTAGTCCATCTAATCTAGAATTGAGTTTGCTCTGAAACTTTTATGGCCTAAAGATTGGACTGTTACCTATAACTTTCAAGTTGTGAACTTTTACTAATTCAGATTGTAATTAGAGCTAAAATTCTATCTTGCCAACATGCCTATTTTTACCCAGTCTGAACACATTTTACTAAAACAGTGAGCAGTCCCTCAATACTTGATGAAATTGTATGTGCTTGGTCTCGTTGGAAAGTTAACTTCAAGCTCTACAACTTTGTAGTTTTTCATTTCTGTTAGTTCTGCCTGCAATTAGTAGTAATCTGGTCATTAAGTTAGTGTAGTTTCTGTTTTCAATTCCAGCACAAGTACACTTTAGTGTAAATTCTGTAGAAAATAGAATACTCATCTAAACTTCATGAAAACTGATATGTGAATTCAGGACATCTATATCTACAATGTTCATTTAGATTGCATGTTCATGTTCTATTCAAATATATGGAGAAATGTGCTCCTCATTCTGACTGTTCTGTTTTTCCAGCAAGCTGAAATATTTGAATGTTGTTTTAATTAAGCTCTTTTTGAAGTTAACATTGCCATCAATGTTCTTAATTATTTCTGTTACATGGTGATATGTGGTCTATGTTCTTGGTACATGCGAAATGATGATGTGAACATGGTTATACGTTTTATGAGAAATGAGAAAGGGAATGCACAAGGCGATGCATGTCCCAAATATGTGATGAACTGTGGAAAGAAAAGAAATGGAAGATGTTATGTTTCATGAAAATGACTAAGTCCTCTTAAAGGAGGGTGACATGGGGTTTGGGGGAAACACGGGTAAATTAAAGGAGTTAAGGAGCGGACAGATGATATGAATTCTCACCCGCTGTATCACTCCCAGAAGGGCGAGTTGAAAGGGTTGGAGAGGCCGCTGGTGTACCCGTGATGCACCATGACGGTAATTGATGGTTTACTCCGTTTGTCCCATAGAAAAACCGAGCAGGTCTCGCTCTAGTGCCTTGCCCCGTTCGGGCACAGAGTTGCGAGAGGCCCCCTCCGGTGCCCGTGTTGCTGGTTGGGGTACCACTTTTCACCCACCCTGGGTGAAGTCCGACTCCTTAAGGTCCTAAGATTTATCCGGGTTCCAAAATGCTAACCAATGAATTAATTGTTAATCCTTATTATTCTTGTAGCAATGATAAATGTATGTGTTGTTTACTTATGTTTCTTTACTATGTTTCTTTTATGTTGTATATAATTGTTGTACACCTTGCCTGTTGCACGAGCACGCTTTCACATGTTCATAAGTATAGTTGTTACTTACTTTACTACAGTAAATGTTATGCCATGACATACACTCTGCATGTTCACGTGCACCCTTTCCACACTTCATGTAAGGACTAGTTGAGATATGGAATTCCTACTGGGTCACGCGTTGACGTGCCCATCGTTGACTTTTCAGGTTGGTTCTTTGAGTTGGAGGCCCCTAGACTCAGTTGGTTGGAGTTGCGGGTTGTGAGAAGTGTGGATGACTTGGGAGTGTTGTTGTATTTGGGTGAGATGTGAGTTTTTGTACCTTGTTGAGATGTGGATAATATTGTATATGGACTTGTATAAGGAAGTTGTATATGAACAGTTTTATTTATATACACCAGTGCTTGAGTTGTTGGTTCTCTTGTGTTTTGGGTTGTCTGGAATGCTATATGTACTATCCCAGCAGTGCGCAGTGGACCTGCTTGTATTTGTAATTTCGTATTTTCTTCGTAGCACCCGTCTCTTTGGGAATACCTGATACGGATTCGTACTTATCGGGTTTCACGGGAAGCGGGGCGTTACATCCACTCACACTTCAGATAATATTTTTTAAGTGATAAAAAAATTTGAAATATTTTTGAACGTATTTAGCTGGGGTGTCACAGTCCTCCATGATACATGTTTATGTACATTGAGGGAGTCGACTCCTAAATGAACAGGCCAGAGTCGACTCATGGAGTCTTGTCTTGACAAACCCATAGTGGTTTCAGTCACTGGCTGTGAGTCATCTCCAATGTGTATGGTAGTCAACTCCTGGACCAGTAATCAGCTTCATGTTGTACAAGAGTCGTCTTCTAACCCCCCCCCCCCCCCCCCCCCCCACATGGTCCAAAATTGACTGCTCGTGAATTTGTCGATTCTAGCCTTTGGGAGATGAATTTCTACATCTGTTCTTGTGCGAAAATCATCTTTAAGAGATTTTCAAAGTAATTTTTAAAGGTTTTTCAAAGCTCTCATCTTTCTCATTGCTCTCACATTTTTTGGCCGAATTCATTCAGTTCTTACACAAAGTTTTCACACGATTTCTGGAATATCTTGATCTCAATCTATAGAGCTTCAATTCAATCTTTTGAGAATGGATCAAGAGGTTTTTGATTCTCAAGTGATTTTACTTTCTATTTTCTTCTTAAGATCAAAACTTTTCTATGGCCAATTATACACTCGAGCATCAAATCATTCAACTATAGGAGCATTGTAATATCTGTAAAAAGTGAAAGTAAAACCACAAGTGCGTTTAGTTAGTTCTATTGCTTATTGTACCAGTGAAAACACATCTCTTGTTCGAAGTCCCCTTGGGAAAGAGGGTTTGTCAAATTCTAAAGCACTGAGGGGCAAAATTCATATATCTTCTTAAGAGTATGGATGGACTCTACCCTATTTGTATTTATTTTTTTAAAAAGTTTTTTGTGTTGGGATATGTATGTCCTTAAGATATTTATTGTAGTTAACACATCTCATTTAAAATAATAGTATGCTTTTGGGGCTCTTTATTTATGTGATTTCACGATATAAATATGTAAATGTGTACATTAATATATAATTTCATAGATAAAATCCTTGGATTGTGTAAGTAGATTATGATCATGATAATGATACCTAATTGATTCGGCTAAGTATAATCTAGAATGTTCCTGGTTTTAGGAATATCAAGATCGAATATTGATACTCCTAATAGACTACGTACTTTGCACTGAAATTTACCATTACGATTGTAACGACTAGTCTCATAGCCATTTGATGAGGATACATCACGAGACATAGTACATGTACTTGTTAGAGAACACGTTCGTAGAATGAATCACCAAGAAGCTTTTACACAGTAACATACTCTCACTATTAATTGAAGCTCTCAAGTGGTAACTGGTGCAGGTTAGCCTTTAGACCTGCGACACACTAAAGAACATTACAAATGAGAGGGAAACACTTTAACTTTTACTAGCTAATGATGACATAGTAATTACTATGTACTTGCTTGGTGTAGTCCAAAGAAAGTGAAGTAAAGTGACAGTCAAGATGGCAATCGGCTCCTCTGATATGCGAGGTAAGTGTTGCAGGGAGTTGGTATATATTCGTAGTAAATTCTTTGGTAAGGTAGAATAGACAAGCTATTAAGTTTGATCAAAGGTGACTATGGTATCAATTACACCATTGACGATATTAATATGTTATTAGGGTTTGAAATATTTCTATACCATAGACATCCTAGCGATATAGTTATAACAAAGAGACTAAACAAAATAGTAGTAGTTGCTGATAGGCCTAGATTTGTGTTGGAGGAGAGTCCAGCCGCACACCAATTAGATAATTATGATTCCAAAATTAGTGGTCTTCATATGCAACTAATATTACTGGCATCTTGTGACATAATCATAAATAATGATCAAGTTATTACCCATATAGGAATCATGCTTTCAGAGTCTCACAAGGATAATGGACTCATCATGATAATCGTAGGAAAAATGATCAAGGTATATGAGATACACACAAATAATCATTAGGAGTATGAACATTTTGACTTAAGAAGAGGAGCTGTCACGCCCCGTTTTCCAAAATATACAGAAATGTGTATATTCCCGGTATTCATAGAGATACAAAGTGTAACAAGGCCGCAGTAGTATTCGGACCCAAGGCTTTGACCCCTTGACTCCAAACTCTACTAAGCATAAATTGGGATTACTGAAAATTTCTTTTTGCAGGCCGCTACGACATACTGGAATAGTACAAATAAATAAAACAGAAAGAGCTCCAAAATAGAATATAATCCACAGATAATCACAGAGATTGCAAACCATTTATTTATACATTAATAAAAAGAGTACATTACATGCTACAACTGTTCATAGGTACAAAAGAGATAACATCAAAAGTTCCCAAGCCCACAAAAAGAAAAAAATGTCCACACACGGTACAACACACTCCCTAAACTATCTCTGAGAACCCAACTTACAAATTCGCTCTCTATGTGCTCCACCTGTATCTCGAAGCTCGAGGTGATCTCCTAAATCGAATCGTGCTCCATCTGCTCTGTCATTAATCCTAGGGAAAAGTATGATTAGGCACGTCAACGCATGACCCAGTAATAAATCTAACTATGCTAGGTAAGGGCCAGTCCCGGAACTGTTCTACCTAATTAATGGTCTGGCTACTAGTGACAACCAAGGCAACACAATTAAATGCATAAGATTAAAGATAGAAATATCATAGGCATGTACTGAAAGAAAGTATTGCAACCTAATATGCATAAAGAGAAGCAAACTTCCATGCATGTATATCCACGAATAATGGTTCAAAGAGAATCATAATGCATTAATCTTTAAGTTCTGCTATTATAGTTTAATATTTGGAAAACCCGGGTATAACGTAGGACATAAGGAATTGGACTTCACCCAATGTGGGTGAAAAGGTGGTACCCCACCAGTGGAACACGAGCACTGATCAATGTAACAATGGCTCTCGTAACTCCCCCATTTTGGGTGTTATAATAGTGTCTATCTCATGGTGTATCATGAGTACTCTCCAACTCTGCCCAACTCCACCTGACGGGAGTGTGAGTGAGATACATATATCATCCAGTCCTTAAGACTATATTTTACACGTGTTTTCCCCCAAACCCAATGTCTGGAATCTCACCTATCTCATGATAGACCGAGAGTTCCTGGTTGTTGTTTACACTCAGTTCCTCACTCTAAGTTTATTAGCCAATTCCCAATTTCTTTCGTAATTCGACGGTCTCATTTACCGTATTCAGATTTCCATTCCTTTCATTTCCACCGATGTCTTGATTGACAACGACCATTCATCACATTTATTCATCTTAATGAACATCGCATGATTCCATTGCTATTCATCATCATAACATAACCACCTGGAAAAAATATAGATTATCAAACACATGCTCATTGTCTTTAAACATGCCAAATTTTCATGGAAAGTACTACAATTTGCATGCTAGCATAAATGGACAAATCAATAGGGAACAACATTCTAGAACACTACAACTTGCATAGTAGCATAAATAAAAAATTAACATAGAACAACATGCTATATCATTACAACTTGTATGCCAGCTTAAATGTCAAATTAATATAGAAAACTATGCTAGAATACTACAACTTGCAAGACAAACTAGGCAGATTCAGAATCTGCTCTGAGTCTGGCCTCTGGAAAGATAAACTATTATTAGGCCTTTACAGCCATAATCTGATTTATGGTTCAACATGAAAGTTGTAGATAACTTAATAATCTTTCTATATTGTCTAAGAATGCATAATTTGGACAACTATGGAGACGGTTTTGACCTGTACCCCACAAGGTGACAGAATCTGCCCAAAATGAACATATAGTTGAATATCAACGATTATATGCTATTTACTGTTTAAAGCTAAGGTTGGACCCAACATGAAAGTTGGGGATAACTTAATAATCTTTCTAGATTTTCTTAAAGCATCATGGTGAGATCAGTCTACTAATAGTTATGGCCTACAGATTATAGGGTGCTCAATCTGTCCAGACAGTGGAATTCATTGCGGTATAGATAAACTAATTTCAGTTATTTGTCGTCCTAATCCTCGCAAATCCTCAACATAAAAAGTATAGATAATTCAGTTAGGATTCCAAATTATTTTAAATCAAGTTATTTGGATATCTAGGATGGAAGGTATGCTCTGTTGACCAACATGGTGCAGAATCTGCTAGAACAAGCCACTACGACAGAGACCATCAATTACAGTCTAATTACAGGATAAAAATGAATTTAGTCTCTAAATGAAAGTTGTATATAAATTAACAAGATTTTCAGATTATATTAATTCATAATTTCCATAGAAGTATACTGACTGTCATGCTCAATTTAATTAGCAGCAGAAACTGAAAACAGAACACAACTACCTCAACAAGTAGAACATAGAACTACATGTAGCAAATTAACATAAACAACATGATAGGAACAATCCTAAGACTAACTGTTGGAAAATTTTGATTATTTCAAATGGTTTTCAAAAGGTTTTATGTGTGGACTCTCCTTTTTCGGTTCTCCCACTATTTGGTTTAGTCTCACATTGCTTAGGAAAGTTGCCTTGGAGGAGTATATAAGGGATTTGTTGAGCCTTGGGGATGTACGCCAAGGTGTACCTGTCACGGTCACTTTCCGACCGTACGTGTTTATGCGTGTAGCCGTGTTCATGTGCGTTATGTGTATTTGTTTTTAATACTGCTTTTCGTAGCTCTGACGCGCGACCGATCTCCGTTTTCGTAACCCTCTCGGAGGCGTGAGCGCCTCGGTATTTTCCTTGTAATTTTAGGACGTCGTTTGACCTACCTGCTAATAACCCATTTTTAACCTCCAAAAACTTTTGTTAATAATCATTTTTTTAATATAATTAGAACCATTACGTTTTTCTCCTGGTTAAAATTCTTTTAAAGACCAAACCCCCTCCTTTTGACTTACGTACGTTGCTAGGGTAATCAGATGATTTGTTTAAAAAAAAAGGAAGGAAACAGAACCTAGACTAATAGCCCTGGACCCCCCCCCCCCCCCCCCCCCCCCCCCCCCCCCCCCCCCCCCACACGTGATGCAGCCCTTCTATTTAAATTAAACCTAGGGATAGTTCCTCTTTTAAAAAAAACCCGTCTATCACAGCTGTCGCCCCCTCTGTTTAACTAAGACCTGGGTTTCATTTTTCTCCCCAGCAAACATCGCGCCGCCCTCTCTTTTTCTTCACGCAACCGCAGGCTCATCGCGCGCGCACCCACGTCGTTAGCTCTCCGACCTCCTAGCTTTACCCTCGCCGTCCGGCCACCTCGTCGGACCCCCACGCCGTTAGCCCCTCTCCGGCCAGTCCCTGCCATTTTCCGCCGGAGCGAGAGCACCCAAGCGCCGCTCCGGGGCGACTGCAGCGGCAGCAACACGCAGCACCGCCACCCACGCATCTCCAGGCGCCGCAACCCCTCCCCGCGACCTCCTCCGCCTACCCACGCCGTAACCCCGCCGTTGGAGCCAACGGTATCATCGCCCCCGTCTTCTACCTGCAAGCATCGAGAGAGGCTTTTCCAAAAAGTGAGTTTTAGAACTCAAATACTTATAGAAATTATATATTACTATATTAGCACCTAAGTTATCAGTAATTTGTAAACTGTGAGTTGTTCCAAAGTTATGAGCACCTAAGTTGTGAGTTTTAGAACATTGTTCCAAACAGTGAGTTGCAAACTGACAGGCCTTCCAGGGATTTTATCACTAAGTTTTTAATATCAGCAATGTTGGTATCTTAGCACCTAAGTTATCACCTAGATTCGCTTATCATGTCTATTCCTTTGAGAACAATGTTCTTGTTGTAACCTAGGTTGCTTAGTTATAATTGTTGTTTAATGGTAGTGCTAGCAACGTGTCGTATTATCATGTTAGTACTATTTTTTTTAAACGATCATTATTATTGATAGTGTCACCGGTCTTGAACTAGAAAACCTAATTAAAATTGGAGTAATAGACGCTTTAGATTGCCTAATAACTTTTGGGTCCGTCAACGAACTTATTGAACCAGTGTCTTATTAGCAGAGAACCGTTTGTCCCAAGACGTTTGTGATACCGGATCCAACCTCTGACGTCGCTACCCGACGTCAGAGTAGCTCTCGCGTCGTGTTGAGGTAAGATCTTCCCAGTAGGAATCACCACTTGCCTGTTAAATAACTAAAATTGGTAATTTCTGTTTGTTACGCCTATTTGGCCGAGACCCGTAAAGCACGAGCCCAGGAGCCCGACTACTGGTCAAAAGCCCATCTGCGTCCTCAAAGCCCATTCGACAAAGGCCCTACAAGAGGCCTCCTCGAACGTCGATCCGACCCAGCCCCAATAACCCGTTAGTCGCTCGCCCACTCCTGCGAAAACCACTCCCCCAGAACGCGCGACCACTAAAGAGCGATAATGGGAAGGTGCTGGCATGGCGGAGGGAGCGGCGGCGATGGGGGACTGATGGGGCACGATCAATGGCGGACGTGGGACGTGGGTCAGAGGCGATCACGCCGGGGCTCTACAAAAGGGCAAGGAAGACGACGAAGAAAAGGACGGCATCTCAGGTAACAAAACCTAAGGTACTCCATCAACGACCTCGTTCCCCCAATTCATCTCCTTCCTCCCCTGCTCGCGCCGAGAGACGCCGTCACGATCTCCTCACGAGTCGGACCGTCTCCGCCGGGCCTCCTTTCTCAGATCTCTATCTGACTTAGGCATCGGAGGGGATTTGGCCGGAACCAAGGTCCGGCCCCCTGACGAGCGTTCTCGTCTACGCAGGTGAACAACAGACCAACGGGCCGAGGCTACCCCTCGCCCCTCTCCGACCACTCGATCCACCGGACGGTGAGGCTTCCCCTCACCCTCAGCCTTCCTTGGCCGAGCACGCCCTACCAAGGCCGAGCGTCCAAATCGGGTCTGAGACTCACTCTCGCCACCAGACGGCCGTGCATCTACCCGGGCGACCGAGGCTACCCCTCGTCCCCCTCCCAGCCGAGGCCGAGCGCGTCTGACCGAGGCCGAGCGTCTCAACCAGGGCCGAGGCTTCCCCTCGCCCCTTCTGCACCGATTCGAAGCCCCCGAGGGACCCAAAGCGGGTCCCTTGACCACGTTGACCGGGTTCTCCACGGTCAACGCATTGTAGTGAGAAAACACTCTGAAACATCTGGCGCCGTCTGTGGGAACGAGAAACCGTCCCACGAAGAAGCAAACCACACCAACAATGGCACGAGCCAGCAATGGGAGGAAGCGCATGCCCTCCATCCCAGAGGAGGGGAATGGCACAACAAACGGCAATCCCGAGGACACACCCGTCAGCGGCCACCCCACCCTCTCCACCGAAGAAGCCGGCGGCTCAGAACTGGCCACGCAGGGACAGCTCCGCGCCCTAGCTCAGGAGACCAACGCGAGCCTCCAGACGTTGGTCGCAACGGTGCAGCAGCTCGTCGGCCCTGCGCCACCCAACGGAGGCACGTTGGACGACAGCCATCGATGGGCGGGGGGTCCCCCACACTTGCGGTCCGCCGTGGTCGACGACCACGGGACCCGGAAACCGAACATGGAGCGTCGGTTCACGCTGTCTGGCTCTCGTCAGGCGAGGTCACGCGCCTCCTCACCCAATCGTGAAAGGAGCCGAAGAGAGACCGAAGGGACGGACGACGAATCAAGGACGGCCTCGTCTCATCGATCGCGGTCGTCCCGCCGCAGGAGAAGCGAACGACACCACTCGAGAGACCGATCGCGGCGGAGTAGGAGCTCCCGCAGGAGGAGTCGGGAACGTCGGGACAGCCCGGCCCCCAGTGTGGCGAAGGCTGCGGAGCCAGCCCCGCTGGCGCCGGTGGTACCCCCCACCCCCGGTCGATCCAGAGGCAGGCGAGTACCGCATCCCCGGAGGCATCTACGGAGATCGATGCCCCTTGTCACGGAGAATAACTGACGCACGAGTCCCCTCCCGATTCCGGATCCCGGTGCTGGGAAAGTACGATGGAATAGGAGACCCGGCGCACCACGTGATGGACTACGAGGGGGACATGGCCTTCCAGGGAGCTGACGATGACCTGCTTTACCGGGGCTTCTATTCTACTCTCAGGGGAGCGGCGAGGATCTGGTACCACAGCCTGCCCGGCCGCTCCATCGACAGCTTCGAACAACTCGCCCAGTTGTTCTGCAAACAGTTCATGGCGGGGAGGCTGATCAAACCTGGTGCTGAACATCTGTTCAACATAGTACAAGGCCCGGCCGAGCCACTCCGACAGTTCATGCGCCGCTTCAATGCGGAAAGGCTAAATGTGAACAACCCACCCGACCTGGTGGTCCAGACGGCTCTTAAGAAAGGGCTTCGCCACAGGGGCCTCAAGAAGTCCCTGCACAACGACCCCCCAAAGGACCTCCCCGGGATCATGGCAAGGGCCGAGCGCTTTATGCTGGCCGAGGAGGCCTTGGCCGAGGATGCAGGAAAAACCGCTCGAGGGACCAAGCGTGGCGACGGCGGACGAGCAAGCCCCGAAGGATACCGGACCGAAAAGAGACAAAGGAACAGGCAACGGGGAGAAAGCGCGAGGGACACCACCCCAGACGCCATTCTCGCCCAAGTACAGAAGGAAGAGCGAGCTGATCGCCCCCCGCCGAAGGCTAAAAGAGGCGGGAAGAACAGGGAGAAGTACTGTAAGTACCATAAGGACGATGGTCACGACACGGAAGATTGCTGGCATTTGAAGAAGGACATTGAGAAGCTGATGATCCGAGGGCACGCCAGGAATCAGGCCGACGAGCCGGCCCACGGAGAAGGGACCTCCACACAGCCGGACAAGGGGAAGAAGATCAACACCATCCAAGGCCCCCTCCGCATCATAGAGTGAGCAGGCAACATCCTTCCCCCCGGGGGGCGGCCTAAGTATGAGGGAGATATCTAGTTTTACATCCCTCTGTTTAGCTTCATTTCCCCATTTCCGTTTCCTCCAAATGTACCGGTCCAACTGGGCCCGCGAGAGTACAAACGCCTTCTTTTTATTGTCTTTATTTAAAATTCCGACGGAGTTGACATGTCGCCAGTAACGCAAAAGGCCGGGGACCGCCGCCTCACTGGAGGAGGAAGAGGAGCTTTGCCCTCACCGACTATCTCCGGCACTCATAAGTCTGGGAGCACTTCCCCCAGCAGACGCGGACGCCGACCGGTCCTAAGCCGAGGAGCTTGGCCCTCGCCGACCGAGTCGAGAGCTCATAAGTCTGGGGGCGGCTCCCCCAGCAGGCACGGGCGCCGACCGGTCCTAAGCCGAGGAGCTTTGCCCTCGCCGACCGACTCCAGTGCCCATAAGTCTGGGGGCAACTCCCCCGGCAGGCACGGACGCCGACCGGTCCTAAGCCGAAGGGCTTTGCCCTCGCCGACCGACTCCAGCGCTCATAAGTCTGGGGGCGGCTCCCCCAGCAGGCACGACGCCGACTGGTCCTAAGCCGAGGAGCTTTGCCCTCGCCGACCGACTACAGCGCTCATAAGACTGGGGGCAATTCCCCCAGCAGGCACGGACGCCGACCGGTCCTAAGCCGAGGAGCTTTGCCCTCGCCGACCGACCCCAGCGCTCATAAGTCTGGGGGGCAGTTCCCCAGGAGGCACGGACGCCAACCGGTCCTAAGTCGAGAAGCTCCGCCCTCGCTGACCGACTCCTACGCCCCTAAGTCCGGGGAGAATACCCCCAGCCAACGCCAGTTTCGTCCATTCCCAAGCCAAGAACAAGGCAACAACGCCAAGTACACAAAAATTCCAAGTAAGTCGATTTCATTTATAATAGTTAACCCGAGTACAAAAATGCGCCTTATCTACAGGGGATCAAGGCGAAGGGAACACCCTACAAACAGTCTACTCGCGACAAATGACAGAGTTCAGATCGACACCGACAAAGCAAAATTGGTTGACAAAAGACCCAGAGTAGGTGACCCAAGCCAGCGGCCATGCAACCAGCAATTGTTGGCCGCAGGGCTGAAGGAGAGGGCGGGGGCCGGGGATCCATTTCAAGTAGACTGGCCCAAAGCGAAGCGGATGCTTAAAAATTTGAGGATAAGGCTGGGAGGGACTGCTTAAGGAGCCCGAGCTCGGGAGGACACATCCTCGGGCACTTCGCCCTGCTCGGAGCGAGGGGACTCGACTGGCGGAGGGGCTTGCCGGACACGTTCCGCACATTCCCGGAAGGAAGACTGGACGACTTCGACGATCCGGGGGGGCGATGATGTCTATATACTTACCGAAGGCCCCCCTGAGAACCTCGAAGATCTCCTTCCCCAGGGTCTCGACGACGCCCTTCTCGACCTCCTCCGCCAGCCGCATTACCTGACGCCGGTCCGACAGCTCCCTCTGAAGCTCCTCCCTCTCCAGACGGAACGATTCCGCCGCTTCCTCAGCCGACTGATGAGCATCCCCTAGCTTTCCCTCAAGATCACCCACTTGCCCCTCCAACGCAGCCACACGGAGGGCGAGGCGCCGAGACTCCATCTGGGCCTCCATCATGGCCACCTCGGCCGCCCCGGCCCGCTCCTGAGCCCTCATGGAAGACTCCTCCATCTCCCTCAAGCGGACGGCTCGACACTGCAACTCCACAGCGAGCGCTGAACCCTGAAAAGACGAGGCATGTGCTAAGAAGAGGATAAAGAGAAAAAGAGGATAGCAAGATAACCGAACCTGTTGGAGGATCCAGACCAAGGAATCCGACATCTTGTCGGCCGGGATCTTCTTGAGGAGGCTGCGGTCCCGGGGAGGGACGGAGACCTCGGCAACCTGCTGGGCCACGGCTCGGTCAGCAAACATCGAGCTCCCAGGGACGACAATCGAAGCCAAGTCGCTCGCCAATAAGGCCCCGACCCCTGGTGATACGGGCGAAGACGCTGCGAGGGGAGTGGCTGGCAAGGCTATCGAAGGATCCCCGGCGGTCGCCACGGGAAGCGCGGAACCTGCCGGGCCGGAGGGATCCACGTCCTCCTTCCTCTTCTTTCCCCCGTGAAGCTCCGAAGGCGCCGGAGGAGAACGCTTCCGCCTCGCACCATCCTCACCCCCCGGAAGGGGATCGCCAGAAGAAGAGGCGGGAGGCGCGGCCACCACCTTACCCACGGTAGGCTCGGCTCGGCGCACCTCCTCCTCAATGGTCCTCCGAGGCGCCCTTCCAGAGGTACTACCTCGGCTCCGAGCGGCTCCACGACGGATCAGCTCGTCAACGTCACGGACGAATTCGCGGCCAGCCATCCCTGCAAAGGAGACCGAAATCAGGATGAGTCATAGGGCGATCCGGGGATGAAAAAGCGACCTACCCGGAGACCACAAGACGGCCTTCAGGAGTAGGTCGTCCAGCAAAGACCAAATGGACTTCGTTTCCAAAGGAAGAGCCAACAGAAGCGTAGCGGCTGCCCGGTCGGCGTCTGAGAGAACCAACGACGGGCGAGAATGGACAGAACTGCCCCAGCTTGTCAGAATCTGGGCCTCGCCCAAGAAGACCACGAAGACATAATCCAGGTTCCAATCCCCTGACCAGCGGGGTAACCCGATCAGGCATTCCCTCCTCGAACGAGCTCGGAGTAGCAGCCATGACCCCGGACCGACCGTCTGGGCCTGGTAAAAGTAGAAGAGAAGGGGGAGAGTCGGCTCCAGACCACGGGTACAGCAGAGCGTTACGAAGCCCGTCAGTACCGCGATCGAACACGGGGTGAACTGACACAGGGACACTGTGAAATGTTCCATGACCTGGATGAAGAAGGGATGGAGCGGGAAGCGAAGACCCAGGCGGAACATCTCGACGTAAACACCGACCTCATTGCTCCTCGGAAGGCAAATCCGCTCGTCGACAAAAGGAACCCGAACCTCGTATGGAAAGCAGAGATATCTTTCCCGGATCTCCGCGGCCACCGAAGGAGGGGACCTCGACGGCGTACGGAGGACAACCGGGGGCACATTAAGCCGTACGGCAGCCAACGCCACGTCATCACGGGCGTAGTCTGGAAAAAGTTTCTCCTTCCCCTTATCTTGAAGAGAACGACTCCCGGCGGGGGAACCAGACTCCCTTAGCCGGGGTTCGCCCCGCCCGGACTCCGGAGGACCCCTCGTCCTCCGGCCAGAACCGCCTATCCTAAGAGCAGCCATAAGATGAAAGCAAGAGAGGAATTACCTATTTTCAACTATTTTTGGAGAGGACAAAGAAGCGAAGGCGACGGGGAACTCCGGGTTGCTGAAGGCTCTGAATATCGGGAGGAGCGAAGAAGAAGTGGAGATCAACACAACTGGGGATCTTATATGCCAGGGGAGAATTCGAAGCGCCTGACAAGAATGCGTGGCGAGGCTCGAAGAGTCGGCGGCGTTCCGAAACTGGCGCCAGTTGAAGACCAATCGATCCGCCTCATCATGACCTGCATTTATGGCCTCGCCTCGATTGAAGCGCCGCTCGGGATCCCAGGAGACATAACGGGTGATCTGAGCGAGCCGAGGCTGATCGACCCCACCAATGGCGGCTCACAAACCCTTCGGCTTCCCAAGCTTAAGGCGACTACGCGAGCGGCGGGGATAAGCTTGCCGCTACACGTGGCAGCATCTGAAGGCCGACGGCGCTTCGGAACCCGCGCCTTAAAAACATCGAACGGGCCAACTCATGATGACGACTAATAAATGAGTCGGCATCGACTGGCGAGCTCGTCAAAATCGGCAGAGGTCACATCGGCCGAGCCGAACCGGCCGAGGCCGATCGACCCGACCGATGGGGGCAATTGTTACGCCTATTTGGCCGAGACCCGTAAAGCACGAGCCCAGGAGCCCGACTACTGGTCAAAAGCCCATCTGCGTCCTCAAAGCCCATTCGACAAAGGCCCTACAAGAGGCCTCCTCGAACGTCGATCCGACCCAGCCCCAATAACCCGTTAGTCGCTCGCCCACTCCTGCGAAAACCACTCCCCCAGAACGCGCGACCACTAAAGAGCGATAATGGGAAGGTGCTGGCATGGCGGAGGGAGCGGCGGCGATGGGGGACTGATGGGGCACGATCAATGGCGGACGTGGGACGTGGGTCAGAGGCGATCACGCCGGGGCTCTACAAAAGGGCAAGGAAGACGACGAAGAAAAGGACGGCATCTCAGGTAACAAAACCTAAGGTACTCCATCAACGACCTCGTTCCCCCAATTCATCTCCTTCCTCCCCTGCTCGCGCCGAGAGACGCCGTCACGATCTCCTCACGAGTCGGACCGTCTCCGCCGGGCCTCCTTTCTCAGATCTCTATCTGACTTAGGCATCGGAGGGGATTTGGCCGGAACCAAGGTCCGGCCCCCTGACGAGCGTTCTCGTCTACGCAGGTGAACAACAGACCAACGGGCCGAGGCTACCCCTCGCCCCTCTCCGACCACTCGATCCACCGGACGGTGAGGCTTCCCCTCACCCTCAGCCTTCCTTGGCCGAGCACGCCCTACCAAGGCCGAGCGTCCAAATCGGGTCTGAGACTCACTCTCGCCACCAGACGGCCGTGCATCTACCCGGGCGACCGAGGCTACCCCTCGTCCCCCTCCCAGCCGAGGCCGAGCGCGTCTGACCGAGGCCGAGCGTCTCAACCAGGGCCGAGGCTTCCCCTCGCCCCTTCTGCACCGATTCGAAGCCCCCAAGGGACCCAAAGCGGGTCCCTTGACCACGTTGACCGGGTTCTCCACGGTCAACGCATTGTAGTGAGAAAACACTCTGAAACACTGTTGATTGTGTTTCACTAATCAAAATTAATAAATTGGGACTGTAGGCTGGTTTGTGTTGTGAGCACGTAGGTAGACTCGGACTGATTGAGCAGGATCGTGACTTGGTTGTTTTTCAGGCAAGTGAAACTTGCCAACTTTTGCTTAGGTCCATGTTTTTAGGCCACTTCCTTGTTTTTAGCATAAAAGAGACTAGACAGTGAAATGATAGCTGTCTAGACACAATTTTAAGATCTAGCTTGACAACGAAGCTAGATCCGTCACCCTGCCATGTCATTCATGCATTGTTATCTGCCACGTTTAAATTCCTTATCTGTACGCACTTTTAACTGCCATGCATCGCATCTTACATGTCATCCAAGTTGATTGTTGCATTCGTAGCACACACTACAATACTTGTACTTTCTTGTCCCGGCTAGGTGCACCCCTATGCCATCATGAAAAACACTTCCTGGCTCGTGATCCAGAAGCGAACATTCCGTGTTCGGGGGTAAGGCCCTGGCTCGATACACGTGGAGGGGTAGGGATAAGCGATCACTTGAGCTTAGGAGTTGGCCCGCGCAGCCACTCTAGCCAAAAGGCGTAATCTCTGTGCACGACGTGCTTACTAGACTTGTCTTTGTACTTGTGAATGTTTCTTGTAAAACTTGACATCCATGCCATGATATAAATGCCATGCTCGTACTTTACTTTACTTGTTGCACTCATACTTTAACTGCCATGTCATTGCATTATGCTAGAACTGCTAGGTTGCTTTACCTACTTTCAGTTTCCTTGCACAAGTCTCTTGTAGACTTGCTGACATGTGCCCCTTGCTCTTTTGGGTGTCACATGTTAGACCCTGAGCCAGAGACCGTAGCTGAGGACGAGGTGTTTGCTGACGCGGAGCCGGAGCCTACGTTTGACGAGGAGTTGGTGGACACCGGTGACCAGTCTTAGAGACTGTTCTGAGTTGCTTTACTTTAGGTTGCTGTTAGTTGTCGGTGCGTAGCACCATTACTTTGTTTTCTGTACGTTGTACTTTTGTTGGCCATGCTGATGCCTTTTTAGACTCTTTTTTTTGCCTGGTGGCTTCTCTGCGACATTGGAACTTATTTTATGGATATTCTGAGATTTCTTTTTGTCTCATTTCTTTTATTATTATCTTTGTTTCGTATCGCAATTGCAAGGACCTGCTATTTAAAGTTGATTGACGCTTATTGGACTTGTAGCTTTGCAGCTTCAAGTCTGAGCGGACCTTCTCACGTCTCGCCTCCATATTTTTGGGAAGCGGGGCGTGACAGTACCACTCTTTTGTGAAGGGAAAAAGAGTTACACGAGTTTGAGTTTACCATGCGCGTGTGCGGCCTCTGCCCACTGGGCGAGCCGTGATGTGTCGTGCGCGCGCGACTATTATTTTTTATATACAATAATTATTTTAAATTATAAACATTTTTATTATTATTCAAAATTCAAATTTTGAAATTAGTATAAAATCAAGTTTTGAAACTGTCAAAGAGTCATTCCTGATTTTACTCCTTCACGTTGTCCACGTCATTAACGTTCATTACTCCTCCAACTAATCTCTCTTCGGTTACAGCCGGATCCACTTATTCCCGTTATTATTTTCAATATAAAAGAAGAGCGTGTGTTTCATTTTAGAAACACGAAAAACCAATTATCTCTTCTCTCTTCTTCTCTGTTTTTCGAAAATTCTTTCATTAATATCCGATCAGTAATTTTGGGGGTGTTCGTTCTTTCGGGTCTTCTTCCCATGCAGAGGAGATCAGGAGAATTCTAGGATATTTTATCCTGGTGACATTAAGGTTGTACATTGCTTGCACGATCTTGGACAGAACTGCGAAACGTCTTAAAGAGAGCGACATACTCCGCCACTCAACCCAAAAGCTTTGTTAACTTCATTCCTATCTTTACAGTTTCTTCTCAACAATTTTAAGACGTCTCATCTACTATGACTTCCGAAACCAAAACTGTTCTTGTTCCTGCTGATCTTAACAGGCCCTTCAGATTTGAAGGATCTCACTTCAAATGTTGGAGGCAGAAAATGTGGTTATCCTAACCATGAAAAAAATTGCCTCTATTTGTTCTTCTGATAAACTTGTTTTAGTTCTACCCAAAAATCCAACAAAAGCTCAAATCAAGGAATTCCAAACCTGGAATGAAACTGATTTTCTCCGTAAGAATTACATTCTTAATTACCAATCTCTATGATTACTATAGCTCTCAAAAACAGCTAAGGAAGTTTGGGAGGCACTCCAGATGAAATACGACGCAGAGGAGGCCACATCAAAGAAGTAAGCTCTCAGTCGCTACTTGAATTTTAAGATGACAGACGACAAGTCTGTGGAGGTTCAGTCTCACGAGCTATAGAAGATAGCTGATGAAATTGTTTCTGAAGGTATGTCCTATGATGAACAATTTCTAGTTGCTGTGTTGATAGACAAACTACCCCTAGTTGGAAAGATATTTAGAATACTCTTAGACACAAAACAAAGGAATTCTTTTTAGAAAGTTTGATAACTTGTCTTCGTATTGAGGAGGAGGTCGATAAACAAGAAAAGAAAGATGAAATAAATACTGTTTATAATAGTAAGAAATCCGCTTCTGTAATTCTGAAACCTAAAGGGAAAAATATGAAGAACCGAAATCAGAATCGCAATCGCTACAAGCCGACTAAGAATTCTTCTTAGAATCAGAAAGGACATATACCCCCTTCAAGAAATGATTCGATACAGTGTGTACGCTACAACTGCAACAAGCCGGGTCATTTGGCTCGAAAATGTCGGAATAAGCGTCGTCATGCTCAGCAGGCGAATCTTACCGAAGAGCAACTTGTTGCTATGATTTCTGAAGTCATCGTGATCGAAAGATCCAAAGGGTGGTGGATAGACACTGGTGCTTTGTGCAATGTCTGCTATGGTCGTGGCTTATTTAAGTCATAAGAAACTAAGGACAAGAAAGTTTTGTTGGGAGATTCACACTCCACTATAGTTGCTAGTATTGGCGATGTGGATTTAAAGTTTACCATTAGAAAGATTGTTACTCTTAAAGAGGTTCTGCATACTCCATAGATGAGGAAGAATCTTGTTTCGGGCTATCTTCTCAACAAGGCTAGGTTTACTCAAACAATTTGCGCTGATTTGTATACAATCTCTACGAATAGTGTACTTGCTGGGAAAGTGTATGCTACTTAAGGAATGTTTAAGTTGAATGTTGACCCTAATACAATTACATCTTCTGCGTATATGTTGTTGTTAAGGCCAAAAAATGGTGTTAACGGTATTGAGGCTGACATGGACTCTTCTGTTGAGGTGGAGCCCCGTCAGTAAGTTGAGTGAGACCCTGGTTAGTAGAACCGAGGTTGTTGGTAGTAGGAATTACTGGGTAACGATCGTTCGAACCTCTAAGCAGATCGAGTCTTAATCGATCATTAATGGAGTTACCACCCTTCTGTTGAATCACTACACGAGCTTCTTGTATCACAAAGGAACATCAAGTGGGTCGGATCTGGGTTCCAACCCAAATCTCCTCCAATGCTTAAGTTAGAATGGGAACTGAAGAGATAGATTGGTGCTGCAGAGGTCGACCCACGGAGGTTCGTCCCGAGTCAGAGGTCGCAAGCTATTTGGAGGAAGAAATATTAAGTGGAGTGTAGAATGTCAGAGTGCTAAGTTTCGTACCTCTCTTGTTCCGTTCATCTACAATGTATTTATAGACCTCCGAGGTCTCTTCAATGATGGTTGGAGGATAACGGTCACCAACTATGGCGCCACGATCCTCCCCCCTTAATAAGAGTAATCATCTCCCACGTCTCCGCTATTTATGAGTTTCACTACTACAAAAATGACCTCTAACAGCGCTTAAATAAGGTCTTTTACACCGCTTCTTTGTGCTGTCTTTCTCGCCGTTGCTAAAGGGTGCTAGTTTTAATAGCGCTTTACAAGTTGTTAAATGTCCCAATAGCCAGCGCTTCTTTAGTACAAGTGCTGTTAAAGGTCCACCATAGACAGCGCTTGTACTAAACAAGTGATATCTATCTGGGAGCTTAGACATCGCTTGTTTAGTACAATCGCTGTTAAAGGTCCCAGTAGACAGCGCTTCTTTAGTAAAAATGTTGTTAAAGGTCCATCGGAGACAGCGCTTAAACTAAAGAAGCGCTATCTATCTATGACCTTAAACATCGCTTGTTTAGTACAAGCTACCATAGACAACGCTTCTTTAGTCCAAGAGCTGTTAAAGGTCCACCATAGACGACGCTTATACTAAACAAGCGCTCTCTATTTGGGACTTTAGACAGCGCTTGTTTAGTACAAGCTCTGTATAAAGTCCCAATAGACAGTGCTTCGTTAGTACAAGCACTGGCTAAGGTCTCAATAGACATCGCTTGTTTAGTACAAGCGATGTTAAAGGTCCACCATAGACAACGCTTGTATTTAATAGGAATGCGTACTACAATGTATTTAATGGGAATGAGTACTACAATGTACACGATTCATAGCTACCCACTAATTTAATCATTGTCATTGATGCAATGGAGATAAACAAATTCAGCTCATGTAGTCAAAATTCAGCTCATGTAGTCAAAATGAAATTTAACGAAATCAAATCAAAAGATAAAAGTAAAAAAGTGAACTCACTGTTTCACGCAAGCTCAGTTAGCAAACATAAATACACATCATTTCTTTACAAACATATTTTTCGTTCAAGTGTCAAGAAAAGTCAATGGAAATAAACAAATCAAATTTTCATTTAATCAATAATTAATAAAGAGCCAATAACTTTCAACATCAAAAAATCAAATGTAGAATAAAGAACCAATAAATCGAGGCTGGGGCGCATGTCACAATTTTTTCAAATAATTCTCCAATCAAAACAATCAAATGTAGCATAAAGAACCAATCAGCTTTCCCAACTTTCTATGCAGCCGTGATGGGGAAAAAGCTAAAACTCTCACCCTCAAACTGTGTTGCATTTCTCCTGCCAAATAGAATTTCAAGAAGCATCATCCCGTAACTGTAGACATCGGCTTTCTGGGTGATGGCTACTCTAGATATCCATTCACGGGCGAGGTGGCCCAAGGTTCCTCCTATTGTTGTCAGAACCTGCTGAACTCCCTACCAACAAGTTTTGCCAAGCCGAAATCTGCCACATTTAGGGAGAACTCTTCATCCAAAAGTATGTTCTCAGGTTTCGCATCACAGTGTATGATGCAATCCCTGCAGTTTTCATGGAGATAGGCAAGGCCTCTTGCAATTCCAATGGCGATTTTGTATCTTGTAGCCCAATCCAATGGCTTACATTCATTCCGAAACAGGTGAAAGCCCAACGAACCATTTGGCATGTAATTGTAGACCAGCAGCCTTTTCGACCCTTCCGAACAAACCCCACGAAAGGACACAATGTTAACATGTTGAATCAATCAAATGGTGCTCACCTCAGCTCTGAACTGATTTTCTCCTTGAACATGATTTGCAAGTCGCTTCACAGCTATGGCACTAGTATCTGGCAGTGTCCCCCTTAAATACAGTACCTTAGCCACCTTGGCCAAGCGCCTCAGAGAAGTTATCGGTTGCCTTCAACAAGTCTTCGTATCTAAATGCAACCAGAGTGCCCCGAGTTCCTTCCAAAGATCCGGCTAAATTTTTAGTTCGGAACTTCCATAATAAAGCAGCTGCAATAACCAATAAACAATCAAAGTGAGTGCTTATGGATTTAGCATGATTCTTCTCCACAATTTGTCTATGCATTCGATGGGTAGCTAATATAGTTCTTGACAAGACCAAGTATTCCATGATTAAATAAAAGAGTATCGCCACTCACTTTCTTGGTAGTTTCAAGACAATGTTCAATGCCCAAGTATTGATCGCATGAAATAAAAATGGTGAAGACTTAAAATAAACATGTGTTTATAAAGGTTATCTATGAAGGCTATGGTTGTGATGATGGTGATGGTGATGGTGATGATCTACAAATGTTATCTAGTTTTCAGCTACCTGAAACCCGCATCTTGCCTTGATTGACATCCCTAACATGTACTTTTGCGAGACATCCTAAGCTAGCTCAGTGGAATCTATTTAAACAATGAACGGTTAGTCCAATTGCGATCAAAGCTGTCCTAAGTTACATCAAGATCCCACTTCGGCTCCTCCAAATCAAAATTTAAAGCAATGATGATCAAGGCTATCAATTTCACCCTCACTAATTCGGATCCCATGGACACGAGCATTTTGTTCCAAAACACAAGTCCTGTTAACCCACAAGTTCTATCAAGCCTGTAAACGAGAACACAACAATCTAAAATTTATTTGTGAATTATAATATAAGATACCCACAACCACAACCATGCACGACAATGTAGCAATAAAGAAATGGACAAGAAAATTTTCAGACGTCTCATTTAAGATGATAAAATTACCATCATCGAGCAAAATGAGCGGAGGAGGAGAAACTTATCTTCTATAACGACTGACCATGATGGAGAAAACCAATGACACCAAAAATCAAAAGAAGTGAATGCAATGTTGCACAAAACCACTAATGTGTACGCTAGCTTCAAAAACTACAGTTTAAGAGAATTCATTGCAAGAATAATATGCGAGGAAAATAAAAGAAGATGAAAGCAAAAGCAATATGTTCCTTCTTATCAACTTCAATAATTGCATAAAAAATTTTAGATATGCCCTTACCAAAAAAATCATGTCATTACTATATATCTCACCATCCAGCTCAAATTGAAAATAATAGAAGCATAGAAACACAAGTGACATTAAGGTTAAATAAATCTCAACAATTTTACAGCAACAGATTGTGTTAATAAGAACCAGTGAACCACACATTGCTTCTACCAATTCTCAAAGAAAGTGGTATACAAATTAAATTAGTCTATACTACACAGGATTACGACGTCAATGGTCTCATTATAATCACATATGTAGCTAGAGACATTTATTAGTTTTTAAAGCTTAAGCATAGGTCTACTAAAAAGGAAAGTAGGAAACCACTTTAAATTTCATGATTTTAAGCGAGAAAATTCTTACTGATATAGCGTAGCCACTGGAGGTCGACCCTTATTCCAAATTCTCCAAGCTTTCCATGCCAAAGTTCGGATTCACTAAATTCGCAGTCCTGTTCTCCAGCAATTTCCAAAAGAATAAGGAATACAATAATGGAGCTAAAAAGTAAATTCTCAACTAGACTTCCTAAGTTAAGCACAAATTAGACAAAAATAATAAACTTTCTGATAATTTAACACATATAAAACAAAAATATCATATTTCTACTTCACTTCATGCTACAAAAATCTAATGAAAATGCGGTGATCATTAGTCCTAAATACATGTTAAGTTAGGAGTAGAGATTGTGAACAAAATCTCATCTTTTCCCCCACAAATCTTAAACAAATCCTTAAGCACAGCTTTTTCTTTGTACATATGTCAACAGTTAACTGTGAAGATAAACAAATTCTGCAATCACAAACAAGATTAAGGAACATAGTTCGACAAACAAAGTGAGAAATTGGAGGGGAAGATTACCCTAGCCGAAGACTCTGACTTCTCCACTGCAAAGCATTGAATGCAGATGGCAAGAACATCAGAATCCCATCCAGTTACTTCAAACTCTAATCTTGAGCCCTAATGCCGCTGTCACGAATACCCTAAACCCCAATTCCCAGGCAGCAGTCCTTACCATCCCAATATCACTTGAGCAAGAGAAATTGAGAAGCAAAGCAACCACACAAATCCTTTATTTTCATCCTCCTCATCTTCCCGAACAAATTGCCACCAGAGCCTTCGGTGGTAAACGCCATACGGTCGTCGAGAGGTGGAGGCGGCGACAACATGGATCCTTGGCCAGAGGTGGAGGCGACAGACATGGCAAATTCGGATACCATGGTTTTGAGGAGGGGAGGTCGGATGGAAGATCGCTAGGGTTAGGGTTTTGGGAGTTTTCTATTGTTTTGAGGATGGTGGATTTTTGGGAATCGGAGGCATAGAGGCTGAGAACGAAACCCTAGGACGGGTGGTGGAGGCAGAGGAGGGAGACGACAAGAAAGTGGAGGGGTAGACCAGAGGAGACGACGACGAGGCCGCCTTTGGGGTCATCGAGAACATCGGTCATCGAGAACATCGGCGATGATTTGCTCTTCCAAGGGCTGGATCGAAATTTGAAATTTTGGGAGATGAAAAAATTCAGCCACGCTCGCCCCCTCTCGACGAGTGTGAAGATTTTTGACATTAGAGAGAAACATTGTATATTATCTCAACTTTAGCAGTGCTTGCAGAAAAACGATGTGTATTATATGATATTTAATCGCGCTTGCAGAAAGAAGCGTTGTGTATTATCTGTGTCTCTAATAAACAGTGGTGGTAGAAAGAAGCAATGTCTATTGTCTGACCTTTAAGAGTGCTTACAACAAGAATCACTGTCTATTGTTTGACCTTTAACAGTGCTTACAGAAAGAAGCGTTGTCTATTATCTATGTCTCTAATAAACACCGCTTATAATTAGCAAGCGTTGTCTAACATGTGCTATTAAATGTCTTTTTTGTAGTTGTGCTTCCTTCAATCCCACGTTCGATGGGTGGAAGTGCAACGGGTGAGTGGCACGTGGGCTTTGACTGACTCATCTTCGGGCTTCTTTCATGGGCTTTGCGGGGTTTTATCACCCACCGAACGAATCCCTCAAGAGCTGGCCCAATGATGCAACAATGGCCGCCGTCATTCGAGCCCAGACAGTTTGTCTGTTGGGGTCAAGTGACGTTTCATCTTACTAATGGGGCACGACAGTCGAGGAATTAGGACTCGAGTTTTAGGCGCCAAAATGCCTGGTTTTCTAATTTGGACGATGCGTTGGTTCAAAATTCGAGATACTAAGCTGCCCCGAATTACCGACATGTGTACCAACACGATGAGATCGTCTCGTCTATTTAAGACGGTTTCGGAGGGAGATCGAAATCATCGTCTTTGGCATCCTTGACCCAATTTCCTTCTTTGGTGATGGCTTCTTCATCTGCTCATACCTCTGGTAGGGGTTCAGCTTCCACTGCTCAGAAGGGTACGGAGGAAGTCGACGTGCCCAGTCTGATCGCCAACTAAGTCTCCAAAGTGGGTATAGATCAAATTCCCGAGTTCCAGGAGAAATATGTCCGACTAGATTACCAGATCTGGCTGCCTGAGAGGGATGAAAGGGTTCATCGCCCTGGCAATCAAGAGGTTGGAGTTTATGTTAAGGTCTTTCATCGGGAACTTCGATTTCCCATGCATCCTTTTATGCTCTATTTGCTGAGTACGTTGAACCTTGTCGAGAGAGTGGTTTTTGCGGTTTGAAATTGTGTTTCTGGCGGGTCGGAACCGCCACAACCGCAGTTTCAGGCGGTTCTCCCAGCCGCTGCTAATTAAGGGGTGAGTAACACGGTCTGTAGCGGTTCCGAACCGCTACAAATAAACCGCCAGAAACAGCAGCTCGACAAGGTTTCGAACCGCCAAAAACTATCAAATTTAATTAAGATAAAATACATTTATGGCGGTTCAGAACCGCCAAAAATCGGCTAGTTTGTCGCGGTTAAGAACCGCCACAAATAGATTAATTTTTTTAAAAAACATTATCCCAAAAACGGTTTGTGTCGGGTCTAAACCGCCGAAACCGTAACTTTTTGTGGCAGTTCAAAAACCGCTACAAATGGTTTATAGCAGTTGTTTATCGCGGTTCTAAACTAACAAAAACTTAAAAATTGTTGCGGTTTCATACCGCACAAACCGTATTAGTTTTTTTAAAAAATACATATACGTGATTATAGCGGTTTTTAACCGCTACTAAAGTAATTAATTTTAAAAATTAATCCGGTTTGTGGCGGTTCGAAACTGCCACAAACTTAATTAATTTATAAAAAAATAAATCAAAACTGGAATTTATTTATTAAAAACTAAAAACTAAAAGATAATAGTTCCAATAATAATTCATACAAAACGAAATCCTTTAAAACAAAATACACCACATTATGCTTTTTAATACAAAACACATCTCCCCTACATCATCAAAATAAACTAAGGACCGAAGGACGGACGACCGGATGACGGAGGGAACATGTTTCGGAACTGTGGATCTTCATGTAATTGCGCAACTGATCTTGACTATAGTGTTGTGTCATGAAAAAGCTCAAAAGAGACGTACACTGAGCAAGCTGTGATGTACACTGATCAAGTCGAGACCTATACTGCTCAAGCTCTTGTTTCTGACTATCGAACTCCTGTTTCTGACTATCGAACTCCTCACGCGTCACTAGATTTGAATGACTTGATGAAGCGTCGGACGCAAAGGAAGGAGACGGAACAAATCTTCTATGTATCTCGAAGATCCGGGATTGAGAACCACTAGAACCAAAACCAATCACCCGACCTGGGTGATCTTCACCGAGAACACGAGCGACAACATCATTTCTTCCTTGACTTTCAACTCCCTCCTGTTGTGACAACGCTCGAATGCTCTCATGTACAATAAAATAAAACATGAAACATGAGATTATATAACTGAGAATGTTGTGACTAAACAAACTGAGACTATGCATATATAATCCTCTATTCATATATTACAAATTGAGACATGAGATGTACATCATAAAACTTGAAGAGAGGTACCCTATACATGATACTTTTCAGGTATGTCAAAATTGGACCCAAGATTTCTCTTCTTTTTTAGCAGCATCACATTATTGGTTGTTGCATCAGCTTGACCTAAATAATGTATTTTTCATGGCATTAGTGTTGAAAATATTTACATGAACCACCTGAAGAGCAATGATTACTGAAGCATTTAATTTGTCTTTTTCTAGTTTTCAATGATATTTGGCACATAAAAAGTCGAATGCTTGAAATTCCAAAAATATTCTGGCCTTCATTTTGATGGAATAAACTCAAATAACTAGAATGATACTAATCTTGTGCATTTCATGCTTCATTAGTAATCACCCTAAGAACACTCATTAGTAATTACTTAACAAATTTGTGATAACCAGCATTTTCGATCGTTTATCTACATGCATCAGAAAGAAATTACACATTTCCCATTATATTGCTTATGATATTGTCCACATGGAATTACATCGATCACAAACTACACACACGCTCCATTATATTGTTTACATTACTCTTCATCAACATTCCCCCACAACATATTTACTAGGGTAAATACTGCGTTGACACTCCTTGTATTATGACCAATATGTCACTAAACACATATAAACCATGATATTAGCAGAAACTAAAAAAGCAGGCACTTTCCCTATCTGACTGGTGTAGGGGCACAAACATCCGTTTAAAGGTAATTTTCTGCTAATACCATATTTCATAGATATTTAGTTACATACTGATCATAACATCCTATTTATTAAACCATAATCAGGTCCATATCCTTTGCGAATATTATAAAAAAGGCAAAAATTTTCCAGGCCTGGCTACGTAATGCAACCGACGAGGTTATATTGGAAGAAGAATGCATCGACTAAGAGCAGCATCCCAAAGTGAAGATGCTGTTTTGAGGATTGAATCATGATTGATGTGCATCTGTATCTTTAATCCAGTTGTATTGGAAGAGAAAAGCTCCACTTGTACAAGATGCGGTGCATTCTATTTGTGATGTCTTTGGTCATTAGAACCCCATGTTGTCTACTACATAAACTCTGAAGGGTTGGTCATTTTGTTTCAATTAATTTAATTCCACCCAAATATGTATGTATTGGTAGCGAAGAACTAATAGATTGCCAATCAGATGGTTCATTGACAAACAAACTCGATACTTACAACGATATCTCTCGTAGAATCACTTGGATAAGACCTGTCATCTCTGGAACGTGTCAACAACACTATCTCTGTCCGGGTGGGGTCCGCTCCATTTTGTTCAGTCTAATAAATCCACTTCACTAATTAGGGAAATATCTAAAACTACATGTAATCGAAAACAAAATATCTTAATTTTATTTAGTTCAATATATATTGTGATAAGTTATTATACCATTAATCCATAAAGTTGAGCTATTGAACGTGACCCAGTAGTTGGATGACAGTCTTGCTTCAGAGCATTCTCCTTATTCTTCTCACGAATATCCTTCAATAAAGATAAAGAATTGACACAATGTTATAATCTTCGAAAATATAAAATTAATGAAATATATTATTTACGGTATACCAATTTATAAACTTACCAGACACTTTTCTGAAAATCTAAGAGCAATGAAACATGCCCAATCATCTTTAGTAATGCCATCAGGGGGTGTTTCCTCATTATCTTTCTGACTTTTCGTGTAATCATAATAACGGTTCCATAACTTGTTCCTCCTAGTTTTCCATTGAAGGCCCATTGATTTTTTCATTTCGTGGCAAGTAACTTCTTTGTGCTCAGAAGGTTCAATGTAAAACTTAGTCTGAAAATAAACGAAAAACAAGTTAGATTGATAGTAATATTGAAAATGGAATCTTATTAGTATAACAATAATGAAAAACAATTGTCTCAAGAAATCTTACTAGAACTTGATTTTGGATCGCATTATCCTTGATCTCCTGGGGTATTACAGTCCAATCATTTACGCCCACAGGATAATATTCACTAGTTTAATATCACCTCCCTCAAAATAGAGTTGAGTGGCTTAACAGACTCTCCTACAATACTAGGACCATTTGGTTTAAAAGTGAGCACTACCCTCTTGTGGAAGGAGACCATATCATGAATGTCCCTCGCATTTCTTAAAACCATCGAGCCACACTTTTGGGGATTTTCAGGATTAGAAACATCTGCATAATTAAGATCATTAATTATATTCAAGATGCAACACTTTTATAACCATGACATGAATTTAAACCAGACCTATTAGCTCACAAATCCCTGTGGACACGTACACAGACGAAGCTCCTTTCTTGCGCTTGCGTCCTGAACTGCTACCTTCGGATGCCATATGTATCTGTGTTAAATTAACAAATTAAACAAGTTACAAGTGATAACTCCCATAAAACACTTTATAATTCTAATTCAAGAAAAATATAAGCTTGCAAAGAGCTACATGCTGCAAGTGCATACAAAAGCCTGAAGGACGTGAGCCATATTGTAAGTATGTTCATATCAGCGTATCAGACCACTGATTTTTGCAGATTTTTTTGTTGAGATCCATGAATTGTTCAAATGTAATAATCAGATCATGGAAAGTCCACACAAAACTGGAAAATATTTAAAATATATGAAAAAGAACAATGAACATATAATGCTAAAGGTTTGCCATTAAAATATTTCATGAACAAAAATACATGTTATATAACTATGCACCTTAAATTTGTAACCATTGTTCAAAATAGACATGAGAATCAACACACTTTCAACTTACATAATCGCAACCAACTCTAGTTTGACTGGATTTATAAGTATGGAACTACATCTTTTGGAAAAGTAGCTCCACTACTAGAAAATAAATCTTGAGCACATTCCCTGATATAAATCTCCAGCTAGTGGGGTTAGGGAGTATAAAAAAGCCATTGCATTGACATTCCCTGATTCGAACATTTGAATATCTTGAGCACATTCTGCAATTAACAATTAACCCAACTTGCAAGCAAAAAAATCTTGAAGGAATAATATAATCAACAAGTTGAGATCTGTTTATCAATACTTAATCTGTAGTAGTTTGGTCCTCTCTTTTTAATTTTTTTTAAATATATATATGTCTAGAGTCTCATCAACCATTAAAGCCTCATAATTTATTAATGGATTATTATGGGTGGCTTCAACTGTGAGCATGCATGGCTCAGCTCTCAGCCGCAGATTCTATCCAGGCAGATTCTAATCATATCCATAAATTCTTTGTTCCTACACATCTTTATACCAACATGTGTTTCTTTGTTATAGTTGTTGACTGTGTTGTGAATGTAATAACTCTGTATGGTTATCTGGGTTGGGATAGGGATAGATGTTTAGGTCCTTTTCCCCCAAGATTATCACCAGGTTGAGTAGATGGTTCTGCATTCATAACAGTGTTGGGGCTTCACATGGAATACAGAAATAAAGCATAGCATAATTAGTTCAAAAACAGGAATTAGTCAAGTGCTGGATTTTAAAAAAAATATGTTCAAAACACTTCAACTTCTATTTTGCATGAAGACTATGCCCTGTTGAAAAGAACAAAAGAATGATAGCCTTTCTGTAATGAACTGCACAAAATGAAGGCATGTTTAGATCACTTTTATACAAGAACCACCTTCCTCAGTCCTGATCACAGTCAAATGAATAGTCTATTGGCAAAATTCTCTTCAGTATCTATCTATCTTTCCTTTTTTTAATGACATTTTTTGAGGTTAAAATCAGAACTAGGATGATGAGCCATATGTTGAGTATTGGACTCTCCACCTTGATTTTGATGATGATCAAACACAAATCATTGTGACTAACTCATGTGTTTGCAGTTAACTATAAAGTCACCAATTAGATTCAAGAAGATCAACAGTGACTACACGTGTTGATTCAAGTGGAGGACTTGGTAGATCAACAAAGGTGAAGCATTGGCTTGAAGAAATCAAAGGCTACCTCAAACCTAAAGCCAATAGCATCAACAAATGAATGAAGATTCAATCCAAAGAGAAGATGGGAATGGTTGAGTCAAAAGCTTCGAAGACTATGACGTTGGAGATATTCAAGTCATTCAACCAAAAGACTCAAGACCATGAAGAATTATGGAGATCGTCTCCAAAGTACTTTGCTCATCTCAAGCGACGTCCCAAGACTTCCTCAGAACGCGCGATCGTGTGCCTGAAGCTTCGTTGAAGCTCAAGGAGCATTATTGAAGTCAAGGGATTCAGAATCTTCATTTTGAAGCTTTGAAGACGGTTTGTCGTGTTTACTTTTATGTCTTCTAGCTTCGGTTTAGTAGAATGTTAAGCCTTGAGTAGTACTTGCCTAGAAATCTTCATTTCTATCATATCGTATCTCTAGGATTTCCTTAGAAGCCATCAAAATGTTTCTCGAAGCTTATCGCTTCTTTTCTCGGCTTCGTTTGCATCTTAGTTGGTTCAAGTAGAAGAACCAACCGACTAGATGACGATCTAGTCTGTTGGAAATTCTTCTTGAACCAACTAGACATCCTAGTTAAATTCAGCCCATTCACTGTTGATCAATTAGTCGGTCCAAGAAGGTTCACCGACCGACTAGATGACGATCTAGTCGGTTGGAAATCCTTCTCAGACCGACTAGTTATCCTAATCATTTCAAGACTATTAGTTGACCTCTTAGTCGGTCTAAGAAGGCTCACCGACCGACTAGTTGTCCAACTAGTCGGTTGGGAATCCTTCTCAGACCAACTAGTTCTCCTAGTGAAATTCGACTTCTTTACTGTTGACTTCTTAGTTGGTCCAAGAAGGTTCACCGACCGACTAGTTGTCAAACTAGTCAGTTGATGTTTCTTCTTAGACCGACTAGTTCTTCGTCTTCTGGATTTCACTATCTTTGCTGTCAATTTCTTAGTCGGTCCAAGAAGGCTCACCGACCGACTAGATGTCAATCTAGTCGGTTGATGTTTCTTCTTAGACCGACTAGTTCTTCTTCTTCAGCAATTCATTATCTTCGTTGTCTTGCTTCTAGTCTGTCCAAGAAGGTTCACCCACCGACTAGTTGCAAAACTAATCGGTCAGTGATCCTTCTTAGACCGATTAACTGCTTCAGAAATAGAGCCGTTGGGGCATTTAATGCCACGATTTTTGTGACTGTTTTCTCTCTTCTCTATATAAGTTTGAGTGCTTCAAACCTATAATCCAAGGCTGAAATTAGAGACATTTTCATACCTAAGAGAAGAGCCATTCATTCTCATTTCTAAGCTCTCTCATCTCACAAGAATCTCTCTCTTACTCTTTGAGCACTAATTCCTCAAGAGAGATTCTCATTCTTTGTGAGCTACTCAAGCTAAGAGCTTGAATCCAAGTCACCAACTTCTCCCTAGCCATCTATTGCTGCTCATCTTGGTGGAGCTAGGGTTTGGTGATCTCATCTTCCTCAAAATCCATTCTTGTCCTATATTGGTAAGTATTTCTCAAGGCATAGGATTTTGTGGTAAGAAGTTTTATATTTCATTCTTTATACTTCATATTTGTTGTATACTCACGGTGGTGAGAGGATTGGCTTGATCCCAAGTTGTGGGAGTCAAGATTTCGTTTTTCTCTCGGTTTGTGAGAGTGTGCTTAATCACTAGTTGTGGGATTAAGGTATTTGCGTGTTCCCGAGTTGTGGGATACACGGACATCGATTGTTGGTCGATTGCACTTGTGGGGTTTCCGCAAGTGGGTTAAAGGAAATCTCTAGCGGTTTGCTAGAGTATCCGGAGGGGATCCGGGTGTTGCTGGATTAGGGCACCGGTAACAAGTCGGGAGACTTGGGTGTCACTGAACCAGGGTAGTTGCATGTTAGCTTTGCATTGTTCCTTGTGATTGTTGTTCACTTCTTTCATTCTGCATTTGTTGGTTAATTAGGGTATTATTTGGCGTAAATTCCTTATAATTCTATAAAACACTATTCACACCCTCTAGTGTTTATTCCTCATAGCACATGGTCACTACAATTGGTATCAGAGCAAGGTTAAAGCTATGGCAACCAACAACAACATCACACGAAGCCCTTATCCTTCATATCTCCTTGGGCCCAACTATCAAATTTGGAGTGTAAAGATGAAGGCCTATATTCAATCCATCGATGAGGATTATTGGAAGCTTGTGGAGAAGCCCTTTCGCGTACCTACCACTCGCAAACATGAATGGACAAATAAGCAAAGAGAATTGGTGAAGAAACATGATGAGGTAATGAATATCTTGCTTGATTTTTTAACTTATGATATTCTTATGCGTGTGTCCAAGGAAACAACGGCATATCAAATATGGCACATGCTAGCGGAGCAAGAAGAGTCCACCTTGGAGTGTTCTTCCTCCAATGATGAAAGAGATTCATTCATGGGTTTGATGGGGCGAGAGGATGCCACTACGGGTGACTCTAGTGACGAATCAAGTGATTCGAGTGAAAGTGATAGCGACAATGAAGAGGTAACAATGGATGATTTTAAAAGTGCTTTTGAACAATTATTTGATAAATATTGTGATGCTAAGAATAAGATGCTAGTCTCACTAACACTTCTACATGTAGCACCTCTAACAATGATACCATTGTTGAGACACTCGCTATTGAGAAAGCAAGTTTGCTTACTCAAAATGGCATGTTGAGAAATGAGGTGGAGTCCCTCAAATCTCAACTTGATCGTGTTTCCATTGTGGATATTAACGATCTTGAGATTGAAAATCTTCAATCTCAAAACACTTGTTTGGGCATTGAGAATAAGGATCTCAAATCCCAAGTGCACGAGCTCACCACACATGCATCCACCTTGGATGCTACTATTTCTTCAATTTCGAAGAAGTATGAGTCATGTCCTCCATTGTTGAGAGATTCAACAAGGGAAAGGACAATTTGGATGATTTGCTAAAGAATCAACTACTGTCAAACCATCGCGTTGGCCTTGGTTATTCTAAGGCAAGTGCATCCAATGCACACACCTCCTATAGTGAAGTAACTATAGATTTTGTGAGGCCATCCTCCGGTGCATCCACGAGTGGTGTCTATAACAACTTGGGTAGTTCTACTACTAAGGAAACCACCATTCCTATTCCTCCCTCCTTTGCGAAGAAACCCACCAAGGGTGGACACCAAAGGAAGGGACATGCTTTCATGTACACCAATACACATAGGAATGCATCCACTCCTCACATTTCTACAAATGATGGTTTTTATATTCCACACCCACGAGCACGTGCAAACACTCTTTTGAGACACTCTCATGCACGTACTCATGCTCATGCACCTTCACATGCTAATGATCACACATCACATCCACATGTGCATGCTTATTCTCATGATCATCCTCATGCATACACACCTCATATTCATCCACATATGTATGCTACACCACACCATGGATCAAATGCTCATCATCATGCTTTAGCACAACACAATGTTCCATACACATTTCCTCATGCTCTTGCTAGATCTCATGTTCCTAGGCCACATGTACCACGTAGAAATCAACCTTTTGTGCATGCAACCACTAGGAAGAAGATACCCAAATCTTACACTATTTGGGGTCCTAAGAACACTAGCATTCATGATAAGGATATGTATGTGCAATCGTATATTCATGATATTATTTTGAATGATGATTATGTTGGGAAATTACGGTCCTCTTGTACTTGGTTTCCAAAGGGTTAGTTTCCGTTGACCTTTCTTTGCTTGGTACCATGAGTTTATTTTCATGTTATGGGTACCAAAGCATTTGTGTTACGAATTGATTTAATCTTTTGTTTGTATTTTGGTCTTTGATGCTCATGTTTGTTAGAAACTTAAATTCATATTGAATTTGATTTCCATTGCATGTTTATTAGTAAATCATTGTGTTTATGATTTTCATGTCTAAAATATTTAATATTTTTATGCAACACATGCTTTGGTTCATATTTATGTTTTGTTGCATGTGATTCATGTCATGCTTTTGGATTAATATACATGTTTTCTTTTGGTACATTTGGTACATGCATGTATATGGTTAAGATATTTATCAAGTGACATGATTACATTAGGATTTGGGTTACTCTTATTTGAATTTAGTATTTTAAATTTTTTGTCTAACCCATAGGATCCAAAAAAGTTTTTGGATACCAAACTTATGTTTTCTAGGTACAATCCACATTGGGATACCAACCCTACCAACTCATTGATTTGCAGAGACTTTCATTCAAATGGATTTGATGGTGCTTAAGTGATGCACCAAAGTAGGGGGAGCTTAATGTAGTAAGTATACTCTTACATTTGGTATCCATGTGTGTTGGATGCATGTAGATGTCACTTTGTGTTTGAGACTATCTCATGCATATCCGATGTTTGCATATTGTGTGTCTTGTATGTCATTCTTGTCTATGTATTTCACGTGTGTCAAATTTGACTGATGTGCATTGTGTATTCATAATCCTTACTCATATGTTTATTCAAGGATTATTTATAACATGTGGCCTAAAAATTTTCATGTTAGAATTAATGCTCATTTGCATGTTTCACACACAGGACACGCTTATATTTATGTTCCACTTCACAAGCGTGCATCCCAACTTCCTACTCATACCTCTACACAACCTCTACTTAAGAATCCCAAATCACTATCTTTTGGATTCCTAAGAATGTTTCTAGGCATGGTATGAACACACATATAGAATCGTATATTAGGATTGACATATTCTCATGCGACTCATATTGCGTTTCATTACTTGGGTACCATGCTTGTATGATTACTTTTTGTACCCATATATATGTGAGTTCGTCCTCTACTCCCAAGTTTGCATAGTTTGTATGATTGTGTGGGAGTATGACAGTTCGATTGCTATCATGTTATGTTCATCTATATGTCATTGCATTTCATTCGTATTATGTTTGTGCATATAGATTAGTAGATTTCTCTAACCCTTGGTGATTTATTATCAATTTGCACCTTCATATCTTGTTGATATGACAAAGGGAAAGAGAAATTTGTTTTTGAAAATTAATACTTTATGCTTCTCATGCACACTCTTTGTGGTATTACTTTTCATGCCTTCTTTCAATATGTGTTGTGCCATGAATGTTTATTTTGTGCACATATGCATATTAAACGAGGAATCTTTCTTGCACACACTTTTGTATTAGATGTGTGTATTCATAATGATAATTGCTTGTATAATGTATTGTGTCTAAATCATATGCATAGGAATTATTAGTATGATTTTCTAACTTCTAATGATTGAGATTTGTTAATTCCTTATATGTATGATTTTCGTGATTATAATAACTCTTATTAATGCATGTCATGCATTTCTATCGATGAGTGTTATTTACAATTGGTAAATGATTGGTTATTGGACTACTTGATTTTGTTCATTAACCTATTGGATCCAAAAAGTTTTTGGATACCACCAATTGTTGAATTGACAGATTGTTGTGCAAGATGCCTACCCTACACATTCCTTGGTTTACAAATGACGGATCAATTCAAAGGAAAGGATGGTGCATTGGAGATGCACACATATAGGGAGAGCTAAATGGTTGTAAGTATGTGTTTTGTACAATTGGTATTTTAATATATTGGTTGTGACTACCATGTTTACAATTGATATTTTAATATATTCGATTTGTATAATATAGCTTACTTCTTCATTAGCTCATTCTTGTCACACCCTCATGGAGATTGTTTGTTTATGTGACTACTGGTGGGACCGGAAATGTGCTCTCTCTCAATGCAAAAGTCCGTACAAGTAGTAAAATCTGGGAGTCCAGATGTCGAATCCACGGGAAGAAATCTGTTGCAACCACAATTCAAATCAAATAGAAATCTATCGGAAAGAAACTAACCACTTCACAAATGATGACGGTGATGGTGGTGTGAACACGTGAAAAATGCGAACAAAGAAAAATACGTGTACGAAAATACCTATAAAGAGTATGCACATGGTATGGGTTCGTTAGGATCGACGATTCGTATTAATTTGGTTGATGAATATATCACAATGAATTCTCTTTTTGAGAGCAATTCACCGGGAAAAATATCCAATATAACTCAATGAATTCTCCTTTTAGGAGCAATTCATCGGAAGATGCCCTTTTGGGGGTTCAAACAAAATATTCAAAAAGATCGTCGCTAAAGTTGTAATACGATATGAAACTCTCTTTTGGAGAGATCAAAACTACGGTATGAAACTCCCTTTTGGGGAGATCAAATCTCACCCTTTTGGGGCGATCATCAACTAAATTAATTCTTTTGGAATCTAAAAAAGTCGATTTACGAACAACGATTACAATTTTAGCGACGTTAAACGATTTAGCACAAGGAATTTCAACCAAATAAACACGAATAATATCCCCTAACTACTCCATACCAAGCACAACAGAGATTTAGCTACACATCATGCGAAAATAAACAAGTTTCATAACAAAATACTTCAAGTTCATAGCAAAATACGCTAGAATACACCAAAATAAGGAGTTTAAGTTAAGAATTCATCACCAAATATCTCTGAAAATACATCAAAACTCTCTGGAAATTAGAAACAAGCCTCTGGAATTTTACAGAATTTTTCAGAGGGGAAATACGGCTTCTAGAGCCTCCAATACGCCCAAAATACGCCCCAATCTGCTTGAATACGCTCAAAAAAACCTAAATACGCTTAAATATAAATCATTGCGGGTTTACTGTGCTATCGGGTTCAAAACCCGCATCAAAACCATACCCGAACGCATCTGGGCCGCTCATCCAGATCGGATCAAACTGTGGCCGTCCGATCAGCTTTCAAAAATGCGGGATTAAATAAGAGCTCGCCACGTGTCCTTGGATGCGGATCCTCCCGCTAGCATCCGCATCCGATTCTTCTCGCATCCGACTGCGGCTCGGGATAGTTCAGCACCGTTGGATCTGAGATCGACGCTCGGAAATTCGCCACGTCGCCGCTTAATTTCGCCGCTCGCTTCGTTGGTTTCGTTATGCTCCTGGCCGTCGGATCTCCATCGAACGGCCAATACGCGGCCGCGTGTCCCGCTCGCTTCAGATCTCGGAATAATGCGGGGATGAGGATGGCCGTTCGATCGGCATCGGAGGGCGCATAAGCGGCCACGTCGCTCTCTCGTCGGATGCCGTTGGATTTGATTTCAACGGGCGCGATTGAACCACGTCAACCCGTATTCGCTGTTAGCTGAGGCGCCTCGTCGTCCGTCTGATCTTGGATCGACGGATGATGTAACGCCGCGTGTCCCGTACTGAGGCGGGGAGTATACGACGGCGGCGTATTTTCGTATTTACGCCGTATTTAGGCCGTATTTCAGCCCTTTAATTGGTATTCTGCACTCAATAAATCACAGTAATTAGCACAGATCTCAGAAAAATACAAATAAATATTCGTTGGAATCGTGAGATCGAGACCAAGCTAGGAAAAATATAAAAAGTGCAGAAATACTTCGTTAATTGCTGTTTTATGCTCAAATAGTGTGTTTTCTCTAATAAATAAATGTGTAGAAAATACGTATGAATTAGAGAACAATGTAGCATCACATGAGCACAAAATTGGGCTAAATGGGGGGTTAAATATGTAATATTGAACCCGAATCACACCCCCCAACTAGCGATTTGCTAGTCTCTAGCAAAAAGAGCGGTAAATACGGATAGTTAATAAAACAATAAGTTCTTTCAAATTGCTCATGGCATGGCTCAATAATACGCATTCCAACATGATCTTAACCATCAATATACACATCCATGAACAAAATCAATCACATGATATTTTCTCTAATTTAGTATGAATAAATAACATGCAAGCATCGTTTTGCGCAAGCGAAAGTATAACACGTCGTTATATACTAGTTTTCGTGTTTCCAAGGAGTTGGCCTATCAAAACAATCATTCAAGATATGGGTATTGAAGTTACTTAGTATATTCACCATTTCTTTTCTTTTATTCGTTCCGCGTAACGCGCATCAAGCAACATTCGCAGAAAAAGGTATAACTTGGATCGCTCCATCAAATGAGTGAGTTTCCGGTCAATGGCTCCCAAATCAGACGATCATAGGGCATTAGGCCAAGAAGGACCCCTCGGACTGTACTACTCGAGCCAACCAAGTTATTTATTAGTGACATACTCATTCATCCATTTTTCATCATTCATTTTTTTTTTCATTCAAAATCTTTTCTTTTCTTTTCTTTCTTCATCTTTTTCTTTGTAAGCAACTCCAAACCCATCTTTGAATATAAACATTAATAACAGAGGCCAAAACCCTCTTCAACTTGAAAACTTTCTAATAAATCGTGTATACTTAAGATTTTTCATCACATTAGCATGCATGAAATATATTCAAACTATTTCGAGATATTAATCATGGAAATTGAGAATTTTCATGAATAGCATATTAACGGCAATTCCATGAAGGAAAAATAATCAACTCAGGCCATAAAAATTTTTAGAACACAATTAATGTATAATCATCCGTATTTGAGGCATATGAATGAGTTTTAAAATGATGAGATTTGGTGATTTATTCTTCTCAAAAAAAATCCTAAGGTCTCATACACACCCCCCAACTAAAGATGGACATTGTCCTCAATGTCGGAAGAGGTACGAGTTTATTGAAGCAAGCAACCTAGAAAGCATATAAAAACTACACTACTGGAAAGAACACACCGTGATCAAATGGTGGATCCCGAATCTTTGATGGTGGAGGAAGTTGTTCAATTTGCTCCTTGCGCTCCTCGGCGATTATTTTTCCTCCAAAAACTAATTTGGACCCCAGCAACACAACTCCAAGCATCTCTATAAGCTGTTTGTCAATGTCCTGCGAGAGATGAGTTATGTCAGTCCAAATTATTTTAAAATTACTCTCAATGAAAGTATTCCAAATGTAGTCGTCAAAATAAGTGAAAGAAATTAAAATAAGTTGACGACTACTCCCTGAAAGATTTGCACTACTCTCTGTACGATGCTCGATCAATGGAGAGAGGGATAAATGATTTTGGGACAAAACTGGAGGAGGGCATGGTTCTGACTCCATGGCGATAATCTCAAAACCCTTTTCCCTAGCTGTCTCCTCCTCTCGTTCATCCAAAATTGCTAGCTCGTCCTCTCTTTTGCACACACTTTCTGCCATGTGGATATTTATATTCATGTCCTCGCTCGGTATTCCTGCAATAGAAGATGAACTCGTATTAGATTCTTGAAATCGAGTTTCAAAAGCATTACCTTCTTCTAAGCAAGCGGCAATCAAATTAAGATTTTCAATGGATTTTTGAATCTGCCGACTCCGAGCAAGGAAATTCTCTTGGAATTGAAGGGATGTGGCCTCCTGTGTCTGAATAGTCTGGTAAGCTTCCTCTTTCAAGGGTTGCAAAGGTACGTCTACGCTTTGCTCTTCTTGATCGAGGCACGAAGGCTCCGTTGAATCGCTCTCTGAAGTCTCTTCCACGGTTTCTTCGTTTTCTTGCTGAGACTCCATGTATTCCCACGCCACTGTCGGCGTCATGCCTCCCAATAATTCCTGCAGCTGCGGTTGTAGTCCTTCTAGGAAGAACTCCATAAGTTCTTCATTTGTGAAACCATGCCGCGGATAGCTCGATACGATATTTGTGAACCTCCTCCAGGCCTGAAAGAAAGTTTCACAATCAGTTTGATTAAAATTTACAATCTTGAGCTTTTCTATTCTATGTTTTTGTGCATTTGCATACCGTGCATCATACAAGTTGTTCGTGCAATAGAAGTTCATATATTCCATTTTGAAATAAAATAAAATAAAATAATTAAAAAAAGTTTATGTACAGTAAAGTGGAAAGATCTCACCGAAGGTCCGCTAAATGAAATAAACCGTAGTCACAAACCATTCCTCCCCGGCAACGGCGCCAAAAACTTGGTGGGACCGGAAATGTGCTCTCTCTCAATGCAAAAGTCCGTACAAGTAGTAAAATCTGGGAGTCCAGATGTCGAATCCACGGGAAGAAATCTGTTGCAACCACAATTCAAATCAAATAGAAATCTATCGGAAAGAAACTAACCACTTCACAAATGATGACGGTGATGGTGGTGTGAACACGTGAAAAATGCGAACAAAGAAAAATACGTGTACGAAAATACCTATAAAGAGTATGCACATGGTATGGGTTCGTTAGGATCGACGATTCGTATTAATTTGGTTGATGAATATATCACAATGAATTCTCTTTTTGAGAGCAATTCACCGGGAAAAATATCCAATATAACTCAATGAATTCTCCTTTTAGGAGCAATTCATCGGAAGATGCCCTTTTGGGGGTTCAAACAAAATATTCAAAAAGATCGTCGCTAAAGTTGTAATACGATATGAAACTCTCTTTTGGAGAGATCAAAACTACGGTATGAAACTCCCTTTTGGGGAGATCAAATCTCACCCTTTTGGGGCGATCATCAACTAAATTAATTCTTTTGGAATCTAAAAAAGTCGATTTACGAACAACGATTACAATTTTAGCGACGTTAAACGATTTAGCACAAGGAATTTCAACCAAATAAACACGAATAATATCCCCTAACTACTCCATACCAAGCACAACAGAGATTTAGCTACACATCATGCGAAAATAAACAAGTTTCATAACAAAATACTTCAAGTTCATAGCAAAATACGCTAGAATACACCAAAATAAGGAGTTTAAGTTAAGAATTCATCACCAAATATCTCTGAAAATACATCAAAACTCTCTGGAAATTAGAAACAAGCCTCTGGAATTTTACAGAATTTTTCAGAGGGGAAATACGGCTTCTAGAGCCTCCAATACGCCCAAAATACGCCCCAATCTGCTTGAATACGCTCAAAAAAACCTAAATACGCTTAAATATAAATCATTGCGGGTTTACTGTGCTATCGGGTTCAAAACCCGCATCAAAACCATACCCGAACGCATCTGGGCCGCTCATCCAGATCGGATCAAACTGTGGCCGTCCGATCAGCTTTCAAAAATGCGGGATTAAATAAGAGCTCGCCACGTGTCCTTGGATGCGGATCCTCCCGCTAGCATCCGCATCCGATTCTTCTCGCATCCGACTGCGGCTCGGGATAGTTCAGCACCGTTGGATCTGAGATCGACGCTCGGAAATTCGCCACGTCGCCGCTTAATTTCGCCGCTCGCTTCGTTGGTTTCGTTATGCTCCTGGCCGTCGGATCTCCATCGAACGGCCAATACGCGGCCGCGTGTCCCGCTCGCTTCAGATCTCGGAATAATGCGGGGATGAGGATGGCCGTTCGATCGGCATCGGAGGGCGCATAAGCGGCCACGTCGCTCTCTCGTCGGATGCCGTTGGATTTGATTTCAACGGGCGCGATTGAACCACGTCAACCCGTATTCGCTGTTAGCTGAGGCGCCTCGTCGTCCGTCTGATCTTGGATCGACGGATGATGTAACGCCGCGTGTCCCGTACTGAGGCGGGGAGTATACGACGGCGGCGTATTTTCGTATTTACGCCGTATTTAGGCCGTATTTCAGCCCTTTAATTGGTATTCTGCACTCAATAAATCACAGTAATTAGCACAGATCTCAGAAAAATACAAATAAATATTCGTTGGAATCGTGAGATCGAGACCAAGCTAGGAAAAATATAAAAAGTGCAGAAATACTTCGTTAATTGCTGTTTTATGCTCAAATAGTGTGTTTTCTCTAATAAATAAATGTGTAGAAAATACGTATGAATTAGAGAACAATGTAGCATCACATGAGCACAAAATTGGGCTAAATGGGGGGTTAAATATGTAATATTGAACCCGAATCAACTACCATTGTTCATGTATGTCATATATGTCTTATTACGACTCATGTACCATGGTAGCTATAACATTCATTGTCACGGTCACTTTCCGACCGTACATATTTTAGCGTGTAGCCGTGTTTCGTGTGCGTTTTATGTATTTGATTTTAATACTATTTTCCGTAGCTCAGACGCGTGACCGGACCCAGTATTCATAATCCTCTCAGAGGCGCGATCGTCCTGATATTTTTTCCTTGAAATTTTGGCATCGAGCGACCAACCTGCAATAATAACTTCTTTTTAATAAAACGTTTTTTTATTTAAACATTTGAATTCACAGTTCTGTGCGTTCTCTAAAAGAAATCTTAGTTCCTTTTATAAAATTGGTTGTAAGTGCTGTGTTTTTTTAAAAGCCTAAACTAATAAATTATATCCTAGGATTTTATGCTGCTAGTTCAAGGAAGAGAAAGAAATAGAATCAAATATTTCCCATTTGTTAGCCCATCTCCACACGTTTTCCCCTCTCTCCTCCACGTGATGGCACCCTTGTACCCTATTTCCTTTATAAAATAATACCCTAGCCCTAGGGCCCTCTATTTATTTGAAAACCTAGGGTTATACTCATTTTTCTCACAGCAACCAAAACATAGCCGCCTCCCGTCATTTTTTTTCATCGCATTTTCCCCCAACGCCGCATAAACTTTTCCGTTCACGCAACTTGAAGCTCCAGCGCCGTACCTTAGTTCCCTCTCCGACTTCGCTCTTCCCCATCTCTCCCGACGTACCCCAGCTCATCGGCGGACCCCTCTCCGGCCAACCCCAGCGACCCCGCCGCCGGATTTCGATTTCCACGGTGCCCAGGCGCGCAACAGTTGTCTGCAGTGGCGCGCACTACAGCAACATCCCCGTGTCGCGCTGATCTCCGTCTAGCTCGTCGGACCTCCCTCCGAGCTTCCCTCCGGCGACAGCGGCGCACCAACGTCTCTCTCCTTCTCTGCACCATAGAACAGCAGTTTTTAAGGTTAGCCTTGTTTTTAATAATTGGATAATCTTATTTGGCTATAAACTGGGCTTATTAACTATTATTTAGTTTTAGTATTAGTTTCCCATATAAATTATGTGTTGATTGTTGTTATCAATATTGTTAGTGACTTTACAAATCCGTCGAGTATGATAAAAAAACACCATAAATTTCAGGGTGAAATCATGATATTAAGATTTTTAGTTAGATGTGTTGGTTGCAGTTGTGAGGGTTTCTATAGGGAACTTTTGATGTTTGTAGATCATCAGGTAGGTAGATGATATGCCTAGGATACTGTGCATATGAACCCAACTTGAGTTATCTCCTCTGTTATCACTTATTGCATGCAAAGGGTTTATTTCTTTATTTACTGTTGGATCTTAGTTGAAGGTTGTTAATGCTGAGTAGACTTCCTGTTAGGGTTTTATTAAATGGGTTTTATATGCTGTTGGTGTTAATGGAATGGGAAATGCAAGTTAGTAATTGGTGATTGCTTACTACAAGCTTTGCTATTAAACTTACAAGTTAATTCATATATATAACTAGGTGTGGGTGTTTAACAGTAAATGTTTGTTTAACAATATGTATACGCATTAGATACTCATAACAATTATAGGTGTTGACCAAGATGATATAGGTTAAATTGTTAAAAGTATTACATCTTAACCAATAAACTAGATTCCTAATGGTTCATGTAAGAAGCTAGATTTAAATGATTAAAACAGTGCCTTTTATTAATAAGATGATAGTTGCTAAAACCAGTTAGTTTTCTTTTAACTGATATAGAAATCTGATAACGCAGAAAACTTACGCACTTTCTGTACGGACTCGTCGACACCAAGAACTTCAGGATCAGGCAAGTGAAACTTGCCAACCTTTTTGTTTAGGCCATGTTTTTAGGCCACTCCCTTACTTTTAGCGTAAAAGAGATTAGGCAGTGAAAGGATAGCTGCCTAGACGCCCTTGATCTAGCTTGACAACGAAGCTAGATCCGTCACCCTGCCATGTCATTCATGCATTGATATCTGTCATGTTTAAATTCCTTATCTGTACGCACTTAAACTGTTATCTGCCATGCATTGCATCTTACATGTCATCCCAGTTGAATGTTGCATTCGTAGCACACGCTACAATACTTGTACAAATCCGTGTTTTCGTGTTACCGGCTAGGCACCCGTTATGCGGGCATAACCCTACGCCATCCGTGTTAAAAACACTTCCTGGCTCGTGATCCAGAAGCGAGCATTCCGTGTTCAGGGGTAATGCCCTGGCTCGACACACGTGGAGGGGTAGGGATAAACGGTCACTTGAGCGTAAGAGTTGGCCCGTACAGCCGCTCTAGCCAAAGGGCGGAATCTCTGTGCACGACGTGCTTACAATTCTTGTACTTGTCTTGTATTTGTTTACTTGCCATTCCATGTTACTTGCCATGCCATGTTACTTGCCATGCATGTTACTTGCCATGCCATGTTACTTGTCATGCTATAATCATGTCATACCTAAACTGCTGTTGTTCTCATTGCATAAATGCCATGTCATACTTTACTCTAGAACTGCTAGGTTGTTTTTACCTTCCTAGTTTCCTTGCACAAGTCTTGTAGACTTGCTGACATGTGCCCCTTCTCTTTGGGTGACACATGTTAGTTGCTGAGCCAGAGATTGCAGTTGAGGGTGACGAGTTCGTGGAGTTCGTGCCGATCCCGTGGTTGACGTTGAGTACGAGGATACCGGTGACCATTCTTAGTGATCCCTGCTGAGCTTCCGTTTGTTTAGGTTTTCAGTTAAGTTGTCGGTGCGTGGCACCTGTACTCTATTTTTGTGTACATTGTACTTTTGTTTGGCCATGCTGGGGCCTTAGATACTTTTCTCTTTAAGCCTGGTGGCTTTTCTGGATGTTGAAAATTAATATAATGGATATTCTGAGATTTGCTTTGTCTCATTTCCTTTTATAATTATCTTGTTTCGTATCACGTTGCAAGGATCTGCCAACTTATTGTTGATTGACGCTTATCGGGCTTGGAGCTTTGCAGCTTCAAGTCTGAGCGGACCTTCTCACGTCTCGCCTCCACATTTTTGGGAAACGGGGCGTGACAGGTTTTGTTGGTGGCCCATGCAGGTCCATCTTGCAACTGCAAATTATCGGAACAACGATAATAACTATGGAATGTCCATTAAATAAATTGCAGCATCCGAGTTATAGCCTTGAGTCTAGTAGCTTCCCTATGTCACTAGGTAGTAGGAAGACTTAGTTAGACGTCCGTGCTTACTAGTTAGAGACCCTTGATTATTAGTTAGCCTCCCTGCTAGGAGTTGATTTAGTCTTCATAGGAGTTACCTTAGCAGTCCCTGTCTAATTTTGACTAAGATAGACTCCTAGAATTCCTTGGTCGTTCGCTTGGGTTCATTGATTTCGGACCAAGCTGAACGCATTTCATTGTTGTCTAGCCCTTAGAGAGTCTTAGCGCTTAGTTCCCTAATCTTTAGTTGGTTGACTGTAGGAGTTTTTGTAGATTTTCTTGAGTCTTATCCTAGGCGTATGTATGTTTTGGTCATCCAACCATTTCCCTTGCCTCGATTTACGAGATCGCCTCATGACGATCGTCGTCAATTTTCGAACCTCTCCATTACGAACCTTGAATCTTCTGAAAGTTATCTTTCGATTTCCCTCATTAAAAGTTTTCGCTAAGTCTAAATTTCATTAAAAACCCTTTACGTATATACTTTAAAATTCTTCACTTTTTGATTGAGTCAAAATTCCTTATAGATTTTGAAGTCTATTGGTCGTAATTATAATTACTGTCTCGTAACCAATTTCTAAACGATATTTTTCGTATTTCGGTTTAAAGATTCTATTACTATTTTGAAAATTCGATATATCATTTTTTAAACTACGAGCTTCATCTTAATCGCTTAGCATACATATTTTAGAATACCTTTTCCAAGCTAAATAGAATTTCAATTATTTTTATATATATCAGTTCTAGGATTCGAGGTACTCGTACTTTAAGGTCTTTGTATAAATCAGTTTCTCCTTGGCAAATCCTGGTTCCTCTAAAAGTAGTTTCCATATTGATTAGTTTAAATTTTTTTTCCTAGCTTAAAGACTCTGAAAGCGTTTAACATGAGCTTAAATTCTTCAGTTAACTTAATTTCATTCTTTGAGTTTCAAGATTTTTACTGAAATTATATTAAAAGTACTGCCGTAAAACTTTTCCTAAACTGCGTCCTTAATGTTCATGTGAATGATTTACATCCCTCCTGAAAATTTTATATAAGCCAATAAACCATTTTCTCTTATTATGTCTATTTGACTCAAACTTGTTTCGAACAACCTATTTTACCGACTCCTAAATATTTTCCTAGGCGAAGGAGAACTCCAACCTTTTCAAATATGACCGTTTTATACTTTTAGTGTTTTTGGCTTATACTATTTATAACCTATTTCTGGTAACCTATGAGGGCAATATCTACATCCCCTTTTCTCTACCTAAACATTCACAATTGAGCCACTGTTTAACCTAACCAAGTTGTCTCCTTGTACTCGCCCTATCTGAACTCGTGCTTATCGATCCTTTCCCGTCACGCTTTCGACCCCGGTCCCCCTCTATTGCCTAGGCTTTAGTGTTCGTCAATGACTGTGTCAACCCAAATTTGTTAGTATTTGTGATGTTGTCGTGGTGCATGTACCTAAGTTGAGTATGTAGGCTTGAGTGAGTGTACCCCCTATAGTATAATAATGTTTGCCTATTGTGTGATATATACATACTCAGAGTTATTCATGATGTTATGAAATGGTATGTGTGTTAGTATTTATAGATATGTGCGAGGATAGCTATACCACTCTAGGGGCATCTATATGTATAAGGAATCTGTATGGGAATATCTAATAGGGTGTATGTAGTTAGAGATACTTATAATGGTTGGAATAATTTGGTTGATAAAACTATGTGAATGTTAGGTGTAATAATAATAGTTGTACGTATAGTTAAGTAAGTAGGCCTGTTATATGACCTGTATGTTAGTACGTGTGAGAGTGTGCTCATACGTAGATATGTATTGTGCTCAGACGTAATTAGTTATGTATTTACCGAATGAGTATATATGTGATATACATATGGTAGTGGGATTATAAATTGTTTGGTATTGTTTGCCTCTACGGGATGTTGTATGTTCGAGTGTATGCCTCGAGGTATACACGATTTTTGAATGTCGTAACTATGTATGTATAAGTAGATATATTAGTGTACTAGTTATAAGTAGAAGGATATGGTGTGAAAATATATGTTACATGTGTGTGACTATACGATGAATGCGTATGTATAGGGAGGGTATTATAATTATACGTGTGCCGATGTCTGTATTATTAATATGGCATGTAAAGTGATTTAATTATGTGAATGTGACCTGACTAAATATAGTGATTGATATTATAGTATGTAAGTGGTTATGTTGGTAGATGTATATATATTAGGGTATGGTATTGGTATAAGTATAACTATCGTGTTACGTATATAAAGTTTTCTGATATGCGTTTTGAGTCTCACTCAAGCTTGAGTGGGTATACTCTAAGTAAATTGTTATGTATGTCGGCGGTTGCATATAGTGATGTTTGATGTATATATAGTGATAGGAGTATTTGTGCCTGGTTGTGTTACGCACATGATTGTGGGTCGCTATGCCAGTATATAGTTATAGGTGTTGGTATTGTGGTATAGTTATTACTAAGGACTTGTCTGTGTGAACTTATGTGAGCTAGCTAAACTAGGTGTGTAGTTATGCCGGACGTATAATGGTATGATTGGTATATGTGAACGAAATATTAGCGTGTATGGGTGTGCACCAAGCACGGGTAAGTGTGTGCTTAGTTATAAGTATTGATGACTATGATATGTATGGCGTGTCGTGGGTATAATTATAGGGCCGTATGTGATGTGAAGATATGGTGAAATAAATTCATACATTTTGAATGACTATATATTGTGAAATTATAGTAGTGGTGAGCGTATATTAGACATAGTAAGACTTGTTTGAATATTGGTATGGTGCGACCATATGTGTCGATTGGTTTGGTATTGGATGTATACTAGGAAATATTAGGGAGTAATATACCCATGGTTGCTCGATGCATAGGTTAGCTATCTATACGTAGAGCGATGGTTGTATTTTGCTAGTGTGAGACTAATCTTATCTATGAGTGAGTATCTGAACTATTGTTTGTGCTATGTAAGTAGTAGCTATATAATGAATGTATATATATGATTGAAATACGTGTAGTAGTATGAATGACTATGATAGGTATACGAGTATAATGTGCATGAAAGAATAAATGTTAGTAGTGATAATGTTTGACTATCTAGTGCATATCTATATAAGCACTTGCAATGACTACCTCTGGTTTAAATTATGACGTGAAATGATTTGGGGTAGTTACTAGAGCGACTAGATATGTTAGGAAGTCCGAGGAAGGACTTCATTCATAAGGTGGGTAGGATGTCACGGCCACTTTCCGACCGTACATATTTTAGCGTGTAGCCGTGTTTCGTGTGCGTTTTGTGTATTTGATTTTAATACTATTTTCCGTAGCTCAGACGCGTGACCGGACCCAGTATTCATAATCCTCTCAGAGGCGCGATCGTCCTGATATTTTTTCCTTGAAATTTTGGCATCGAGCGACCAACCTGTAATAATAACTTCTTTTTAATAAAACGTTTTTTTATTTAAACATTTGAATTCACAGTTCTGTGCGTTCTCTAAAAGAAATCTTAGTTCCTTTTCTAAAATTGGTTGTAAGTGCTGTGTTTTTTTAAAAGCCTAAACTAATAAATTATATCCTAGGATTTTATGCTGCTAGTTCAAGGGAGAGAAAGAAATAGAATCAAATATTTCCCATTTGTTAGCCCATCTCCACACGTTTTCCCCTCTCTCCTCCACGTGATGGCACCCTTGTACCCTATTTCCTTTATAAAATAATACCCTAGCCCTAGGGCCCTCTATTTATTTGAAAACCTAGGGTTATACTCATTTTTCTCACAGCAACCAAAACATAGCCGCCTCCCGTCATTTTTTTTCATCGCATTTTCCCCCAGCGCCGCATAAACTTTTCCGTTCACGCAACTTGAAGCTCCAGCGCCGTACCTTAGTTCCCTCTCCGACTTCGCTCTTCCCCATCTCTCCCGACGTACCCCAGCTCATCGGCGGACCCCTCTCCGGCCAACCCCAGCGACCCCGCCGCCGGATTTCGATTTCCACGGTGCCCAGGCGCGCAACAGTTGTCTGCAGTGGCGCGCACTGCAGCAACATCCCCGTGTCGCGCTGATCTCTGTCTAGCTCGTCGGACCTCCCTCCGAGCTTCCCTCCGACGACAGCGGCGCACCAACGTCTCTCTCCTTCTCTGCACCATAGAACAGCAGTTTTTAAGGTTAGCCTTGTTTTTAATAATTGGATAATCTTATTTGGCTATAAACTGGGCTTATTAACTATTATTTAGTTTTAATATTAGTTTCCCATATAAATTATGTGTTGATTGTTGTTATCAATATTGTTAGTGACTTTACAAATCCGTCGAGTATGATAAAAAAATACCATAAATTTCAGGGTGAAATCATGATATTAAGATTTTTAGTTAGATGTGTTGGTTGCAGTTGTGAGGGTTTCTATAGGGAACTTTTGATGTTTGTAGATCATCAGGTAGGTAGATGATATGCCTAGGATACTGTGCATATGAACCCAACTTGAGTTATCTCCTCTGTTATCACTTATTGCATGCAAAGGGTTTATTTCTTTATTTACTGTTGGATCTTAGTTGAAGGTTGTTAATGCTGAGTAGACTTCCTGTTAGGGTTTTATTAAATGGGTTTTATATGCTGTTGGTGTTAATGGAATGGGAAATGCAAGTTAGTAATTGGTGATTGCTTACTACAAGCTTTGCTATTAAACTTACAAGTTAATTCATATATATAACTAGTTGTGGGTGTTTAACAGTAAATGTTTGTTTAACAATATGTATACGCATTAGATACTCATAACAATTATAGGTGTTGACCAAGATGATATAGGTTAAATTGTTAAAAGTATTACATCTTAACCAATAAACTAGATTCCTAATGGTTCATGTAAGAAGCTAGATTTAAATGATTAAAACAGTGCCTTTTATTAATAAGATGATAGTTGCTAAAACCAGTTAGTTTTCTTTTAACTGATATAGAAATCTGATAACGTAGAAAACTTACGCACTTTCTGTACGGACTCGTCGACACCAAGAACTTCAGGATCAGGCAAGTGAAACTTGCCAACCTTTTTGTTTAGGCCATGTTTTTAGGCCACTCCCTTGCTTTTAGCGTAAAAGAGATTAGGCAGTGAAAGGATAGCTGCCTAGACGCCCTTGATCTAGCTTGACAACGAAGCTAGATCCGTCACCCTACCATGTCATTCATGCATTGATATCTGTCATGTTTAAATTCCTTATCTGTACGCACTTAAACTGTTATCTGCCATGCATTGCATCTTACATGTCATCCCAGTTGAATGTTGCATTCGTAGCACACGCTACAATACTTGTACAAATCCGTGTTTTCGTGTTACCGGCTAGGCACCTGTTATGCGGGCATAACCCTACGCCATCCGTGTGAAAAACACTTCCTGGCTCGTGATCCAGAAGCGAGCATTCCGTGTTCAGGGGTAATGCCCTGGCTCGACACATGTGGAGGGGTAGGGATAAACGGTCACTTGAGCGTAAGAGTTGGCCCTTACAGCCGCTCTAGCCAAAGGGCAGAATCTCTGTGCACGACGTGCTTACAATTCTTGTACTTGTCTTGTACTTGTTTACTTGCCATGCCATGTTACTTGTCATGCTATAATCATGTCATACCTAAACTGCTGTTGTTCTCATTGCATAAATGCCATGTCATACTTTACTCTAGAACTGCTAGGTTGTTTTTACCTTCCTAGTTTCCTTGCACAAGTCTTGTAGACTTGCTGACATGTGCCCCTTCTCTTTGGGTGACACATGTTAGTTGCTGAGCCAGAGATTGCAGTTGAGGGTGACGAGTTCGTGGAGTTCGTGCCGATCCCGTGGTTGACGTTGAGTACGAGGATGCCGGTGACCATTCTTAGTGATCCCTGCTGAGCTTCCGTTTGTTTAGGTTTTCAGTTAAGTTGTCGGTGCGTGGCACCTGTACTCTATTTTTGTGTACCTTGTACTTTTGTTTGGCCATGCTGGGGCCTTAGATACTTTTCTCTTTAAGCCTGGTGGCTTTTCTGGATGTTGAAAATTAATATAATGGATATTCTGAGATTTGCTTTGTCTCATTTCCTTTTATAATTATCTTGTTTCGTATCGCGTTGCAAGGACCTGCCAACTTATTGTTGATTGACGTTTATCGGGCTTGGAGCTTTGCAGCTTCAAGTCTGAGCGGACCTTCTCACGTCTCGCCTCCACATTTTTGGGAAGCGGGGCGTGACATTCATATAATGAATTGGTTAGTAGTTTATTGATGTTCATGTCTTTGGAACACGTTGTCATTACACATCGCATTCCTCATATGCATGCTTCTTTGTGAAGATTGTTAAATATTATGGATATGATAACTGATGTGTATGCCATGCTTTTTGTTTATTAGATTGTATTAAGTATATTGATCTTAGAGTGTTGTTATTCGCACCACAGAAATTTATGAATACACCACACTACTTGATTCACCACACCTATAATTTTAACATCTGATGTTCGGATTTGGAGATCCGAACGGCTCTAATACTTTTATTCTTCCGTTTGGAATTGTAAAGCCGAACATTATAATAAAATATGTTTTGTGTTCGGATTTACACATGTATTGTATTAAGGCCGTTCGGATCTCCAAATCCGAACATCTGATGTTAAAATTATAGGTGTGGTGAATCAAGTAGTGTGTTGTATTCATAACTTTCTGTGGTGCGAATAACAACACTCTTGATCTTAAGTATATTAGATTGTTTTAAGTATGACATGGCATGCTATACTTCATCATGTTATACATAATTCATGCTATGAATAAGATTAATGATTTAGGATCTTTATGCATATGTGTTCATTATATCACCACACATCTCATACTTTTCTTATAGTTTGTATGACTATCTTTTTGAGACGTATTGATATGATTTGGGGTGATCAATGTTTGTTACTTGTCATTTTAATTACTTCATGACTGATGTTTAGCTATAATTTTATTCAAGAGATCTTTCATGTATATAGCTAAATCTTTCATGTATGATATTTTCACAAGTGACATAACACTCATGCATATTGGCTAGTGATCTTCTTGCTATATTTTTTGCATTGATTATCTCTCATCTCACGCTCATTTTTTATGATAAGTTAGAGATAATCTTTGCTATACACGATCATATAAGCTTTATATTTTGTTTGATGATATGTATATTCTGTCATAGATATTCTTCCATGAATATATCTTGATGCACTATGACTTCTTTGATGCTACCTCCGATTTTATTGTGCTTACACAAGTCTTTTTATTCTATTCGCACAATTGGTATGCATGCATGCGATGTTCATGATAACTTTGTTCGTTTATGTCCTACCTTGTGACTTTGAACGTAGACTATCTTCATGCCTTTGCTCAAAAGATGTTTTGTCACATTATACTTCATGTTGAATCCTTTGTGATAATTGAGCTAGGATGAGATCTTGTCTTTATTTGTTCACTTGGTTTCCTTCTCAAGTGATGTCATGATCTAGACATTATTTGCCTGATTTGCATATTTTGTTAGACTACAATTGATATCATCTTTACAATTGGCAGACTGTTTATATTGGATATCTTCTTTACATGCTCTTGCTTGATGCTAGTTTTGAGCTTGTGATATAGTGCTTATCTTCCTTATGCTCATGGCATTCCATGTTTATCTTTGACTCATTATGTGAGTATCTATTCTGGAATGCATGCTAGTACTTTGGTTCTTTTAAACATTGTTTCATTTAGTATCCTAGTGTGCTAAAATTGTGTATGCCATACGTTTGATGAAGTTTCTATCTCTATTTGGCATAACACTTTTGCATGATATAGATATCTATGTTTGCCCTCATCGCACACTTCACTTAGATTTGGTATGCCTACAATTGGTTTCTCATGCCATTATACTTAACTTATGTTATTATTTCATAACATAACTTTGTACACATGATTAAACATTTCCATAGTCATGTTTGGCATTCCATGCTTATCAATGCATTTTTTTATGTTTGGCTTAGATCTCGGTTTATAAATGATATTTCCACAATTGGTATCTGATCTTTACTTCGTCGCTCGACGATTATGTTGATTTGATAGCTTTGTTTGTATGAAAACATAGAATTGTTTTTCATGCACTCAAATTGCTAAAATTGTTAATCTATGTCATTGTGATGATTTTGATTCCACCATTATGTATTTAATCATGTCCATGTAATATGTCATGCTCATTGCTCAAGGATAGTCTATCACATTTTGCTTAATGATATAAATTTTGTGATAATTGAGTTTGTACTTGGCACTATTTGATCACTTGTTATTCCTTCACAAGTGATGTCGTGATTTTTGCATTGTTACTTTTCTAACACTGCTCACACTACTCTTTACATTTAGTATCTATTGTAATCTTTTATCGCATATGCTTATTGCTTATCTTCTTGTGATAATTGAGGGTAGTTGAGTTGTTATTGGATATATGCTCTTGTAATTGATATCTTTATTTTGATATCTAGTTTTCAATTGGTAACTTTACATTAGAGAACTTTACAATTGATATACCTTTATGTTTTCCACTCTATCGTTGCATTTGTTGTTTCTATACCCCCATATCTTTTTGTTAATGAAAAGGGGGAGAGAAATAAACAAGGATGTGCTTATTAAATGTTGAGTGTTAAACAATAACTTGAATCATATAGACTTTATGTATGATCGTTCATGTATATGATTCAGGGGGAGAATTGGTGATTACCTTGGTTTATATTGATTACATTATTTATATATTGGTAATCATGCTCATGTTTATGATGTGTATCACCTTTATGATTTGTATTGTGTACGCATAATATTTCTGGTCATTCATGCGATATGTACACAACCTCATGTGATACACACACTATTAACTGCTGAATGATGCTATTGATTATTGATATTAACTTGATTGGCATCATTGCAGGGGGAGTAAGTATATTTAATGCACAATTACTTGTTTTGTTTATATTTGGTTTGTCATCATCAAAAAGGGGGAGAATGTTGAGTATTGGACTCTCCACCTTAATTTTGATGATGATCAAACACAAATCATTGTGACTAACTCATGTGTTTGCAGTTAGCTATAAAGTCACCAATTAGATTCAAGAAGATCAAAAGTGACTACACGTGTTGATTCAAGTGGAGAACTTGGTAGATCAACAAAGGTGAAGCACTGGCTTGAAGAAATCAAAGGCTACCTCAAACCTCAAGCCAATGGCATCAACAAATGAAAGGAGATTCAATCCAAAGGGAAGATAGGAATGGTTGAGTCAAAAGCTTCGAAGACTATGACGTTGGAGATATTCAATTCATTCAACCAAAAGACTCGAGACCATGAAGAATTATGGAGATCGTCGCCAAAGTACTTTGCTCATCTCAAGCGACGTCCTAAGACTTCCTCAGAACGTGTGATCGTGCGCCTGAAGCTTCGTTGAAGGTCAAGGAGCATTATTGAAGTCAAGGGATTTAGAATCTTCATGTTGAAGCTTTGAAGACGGTTTGTCGTGTTTACTTTTATGTCTTCTAGCTTCGGTTTAGTAGAATGTTAAGCCTTGAGTAGTACTTGCCTAGAAATCTTCATTTCTATCATATCGTATCTCTAGGATTTCCTTAAAAGCCATCAAAATGTTTCTCGAAGTTTATCGCTTCTTTTCTCGGCTTCGTTTGCATCTTAGTTGGTTCAAGTAGAAGAACCAACCGACTAGATGACGATCTAGTCGGTTGGAAATTCTTCTTGAACCGACTAGACATCCTAGTTAAATTCAGCACATTCCCTGTTGATCAATTAGTCGGTCCAAGAAGGTTCACCGACCGACTAGATGACGATCTAGTCGGTTGAAAATCCTTCTCAGATCGATTAATTATCCTAATCATTTCAAGACTATTAGTTGACCTCTTAGTCGGTCTAAGAAGGCTCACCAACCGACTAGTTGTCCAACTAGTCGGTTGGGAATCCTTCTCAGACCAACTAGTTCTCCTAGTGAAATTCGACTTCTTTACTGTTGACTTCTTAGTCGGTCCAATAAGGTTCACCGACCGACTAATTGTCAAACTAGTCGGTTGATGTTTATTCTTAGACCGACTAGTTCTTCGTCTTCTGGATTTCACTATTTTTGCTGTCAACTTCTTAGTCGGTCCAAGAAGGCTCACCGACCGACTAGATGTCAATCTAGTCGGTTGATGTTTCTTTTTAGACTGACTAGTTCTTCTTCTTCAGCAATTCACTATCTTCGCTGTCTTCCTTCTAGTCGGTCCAAGAAGGTTCATCGACCGACTAGTTTCAAAACTAATCGGTCAGTGATCCTTCTTAGACCGATTAACTGCTTCAGAAATAGAGCCGTTGGGGCATTTAATGCCACGATTTTTGTGACAGTTTTCTCTCTTCTCTATATAAGTTTGAGTGCTTCAAACCTATAATCCAAGGCTGAAATTAGAGACATTTTTCATACCTAAGCGAAGAGCCATTCATTCTCATTTCTAAGCTCTCTCATCTCACAAGAATCTCTCTCTTACTCTTTGAGCACTAATTCCTCAAGAGAGATTCTCATTCTTTGTGAGCTACTCAAGCTAAGAGCTTGAATCCAAGTCACCAACTTCTCCCTAGCCATCTATTGCTGCTCATCTTGGTGGAGCTAGGGTTTGGTGATCTCATCTTCCTCAAAATCCATTCTTGCCCTATATTGGTAAGTATTTCTCAAGGCATAGGATTTTGTGGTAAGAAGTTTTATATTTCATTCTTTATACTTTATATTTGTTGTATACTCACGGTGGTGAGAGGATTGGCTTGATCCCAAGTTGTGGGAGTCAAGATTTCGTTTTGCTCTCGGTTTGTGAGAGTGTGCTTAATCCTTAGTTGTGGGATTAAGCTATTTGCGTTTTCCCGGGTTGTGGGATACACGGACATCGATTGTAGGTCGATTGCACTTGTGGGGTTTCCGCAAGTGGGCTAAAGGAAATCTCTAGCGGTTTGCTAGAGTATCCGGAGGGGATCCAGGTGTTGCTGGATTAGGGCACCGGTAACAAGTCGGTGAGACTTGGGTGGCACCGAACCAGGGTAGATTGCATGTTAGCTTTGCCTTGTTCCTTGTGATTGTTGTTCACTTCTTTCATTCAGCATTTGTTGGTTAATTAGGGTTTTATTTGGTGTAAATTCCTTATAATTCTATAAAACACTATTCACCCTCACTCTAGTGTTTATTCCTCATAGCACAGGGTCACTACACCATACTCAAAAAATACTAGTAACCAAGTAAACAAAAGAGGACATGGATGGTAATCTTCTTACAAAATATCCTTATAGTTTTCTTTCTATTGATCATGGACGTATCAAACATGGACGCATTGAAATTTTTTTCTGACCATATAGTTCTACAAGGATGAGAAACAGACCTGCACATTATGTAATCAGTTAGAAAGCTAGACAAAAACTAGTCCATTGCAAATTTGGTAGATATAGACGGAAAATGGAGCTCCTCTAAATCAAGTCACTGACATTGTGACCTAGCATGATAGCAGAGAGTTCAAAAATCGGTTCGCCAATATAGCATATAGTATACGTAAGTACTAGAGGCTCACATAATAAGTTTTCGAGGACAAAAAATGCATCATAATAAGTTTTCTCCACGAGATACATAATATAAAGGATAAACATTTACCAAAAGTGACAAAAATGTGTGAATGATCTGATTGTAAAATCTCTCTTAAAATTGACTCTAGAGTCTTTTTCTCCCATTGTTTGACCATTTCAAATAGAGATCATAGGTATACTACTCTTTTCAGTGCGACTGTAAATACATTTCACTCACCACTCATATTTTTAGTGATATTGCTGAGTCCATGGACACAAAATTCACGAATCTTTTGAAAGATTCCTGAATTACTTGAACACATCTCTCCAATCAAACAGTTTTGCATATTTTATGGCAATTCACTTTTTAAATGAAGCGTTCACAAATTTCACATGATTACTTTTGTGCATTTCACGAATTAAACAATGGCGTTCAGTGTTATTTCAGCAAAACTTTATAACCCACAAATTGCATGTGCCATGGTTTGAACCACTGACCCTTTGTATAATATTAAAATATCCAAACAGATAGGCTACACTATGATATTGTGTGTGATATTATACATTTTAAATATAAAAAGTTATATCTAAATATTTCCCAACCCAACCATTAGGCTACTATAATTTCAGATTAATAATATACATTTCAAATAAATGCTAAAATAGGAAAATTATATATAGTTCTAGTTCAGGTGATATTGAATTGCCAAACAATCTTGAATTTTCCAAATGCCTTCAACATTCCAAACCTCTAAAGTCCACCAAATTATTCCCAAACACCAGACAAGGTTGGGTCCAGTTTATTAGTAATCTATCATCTTTACACAACATGATTTTAGCATGGTTCATAACTAGACTTGAAGCTTGATGATACCTAGATAATAAACAATCCAAGCATGCAAATCGCTATAAGCCCAAATAACCAGAAAACAAAGGCAAAAAAGGGTGGTTCGAACGCTTCTAAAGCCAGAATAGGCTTAAAATTTCACACAAAATACAAACTTGGCCATAAAATGTTTCACTTTAGAGAATAACATAAATAGAGCTTGAGATAGACAAATGGCCATAAAATGTTTCACTTTAGAGAAAATCATAAACAGAGGTTGAGATAGACAAATGATTACAGGTTCATAACTGCAGGAAGTAAGTCAATAAGGTCTTGTTTTTTAAGACATCTTTTTTTCTACATCCATCAAATCATCCTCCCAAAGGAAATGTCAAACAACCAAACAAAATACCAAATATCTCCCAAAAAATTCCAACAAATGATTACAGATTACTATTTTAGATAAAAAAATAAACAAGTTTTCTAAGAAACCAGTCAAACAACCTGCCTTTCTGTGCATGGAATTTCCTCACACCCAAATTTAAAAAATAATACGTGAAAAAAGAATGGATGTAGGCATATACAGTATTTGCCAACATGGATTCTTGCAGATACTCCCCATCTATGTTCAGGCAAAAGTTGAACCCATTTTAAACACAAAACTTGAAAACAAACAAACAATAATGGAAGTCAAGTTGATTATATGAATCTAAAATTAAGAGGGCAACTATTACCATAAAGGTATAAATTACACCCATGGCACTGCATATTGTTAGAATCTTAAGGATCATCAAAATTTAAAACTTGTACACATGCTAATTACAAGATGGAATCAATTAGGATCAAATATTATGAGGTAGAATCATTTAGAAACGTACCTTCTTTCATTGCAGTTCATGTAAATTACAAGTTCATTACAGCTATTTGCAAAGGAGACTGCAGATACAGAAATGTAACTGACGTCCCCTCGTTGTGCGTGTTTGATGTGTGCAATAATATGATTGGGGGCGTGAGATTTAAATATTTGTAACCGCAAGCGCACGGTGTTGTAGTGTGGCTTGGGGGTCAAACTCAGGGAGGTGTGGATGTGCTTGTGTCAAGAAGGATCAAATTCACCCCATGGGCGAGCTAGCCCGAATCGGATAATGGGTTGTCACAGTAAATGGAATGCAAGGGGTAAACAATATAAAGGGAAAACCCGGGACTCTGGTTTCCACCTTATCGTGCGATTCTCACCGATACGGCCTATGGGTAGGATAACGATCAGAATTAGGGTCTAATGGTGAGACGTTGCCTCTGAAAGTGGTACCAGCGTCCCATGGGCCCGATATTCCGGTCGGTGCACAGGATGATACGCCGGACTTCCCGGGTTCGGTCAGTGGGCACTCCCGTGTCCATTAACACTGACCGACTCTGGGAGCACTAAGTTCGCAACGATAACTCCCAACGTCTCATCCTGCCGCTCCCGCACGCTAGGATTCGACGTCTACGCTAAGTGCGCGAGCTATGGCTAGGGAGTCAACCGCCAAGTTTATTCCCCTTGGCCCAACGGTCAAAGGCGGTCTTTTTCCCGCTGATGACAATAAAACACCCAGTGTAACCGGTAGATTCCTAATCCCTATGATTTCCTAGTCCTATGGACACATCGGGAAGAACCCACGAAGGGGTTTCCACCAAAATCCCAGATTTGGGAACTACTCACACATATTTAGTAAAAAGCGATCTAAATAGAAATCGACCGTAAAAATCATGATCAGGCGATTGAAAAGCAGTAAAAGCAATGCTAATAACACTATATTAAAGTTTGACAAAGATCGAAAAACTTACAAATATCTGCAAAATTACAACCGTCAAGAGAGAGAAAAAACAGTAAAAAATAACATCTCCCATTTCTGGAAAACCTAGGGGCCATATATATAGAATACGATATCACCCGATCGGGTGAAAAGTCACCCGATCGGGTGACCTGCTTCGTTTCTTCGACAGCTCAGAATAGGACTTCACCCGGTCACCACGGCACGGTCGGTTGAGGTTGAAGCTGATCGGTTGGATCTTCGTGCCGTCGGGTGAACCGGTCGATTGATCACTCCGTGTCACGGCTTCGGAGAATCGGCTACAGGTGAACCGATCGGGTGAAGGTCACCCGATCGGTTGGCATTCAGCATCAGAATTCCAGAGAGTTGGGGCGTTTAAACCGGTCACTGAACCGACCGGGTGACTTCTTGGCCGCTCCAACTTGTGTCCGGGTGGTGCACGCGTGCATCACCCGATCGGTTGGAAGTGACCAACCGGTCGGGTGAGGGGCTGAAAGATGCGATCTTCGTCGTTTGACCCCCTGGATCATGCGTGACTCCTCCCGTTACTCCGGGGACTCTTGATATCGTCGTTTTATGTCCCCTACGTCGGTAAACTCCTGCAAAATACAAAAAACACGGAAAAGTGAAAGAAAACAAGAAAACACGAGAAAACGAATATAAGACGGTAGAAAATACGGAAAAACACGGAAGAAAACGTGCGCAAATATATGAAATATAAACGCACGTCAGTAACATATAAAAAAATTAATGCAAAGGCATACAAATATCATCGGCCCTACTCAAACTCTGCAGTATCATCGGCCCTCGCAACAAACAGTGAATCATCATCTGGAAATACCACATCTGAAATTTGAGCTTGATTAATCTCGTTATCATATGGCAAGCTAGCATCCTCTTCACCCATATCGTATAAGTCTCTTGGTTTTACATGAATAGGAATACTCCATCCTTTATCAGCTTTGTCATCTACATAAAATACTAATTGAGCCTCAGCAACTTGAATGAATGGTTCATCATCCTCGTGATCGCCAGAGTGAATCAAGTGAGAGAAGTTTACTGATGTGAACCCAAATCATCTACTCTAATAAACCTGTGGTTCATGGTATTGGCCCATGCACACTTAAATACAGTTACATGAAAAATATCATGATAATTAAGCTCAATAATATCAACCAGTTTACCGTAATATGGTATTGTACCCTCTCTTCGCCTATTGTCACGTGTGCTTGCATAGCTCTTAGTTTCAAAGTTACAAAACACACCACTATTTTGAGTTTTCAAGTTCATCTCTCGCTCAACCGTTCGAAACTTGTACCCATTCACATTATAAGCAGTAAATTTTCTTGCTTGTCTCAATGGTCCTTGCGCACGTGCAAGAAGTTCCTTTGAAGTTTGATCTTTGGGATTATCATTAATCTATGAAAAAATTATAGACAACATCAATAGCTTGCAAAAAATTCCAATAATAGCCCCGCAATAAACAGAAATTCATACTCACGTGGATCTTAAATGCTTGGACAACGTTGCGATGGACTTCCTTCTCTATTTCATTGGAACTCAATTCCTTTTACGATTCCTCATTTTTGTTGTTGTGGTGCATCGAAACCGACTATACATTTAAAGATGAAAACATCAACATGATTTGTCACAATCTACTATAATAAAAATAAAATAGATCAATGTCTTACTTACCTAATAAAATCTTCTACTTGAGGACAATTAATCAATATGTGGCGATGTGCTTGCAGGAGCTTTATGTCACTTAATCTAACAAGTGTACCGTCTCCAACTGGTTTACTCAATGGAGGAAACATGGTTAAACTTGCTTCAGGAAGCATATGGTCATCATCCATGCGCTCCCTGCGATTGAATCTAGTCTCAATGTCATCCTCTAAGTAACTCGAACAAAAGGTCATACATTCTTCAGAAAGCCATCTCTCAGCAATCGAGCCTTCAGGTTGGGCTCTATTGCGAACAAATTGTTTCAATTTTTCTAAAAACCTACATTCATATTAATGGATAAGTGTTTAAACCAGTAATTAAACCAAAAAAATCAATGATTTGCAAATGAAACATACCTTTCCATAGGATACATCCATCGATAATGTACATGACCTCCAAGTATAACTTCATCAATCAAATGAATTGTTAGATGCACTATAAATGTGAAGAATGACAGTGGAAACAACATCTCCATATGACACAAGGTCAGTGCAATTCGGTCTTGATGTTTGATCAATTCAGCAGGATTGACAACCTTAGAACACAACTGTTTAAAGAAGTAACCTAAATCAACCAACACAGAAGACACCGCACGAGGTAAAATGTTCCTAATAGCCAAATGCAACAATTCCTGCATAAGGATGTGTGAATCATGGCTCTTCAATCCAAATACTCTACGTTGCACAAGGTCAATGCATCTAGAAAAATCACTTGAGTAACCATCTGGCACAATGACACATTTCAAAGTCTCAAGGAATGTGTCAATATCTTGCCTTTTCATTGTGAACAACGCTGCTGGACAAGATTCTCCATCCTCTTTTGGCCAGAGTTCCTTTTTAATACCCAAATTTTGCAAGTCTTTTCGAGCCTCTAAATGATCTTTCCTTTTTTCCTCTGTCATTTATTAATGTGAATAACACATTATCACATACATTGTTCTTAATATGCATCACATCAAGATTGTGACGTAATAAATTAGACTCCCAATATGGAAGTTGGAAAAATATACTTCTCTATTTCCATTGGTTTGAAACTTGATCAACGTTTGCTCTCTTCCGCGTGCCGCTTTTAGTAGTACTACTAGTTGATGAACGTTTTCCAAAGGAAAACCCTATATTCTCCGTTTGATTCAAAATCTCTGACCCAGATAACATTGTAGGCGGATCCCTATCTTCTATACGTCCATCAAAACGAAGACGATTCAACCGGAACTTGTGGCCTTGCCTCAAAAATCGGCGATGACCCATGAAACACCACTTCCTACTACAACCCAAATAAAGAGGGATTTGATCAAAATTACACGAGGGACAAGCATGACCAGTATGTGTATTCCAACCTGAAATATTTCCAAGCCCTGGGAAGTCACTAATAGTCCACAATAGAGCTGCCTTCAGAACAAACACCTCATTTTTATATGCATCATATGTCTCCACCCCTTTTCCCACAATTCTTTCAACTCAGCAATTAAAGGTTGCAAATAGATATCAATATTGTTTCCAGGCATTTTCTTTCCAGGAATCAACATAGAAACAATGAATTCAGTTGACCTCATGCACTTCCACGGGGGACTATTGTATGGGATCAAAATAACTTGCCAAATACTATAACTTGTGCTTAAATTCCCAAATGGATTGAAACCGTCAGGAGCTAATGCAAGTCAAACATTACGTTCCTCAGAAGCAAATTCAGTATGCATGGAATCAAAATGTTTCCAAGCTTCAGAATCCCTTGGATGTCTCATCATATCATCAACACTCGGTTCACTTGAGTGCCACCGCATACTCTCATCAGTTTTAGAAGACATAAACAATCTTTGTAATCTAGATTTTAGGGGAAAGTAGCGCAATACCTTGACATGCAGTTTCTTCTTCTTAGAGTTTTTATTCCATCTAGACACCCCACATTCTTTGCAATTTTCTCTATCCGCATCCGGCCCCCAATATAGCATGCAATCATTAGGACATGCATGTATTTTTTCATACTTAAGACCAAGTTTGTTAATGATCTTCTTCGCATCATAATTAGATGGAGGGATGTTTGCATATGGAAACGCATCATGCAACAATTTAAAAACCATATCCGTAGCCTTGTGACTAACACCACACACACACTTGATGTGATATAACTTGATTAGAATTGAGAGTTTCGAGAACTTGGTGCATCCATCGTATAATGGTTGTTCATTATCTTTCAGCAAGTCATAAAACTCTTTGGCATTACCACCACTTGATTCTCTATTCGTGTTTGACATCCCTGTGTCTCCATCAACAACTGATTCAGTCGTCTCTTGACTATTCAATCCACATCTAAAGGCATCATATACCATTTCTTGTATCGAATCAGCTGCTGGGGGAAATGTATCCCTTCTAAGATGCGAGCCTGGAGCCACTCGTTCGACATTACTAGCTGTTTCCATCTCTCCATGTGAATCCCAAAAGGTGTAATTTCTAGGGAAATGGGCGAGGAGTAAATGTTCAAAGCATTCGTCCCTTGTGCCAGACTTTAAAAATGTGTAATGTTCACATGGACACAAAATTTTCCCACGAATAGCCTTATGCTCAAAAGCAAAATCCAAGAATGCATTCACTCCTGCTACGTATTTGATACGTCTATTTTGCGGAGGCCCAACAGCATGGGCCCAAAGGCGCAGCCTACTACGCGAAATCATGGGGGGTCCAAGCCCACCCAACGAAGCCCATGAGAGGACCCCGAACATCGATCCGGCCCGACCCCGGAAACGCGCGAGTCACTCGCCCACACCCGCGATAACCGTTCCCCCAGGCCCGCTACCACTTAATGGCCGTTATGGGGAGGTGCTGGCATGGCGCGGGGAGCGGCGATGGGGAGGCGGATTGAGGGGGCACGATTGGGGGCGGACGAGGGACGTGAGTCATGGGTGGTCGCGACGAGAGGCCTATAAAAGGGCTAGGAGGACGACTGGACAAGGGACAGCATCTCAGGTAACAAAACCTAAGGTTCTCCATCAACGACCTAGTTCCCCCACTTCATCTCCTTCCCCCCGCTCGCGCCGGAGGATGTCGTTTCGATCTCCTCTCGAGTCGAACCGTCCCCGCCGAGCCTCCTCTTTCAGATTGTCATCTGACTTAGGCATCAGAGGGGATTTGGCCGGAACCAAGGTCCGGCCTCCCTGACGAGTGTTCTCGTCTGTTCAGGAAGACGTTAGATCCAAGTGCCGAAGCTTTCCTTCGACACCAGGCGAACGCCATCAAGCATCAGCCAAGGCATCGAGGCCACCCCTCGATGCCAAGAGAGACTGATGCCGAGCGCATCCATCCGAGCCGAGGCTTCCCCTCAGCTCCACGTCGGCCGCGCATCAAGCGGGACGACCGAGGCTGCCCCTCGTCGTCCGACCGTCCGAGGCCGAGCGCATCCATCCGAGCCGAGGCTTCCCCTCAGCTTCGCGTCAGTCGCGCGTCAAGCCAAGGCGCCGAGGCTTCCCCTCGTCGTCCGACCGTCCGAGGCCGAGCACCTCATACCGGGCCGAGGCTTCCCCTCAGCCCCCAGAGGCCGAGGATCCAGACCCGGCCCAGCTGACGTGCCCTGCGTCGACTGCATCACCGATTCGCGTCGCGTCTACACGCACTCGAAGCACCCGAGGGTCCGTAATCGGCCCCTTGACCACGTTGACCGGGCAGTCCACGGTCAACGATATTGTAGTGAGAAAACACTCTGAAACATCTGGCGCCGTCTGTGGGAACGAACTATCCCACGAAAAAACAAACCACACTTGCAATGGCACGCGCCTGCAACGGGAAGAGACGCATGCCCCCCATCCCGGAGGAGGGAAATGGCGCACCCAACTGCAACCTTGAGGGCGCACCCAACGACAATCACCACGCCCCCCTCAGCCGAAGAGACTGGCGAGACCGAGCTGGCCACGCAGGAGTAACTCCGTGCCCTGGCCCAAGAGACCAACGCGAACATTCAGACGCTGGTCGCGACGGTGCAGCAGCTCATCGGTACCGCGCCAGCCAACAGAGACGTGTTGGGCGACGGCCATCGCTGGGAGGGGGGCCCACCGCTCCTGCGGTCCGTTGTGGTCGCTGACCACGGAAACCGAAGACCGAACACGGAGCGTCGGTTCACACTACCCGGCTTCCACCAGGCGAGATCGCGCACCTCCTCCTCTCATCGCGAAAGGAGCAGGAGGGGTACCGAATACACGGGGGACGAATCGGTGACCGCGTCGTCTCGTCGGCCACGGTCACCCCACCGCAGAATAAGTGGTCGGCACCACTCGAGGGACCGATCACGGCTAAGCGGAAGCTCCCGCTGGAGGAGCCGGGAACACCGGACCAGCCCCGCTCCCAGTGTGGCGAGGGCCGTTGAGCCAGCCCAACCAGCGCCTGTGCCACCTCCACAACCGAACGAGCCTGAGGTAGGCGGATGTCGGACCCCTGGAGGCATCCACGGAGACTGGTGCCCCCTGTCGTGGAGAATAACCGACGCGCGGGTCCCCTCTCGATTCAAGATCCCGACGCTAGGGAAATACGACGGGATAGGGGATCCAGGAAACCATGTGATGGACTACGAGGGGGAAATGTCCTTCCAGGGAGCCGATGATACCCTGCTCTGCAGGGGCTTTTATTCGACCCTCCGGGGAGCAGCGAGAACTTGGTACCGCAGCCTGCCCAGCCGCTCCATTGACAGCTTCGAGGAACTCACCCAGCTGTTCTGCAAACAGTTCATGGCAGGGCGACAGGTAATGCCTGATGCTGAACATTTGTTTAACATAGTGCAGGGCCCGACCAAGCCGCTCCGATAATTTATGCGCCGCTTCAACGCTGAGCGGCTGAACGTAAACAGCCCTCCCGACCTCGTTGTCCAAACGGCCCTAAAGAAAGGGCTGCGTCATAGAGGCTTGAAGAAATCTCTGCACAATGATCCCCCGAAAGATCTCGCTGGGATCATGGCGAGGGCCGAGCGCTTCATGTTGACCGAGGAGACCTTGGCCATCGAGGCAGGAAAGGCCAGACGATGGACCAAGCACGGCGATAGCGAGCGCCGTAGCCCCGAAGGGTACCGGGCAGAGAAGAGGGCGAGAAACAAGCAGCGGAGGGAGGATACGAGGGACGCCACCCCGGACGTCGTCCTCACTCAAGTGCAGAAGGAAGAGCGCGCTGATCGCCCCCCGCCGAAGGTAAAGAGAGGGGGGAAAATGGGGAAAAGTATTGCCAGTACCACAAAGACAACGGCCACGACACTGAAGACTGCTGGCACCTAAAGAAGGACATCGAGAAGCTGATGAGCCGAGGGAACGCAAGGAACTTTACCGACGACCCGGCCCACGGAGAAGGAACATCCAAACAGCCGGACAAAGGAAAGAAGGTCAACGCCGTCCAAGGACCCCTCCACATCATAGAGTGAGCGGGCGAGGCCCCCCAGTCACCGCCTAGTCGGGAGGAGATTATCTAGGTTCACATCCCCCCGTCTAGCCTTATTTCCTTTTTTCCTCCATATGCCATTTCTCCTCCTCCAAGCCAATTTCAAACCCCTCCTAAAGCATCTACTCCGGTCCAGCAACCACAATCTCCCTTCGTTGGCGGGCCTAGTCCACGGGAACGAGAATCTCTGATCTATCTCTTAGAGTAAATCAATTTGCTCTTGGTTCGTTCCGCCATCCCACCTGGGGAGTGCCTTTTATAAGTCGAATACCAATCTTTGTGAAATTCTGCCATTCTTCCCTGTCAAGGCCTGTTCCATGTCGAGTAGTTAGTCTCTAGGATTAGTTAGTTCTATTTCTCGATGGGGCAGGGGAGTAAATAATGGAGACTAAAAAAACGATTTAAGGTGGAGCGCAGGCCGCGAGCCCGCCTCAAGCTCCAGATTTGTGGAGAGGGCATGCCCATTCTATATTTTCTCCCTGGTTGGTGGAGGATCCTCTTCTTTAATAAAGGATATGTGCTCGAGCCTTCATCACCGCTGCTTTGGCGACCCGACTGAACGAATGCGGTGACGCAAGGTCCCGTACTTTAGTATGGTCGAGATCTGGCTTCCGAGCGAGAACGAGAAAGAGGCAGATGATCGGTCTTGAGACAGCCCCCCATCCCTTCATCTGTTACGAATCCGAATACTGAATTCCTATCGATAGTGATGCAGAGGGGTTCAAAAAGAAGTTAGTTGTAGGGAACCTGATGTTAGCCCCACTAAATCTCTCAAACCACGCTCTGGGAGACTGTTTGAGACCGTAGATGGCTTTCCTGAGTTTGCACACGCATCGGGATTCGTTTCGTTCTCCCGCTACTAGAGGGACTTGAACCCTCACGATTTCTAAAGTCGACGGGCCTCGCTCCGAAACAAAGAAAAAGGTGCGTGCGAGGCGTGGGCCACAGGTCGCACATAAGCCACCGGGTCGCACGACAGAAGAACACCCAACATAAAGAAGCACACTCCTCCAACGCACTGTACGGCAAACAAGCTCCGCTTTGGAACGAAGAATTTGAGGAATTTTCTATTGATCTTGCTAGTGGACTGACAGAGCGAGCTGCAAAGGTAGCTATTGCTGCTTGCTGGGAAAATTCAGATCTGTAGTCGAGTCGAGAACGAGCCTGTCGTCGACGTAGACCTCCATGGTTCGGCATGTCCCCCATCAATAAAGTGAGGGCTTTCTGTCCATTTTTCCCTCTCTAGGATCGTGACGGGATCGAGAGAGAAAGTCAACGACGGAACCCTGGGCTCTGTAGCCAACCCAACGCGACCTGTGACCCTAGAGGGCTGAAGAGTGAGACCTCTCATTTTATTGATTCAAAAACTATGGGGGAGACTACAGTAGCTCTCACTGAGACTATCTACGAAAAAGGGGGCTTTGTTTGGAAGAAGCACAAGTACTGTCTTCATCTTTCTTCTAGCTTTTCGTTCTGTCTCGGCCAATCGTCGGAATGTGTACGAGATAACCGTCACAGGGATTCATTTCATTCGTTGAACGGCTATTCAATAGGCTTGGGGCGTCGGATTGGCAATTGAATCATGAGCCGGGATCATTAAGAGCAGGGACCCTCCCATAGGAAGTTGCTTCTTGGAATGCCGTCGGGGCCTTGTGCAGTAAACCCCCTACGGGCGGTCCTCCGTAAGGATCTCGGACGACCCACCAAAGCACGAAAGCGGATTTGCCTCAACAAGTCGTGTAGGAATCCTAAAATGCGTCTCTCCACCACTTGACGTGGGGGCTTTCTCTCGTCGACCAGAGCAAGCAATAGATCTTTCTCTTCCTGCTGAGCCACCTTTCTCCTCGGTCCACAGAGCGAACAGGATTAGATACCCTGGTAGTCCATGCTTTGCATTTGACATTCGTTGGGATTCCCTCTGCGTTGTCCAAACCTCCGTTTTGGGCTGGTCGTTTGTTTTAGACCGATCATTGGAGTAGTAAACTTACCCTTCCGGTAGGGTGTCCTATCGGCTACCTCTCTAACTACCGGAAGTGGTGGACAATTAGACATCCAACCCGTAATCGCAACGACATGTATTTAACCAGAAAATCGATTATGCTCCGGGAGTCCGGTTCTCCTTTCGGAAAGCACCGCTCACTCAAGATGTCTTGGTCTGTACTAGTCCAATAGGACCTTTAAGAGTACAAATGCACTCCTTTTTCCTTTTCTTCATCTCCTACAGAGTCAACATTTCGCTAAGGCTGCATAAGAGTGAAGACCGCCACCTCACCGGATGGGGGGTCAATCAAAACTGGTCCTGAGCCGAGGAGCTTCACCCTCGCTGACCGACTCCACCGCTCGTAAGTCTGGGGGCAATTCCCCCAGCCCGTGCAGACGCCGACCGGTCCTAAGCCGAGGAGCTTCACCCTCGCTGACCGACTCCACCGCTCGTAAGTCTGGGGGCAATTCCCCTGGCCCGCGCAGACGCCGACCGGTCCTAAGCCGAGGAGCTTCACCCTCGCCGACCGAATCGCTCGTAAGTCTGGGGGAAATTCCCCCAGCCAGTGCAGACGCCGACCGGTCCTAAGCCAAGGAGCTTCACCCTCGCCGACCAAATCGCTCGTAAGTCTGGGGGCAATTCCCCCAGCCAGCGCAGACGCCGACCGGTCCTAAGCCGAGGAGCCTCACCCTCGCCGACCAAATCGCTCGTAAGTCTGGGGGCAGTTCCCCCAGCCGGCGCAGACGCCGACTGGTCCTAAGCCGAGGGGCTTCTCCCTCGCTGACCTACTCCATTGCTCATAAGACTAAGAGCAACCCCCAGCCAATAAGGACGTCTCCCAACTTGACCACTCGAGGGACTAGGGGCGACCCCCCGGAGGAAGGAGGCGAGCGACCACCATCAGCAGAGGAGCCGAAGTCACAGCAACAAAGCAAAATGCGCGGAGAATTCAAGTAGGTCAATTCTATTTCCAGCAGTTAACCGAGGTACAAAAGTGTGTCTTTTTACAGGAAATTCGAAGTGGAGGAACCACCTTACAAATAATTCACTCTCGGCAAACAACAAAACTCGTCACCCACGAAAGCTAGGGTGACGCCGGCAGAGCAAAATTTGTCGACCAAGAACACAAAATTGCTGGCCTAAATGAACATCCTTGCAATCAGCAATTGTTCGCCTCGAAGCAGAGAACCGGTAAAGATGCCAATGGAGATTGCGAGGTCAGGGATCCATTTCAAGTAGGCTGGGCCAAAGCGAAGCGGATGCTGAAAAATTTGAGGATAAAAACAAGGGTGATAGGCCGGGAAGGACGACCTAGGGGACCCGGGCTCGGGAGGACACATCCTCAGGCGCCTCCCCCTCCTCGGAGCGAAGGGGATCGGCAGACGGAAGGGCTTGCAGGACGCGCTCCGCACAATCCCGGAAGGAGGACTGGATGACTTCGACGATCCGGGGGCCAATAAGGTCTTCATATTTGCCGAAGGCCTCCCTGAGGACCTCGAAGATCCTCTCCCCCAGAGTCCCGACGCCGCTCCTCTCCACCTTATCCGCGAACCGCACCGCCTGACGCCGATCCGACAGTTCCCTTTGGAGCTCCTCCCTCTCCAGGCGGAACGACTCCGCCGCTTCCCCGGCCGACCGCCGAGCGTCCTCCAACTCTCCTTGGAGATCGGCCACTCGTCCCTCTAGCTCGGCCACCCGGAGCTTGAGTTGCCGAGACTCCATCTGGGCCGCCACCGCAGCTACCTCCGCCGCCCCAGCCCGCTCGTGGTCCTTCGCAGAGGACTCCTCCAGCTCCCTCAAACGGACAGCTCGACGCTGCGACTCGACAGCGAGTGTTGAACCCTGAACGACAAGACATGAGCCAAGAAGAGAGCGAAGGAAAGAAAGGGACAACGGGATAGCCAGACCTGCTGAAGGATCCATACCAAGGTGTCCGACACCTTGTCGGCGGGGGCCCTCTCAAGGAGACTACGGTCCCGTTGGAGGACGGAGCACTCGGCCAACTGCTGAGCCAAGGCTCGGTCGACAAACACCGAATCCCCGGGGGTGACCTCGAGGGAGGCCGAGCTGCTCGCCAACAGGGCACCGATTCCCGATAATGGGGGCGGAGACGCTGCGACGGGGGTGGTCGTCAGGGTCACTGGAAGATCCTCGGCGACCACCGCCGGGGGCACGGAGCACACCGGACTGGAGGGATCCACGCCCTCCTTCCTCCTCTTCCCTCCGCGAGGCTCGACAGGCGCCGAAGGGGAGCGCTTCCGCCTCGTGCCACCTCCACCCTCGGGGACAAGAGGGGCACGCCAAGCGCAAGAGGAGCTGCACCGGACCCATCGTTACCCCCGCCACTTGGGCCGGTGGGACGGATCCGGCCCTTGCGACCCCCCGGGGAGGAGACTACCAGAAGAAGAGGCGGGAGGCGCGGTCGCCACCTTGCCCACGGTGGGCTCGGCTCGGCGCACCTCCTCCTCAACGGTCCGCCGAGGTGCCCTTCCCGAGGTGCTGCCTCGGCTCCGAGCGGCCCCACGCCGAATCAGCTCATCAACGTTGCGGGTGAACTCGCGACCAGCCATTCCTGCAAGCGAAACCAAAATCAGGGTAAGCCACGGGGCAATCCAGGACTGAAAAAGCGACCTACCCGGAGACCACAAGACTGTAATTTTAGCCTGTAAGGATCAATACACTAGAGGGGGGTGAATAGTGTATATTAAAAAAAATGTCGCAAATAAAATGTTAGTAATATTTGCAAAGATGGCACAGAAATAAAAAGACAAGTACTGAAATTAAATCAATCGCAAACACAGAGATTTATCCTGGTTCGGATCCTTGTGATCCTACTCCAGTCCTCTACCCCGTAGAGATTTTCAATCCACTATAATCACTTGCCCCGCAAGCACCAACTTACAAAAATGGCGACACTCCCCGTGTCCCAAACTTTGTACAATCTCTAACAGAGATTCAAACCTGTAAAATAATGAAATAGAAAAACACCTATAGCCTTGTTATAAATTTCAGAGAATGAATTCAAGGATGGTGTTTTAGAAGAAGAACTTCAAGATGTAAAAGATATGTAATGAAGCGCAACACTTGAAGTTCTCTGGTTCATAAAAGAAGAGAGAGAGATCAATCGATTTCTTCTTCAATTATGAACACAAACAACTTTCCAAAATGATGTTGAAAAACCAAGTTCTTCCGTTCTTAAACGAAGAAGGAAATCTAATGATTTCTTCTTACAAATAAGAAAAGAACAACTAATGGCCTAAAGCTTTAGAAAAGAGAAGACTTGATTCCAACAAATAAGAGAGTAAAGAAGAGGAAAGTGTGTGAATGAAAAGAGAGGGTCTACCCCTTTATTTATAGTGTTTAGGGACGGTTGGGGACTGTAGTTAACGTTGGAAAACGGGCAGGAACCGTCCCTGAAAATTTGGGATCAAAACGGCTAGTTTTGAAATTGGTCGACCAAAATGACCACATTGGTCGACCAAAATTTAGAGAGAGAATTTCGACCGTTGGAGGACATTTCTAGAATCTACACGGTTAGGGGAGTTTGCACATGCAATCCCATAACCAAATTCGAAGGTTTAAAATTGGTCGACCAAAATGGGGTTATTGGCTGCCAATTTTCAAAGTTGCGAATTTTCGAAATTGGGAAGTGTAGATCTCTGAGGAATGGAACCTAGATGACTAAGATATATTATCACAAGGCTTTGTGACTCTAATAAAGTAAATTTTTACATAGATTACATAAAGCCGTAGATAGGACTGCATCTGCAACTGAATCTGAGAAGCTTCTTTGCAGGAGATCCTTATCAAGTGATTATATATCCAAGTCGTGGATTAGGTGCCTTTGTCTTTCCAGCTTCATGATTGATATATCTGATTGAGTATGCATGAAGATATCTGATTTGTGTGGAACTCAGCATAGATATGTATCTGCATACATAGAGTTAGTAGCATTGAATGTGTTTGTCATATCAAAACCATATGGGAATAGAAATATGGAATTATGAAATTCCAACATTCTCCCCCTTTTTGATGATGACAAACATGAAAAAATATATATTGTTAAAATTGAACATATCAACATATCAGATATACTCCCCCTGAATATGTGGAGTTAGTGAAAACTCCCCCGGAGTAGATGAAATATATTCTCCCCCTTTGGAATTCTCAAAAAGAGGGAAATAAGAGTTAGTGAAAAAATAAGTTAGATAACATTAGTAAATAAAAATGGCTGTAAAAGGAGTATATAGCCCATTGAAAAATTGAACATAATTTGGCCAGTGTTTGAAAATGAGTTGTAGGCCAAAAATAGTATGTAGGCCGAATAGAATATAGTTGAATAGGGTGAAGGCCAAGTAAAAAAAATAAAGGGCAAAGCATTAAAAAATATTAGTGAGAAGGCCACAGTGAGGTATGATAAAACAAAGTTGCAGATCATAAAAAAATATGTGTGTAGGCCTAAAAAGGGAAGGCCAGTGTGTAGTGGGCCATAAACTAAAATATATATAAATTAGTGCAGGCCGAAATGAGTGAAGGAGGTATAGGCCGAATGGTGCCTGAAAAAAATGAGCCAAGTACTGTAGCAGTATATTGAAAAAAATCAAATTAAAAAACAGGATGAACAAAAGAGATAAGTATATACTGGCTTAATAGAGGCCCGGAAGAGGTCTGTTTGTAACAATTGAGTTTATGTGCGAGCTACAGAGGCAAAAGCAACATTAGAAAATAAATTAGCAAAGTACCAGGAAGCAAAAAAAATTCGACAGGACATGGGCATAAAAATGGCTATAGCATAAAAACATAAATAGGAACAGATTGTGCAATGGTGCCTGCAAATTCCAAAGGAACAAACCATATGCTAATGATCAATACAAAGGAGCAGAATATGGTAAATGCCAAAGTATCATAAAAGCACAAAAACAATGTATCCAGTAGAATGAAGTGACACAACAAACACTGCCATATTAGCAGAAAAAGAGGAGAACAACAAAGTAACACATAGTTAAGACAGTCAACAGAGCTACCAGAAACAACAACAAAAAATATATAAGAACTAACAAATAGTGACAACAGAACAACATAAAAAGAACGCATCAAGGCTAAAGAGACAACAAAACATCCAGTGACAACAAATGAAACAGCCAGTGACAACATAATAACTAACAACTAGGGACAACAAACATCCAGTGACAACAAAACATCCAGGGACATGATAGTCAAAGAAACAGGGACACATCAAGGGTGAAAGTACAGTAGACTGGAACTACAATACTATAGAGAGCCCACATATCACACAAACCATACAACAGACAACCCAAAGACAACAAACTAAACAAAGCAAAGATAACCAACAGAATGTTTCCAAAAAGCCTAGCAACTACCCAACATCAGATATCACCAACGTGCTTATGGAACAGCAAACCAACTAGCAAAGACCCAACTAGTGACTACTGCCGAGAGGAGGAGCCTGGTCCGGAAGGAAGATCATCAGACGAACGACGAACCGCGCGAAAGTGTAGGGACTCGAAGTGGTTTGCCAGAGAGGCAACATCAGTAGTAAGATCGTCCATCCTCCTGTTATGCTCCTGTAAGGTAATATCACCAGAACTCATGTGGGTCTGAATCCCACGAAAACCGTCATGCATTTTAGCCTGGATATCCTGGAAACTACGAGTCATGGAATGGCGAAGAGCACGAAGCTCACCAAGAACAGCATCATGTCCGGATGAAGGAGTAATGGGTGTGGAAGGGGAAACAGCAGAAGCAGAGTACCGTTTCCGAACAGGAACACGGCCATGAGCGCTAAAAGAACCTGGCGTATGGGAAGTAGGAGTGGGTCGGGAAGCAGGAGTGGGACGAGAGCGAGGAGAACGAGTACGTGTGCGAGGAGAGCGAGACATGGAACGAGTGACGGGACGAGAGGGAGTGGGAGAGATGTCAGTGTCAGCGGCATCGGCAGCAGAATCAGAACCATCATCAGAAGCAGAAGTATCAGAAATGACCAATTGCATGTGAGTAAGTGTGGCAGAGGTAAAATCAACAGGATTGTAAATAGCAACTGAGTTTGCGAAAGGAATCTGAAAGGCCTCTAAAATTCGGGTGATCAGTGAAGGCAAAAAGATATGAGTCCTAACAGGCTTGGCCAAAGTGTCAAGTAAGACAGAGCCCCAGCATACAGGTAGTTCGCCCATTAATGCATAGAGACAGCGGGCCGTATTGCTACTAACATAGTTCAGATAGCCAATCTTAGGTGCTAGGTTTGTAAGAATTATCTTGACCATCATCCTAGAAGGTGGGTGTAGGGTGGCTGCAGACCGCTGGGGACGAAAAGCAGTCGCCAGAAGCTGTTTAATGGAGGGGTCGGGGAGAGCGGTTGGAAGGGGCTGAACATTGTTAGCGGGCAGGTGTAGTAAGGAAGATAACATAGGGCCATTAAGACTGAAGAAGAAACCACTTACGATAGTTGAAATGGAGAGCATACCCGCCTGTTTGGAAGAATCCAAGTTCGCGTAGAATTCACGAACGAGGGCTGGAAAGTAGGGGGTACGGTTTGCCGTGGACCAAAGACCAACGAGGCCGGCGGAATGCATAGGGGCCAAGATCCGAGAGAAACCGTGGTCATTGAAGTCGATGTGACGCTCAGGGTGGAACGGGAGGCGCTCCAGGAGGCGGAAATGCTGAGAAGCCGCCGGAGAACGGAAGTAGGCCGGCGCCGGGGTCGCAACGAAATCCGCAGGGGGCTGAGCCATCGGGATCCGAGGGTAGGGGAAATGGAAAGGGTGCGTTGGGAAGAGAAGAAGAGATATTTTGTGAAATGAGATTCCCTAGGCACGAATTTAAATAAGAAGAAAAAAATAGTTATGGGAAGTTGTGGAACTGACAAATTCCAATCGACAGAGAAGTTGAAATAACGAATCCCACCCAAAATTCGAAAACGAATGGATGGGTTCAGTTTCTGAAACTGAAAATGGAGGGAACGGATAACGAGAATAAGCGGGAAGACGAAGTAGTTACTGAAAAATTAAAAAAATAATAAAAAAATTCGAATATTGGCGACCAATATTGGTGAATTGGTCGACCAATTTCAAAAATATCCAGAAAAATTTGAAAAAATTTGGAAAAATTCTAAAAAAATAAACATAAGAATGTGTCATAAGTCCGATTCACTAATAATCCCTAAATTCCTACGAAGCTTAAGAAAAGTATCTTCTTTCAATGGTTTGGTTAAAATATCAGCTGTCTGATGTTCAGTAGCTATAAATTTAAGAACTATATCTCCTTTCTGAACATGATCATCTAGAAAATGATGACGTACATCAATATGTTTTGTACGAGAATGATGAACGGGATTTTTAGAAAGATTAATAGCACTAGTATTATCACACATAATAGGGCAAGTAGAGCAATCAATACCATAGTCAGATATAGTTTGTTTCATCCATAAGATTTGAGCACATGCTAAACCGGCGGCAATATATTCTGCCTCGGTTGTAGATAATGAAACGGAGTTTTGCTTTTTGCTAAACCAAGATACTAAAGCATGACCTAAAAAGTGGCAAGTACCAATGGTACTTTTACGATCTGATTTGCAACCAGCAAAGTCTGCATCACTATAGGATAATAAATCAAATGTGCTTGACTTGGGATAAAATAAACCAAAATCAGAAGTGTGCTTAACATATCTAATAATCCTTTTTACGGCAGTTAAGTGTGAAACTTTAGGATCTGCCTGAAAACGTGCACATAAACATACTGAAAACATAATGTCTGGTCTACTAGCAGTTAAATAGAGTAGAGAGCCAATCATACCTCTGTAAAGACGTTGATCAACACTCTTACCATTTAAGTCTTTGTCGAGAGATGTAGATGTACTCATTGGAGTACGTTTTTCTGCAGAACTTTCTAAACCAAAACGCTTGATGAGTTCTTTAGAGTACTTGCTTTGGTGAATGAAGATTCCTTCCTTCAATTGTTTAATTTGAAGACCGAGGAAGTAATTGAGTTCACCCATATGACTCATCTCAAATTCTTTCTGCATAATCTTAGAAAAATCTTGACAAAGAGATTCATTAGTAGAACCAAAAATAATATCATCAACGTATATTTGAATAATGATTATGTCAGATTTAATATTTTTAATAAAAAGCGTGGAATCTATTTTACCAATATTATAACCAGAATTTAAAAGATAGCTTTTAAGTCTTTCATACCAAGCACGAGGTGCTTGTTTGAGACCATAAAGAGCTTTCTTTAATTTGAAAACATGATTTTCAAAATTTTCATGATGAAAACCAGGAGGTTGTTCAACATAAACTTCCTCCTGAAGAAATCCATTTAAAAAAGCACTTTTGACATCCATTTGAAATAATTTAAAATCTTTAAAACATGCAAATGATAACAACATGCGAATAGACTCAAGACGAGCAACTGGTGCATAGGTTTCATCGTAATCAATACCTTCTTCTTGATTATAACCTTGTGCAACCAATCGTGCCTTGTTTCTAATTACCTGACCAGATTCATCCAATTTATTTTTGAATACCCACTTGGTACCAATAATTGAATGATCTGTTGGTCTGGGAACTAATTCCCAAACATCATTTCGTTGAAATTGATTGAGTTCTTCCTGCATAGCGATAATCCATGAACTGTCTTCACATGCATCTTTGATGTTTTTTGGTTCAATGGATGAAAGGAAAGCACAATGCGCCATTTGTTCAATTTGACGACGAGTTCTAACTCCATCTGTAATATCTCCAATGATTAATTCTGATGGATGGTTTGGAACTTGTGCAAAAGCCTTGGGAAGATCTGTATTATCTGAAATAGACTCAACAGAATGATTAGTAGCATCAATTTCATCAAGTTTGATATTATCTAAAGAATTAGATAAAGGTAATATATTTTCTTCATCATCAACAATGGGAGACTTAGATGAGGGATTCTCATCAAATGTGACATGTAGTGATTCTTCAACTGTTGAAGTTCTTTTGTTATATACTCTGTAGGCTTCGCTACGTGTTGAGTATCCAACAAAAATACCTTCATCAGATTTCGAATCAAATTTATCAAGTGCATCTTTAGTATTTAGAATGAAACATTTACATCCAAACACTTTAAAATATGATACACGTGGAATGCGATCAAAGAATAATTCAAAACATGTTTTATTAAGCAATGGCCTTATAAGAATTTTATTCATAATGTAACATGCAGTTGCGACAGCTTCAGCCCAAAAATATTTCTGTAAATTACTATCACAAAGCATTGTTCTTGCACATTCTTGTAAGGTTCTATTTTTCCTTTCAACTACTCCATTTTGAGGAGGAGCACGAGGAAAAGAAAAATTGTGAGTAATGCCATTTTCATTACAAAACTTGGTAAACGATTCATTTTCAAATTCTCCTCCATGATCACTACGAATAGTGACAATGTTAGAGGATTTGATTTTTTGTATCTTTTTACAAAATATTGAAAATTCTTCAAAAGCATCATTCTTGTTTTGTAAGAATATAACCCAAGTATATCTTGAATAATCATCAACAATGACAAATGCATATCTACTTCTATTCAAAGATGCTACTCTTGAAGGACCAAACAAATCTAGGTGTAAGAGTTCTAATGGTCTCTTTGTTGAGATAACATCCTTTGATTTAAAAGAAGATTTGTGCATTTTTCCTTGTTGACAAGCATCACAAAAATGTTTGTGTTTGAAAGAAATATTTGGCATTCCATTAACTAACTTGTGTTTTGAAATACGTGCTAGATTTTTGAAATTTGTGTGTCCAAAACGTTTATGCCATAAAAGTGTATCATCTAATGTAATCATTAAACAATGATCATTAGTGGAAACAGACATGCATAAGATATAAATATTATTCTTACGCTTACCACGAAATAAAATAGATGACATATCAGAATCATAAATGATGCAATCATTTTGTTCAAAAACTATTTTGTAATTTTTATCGCATAACTGACTAATGGAAAGTAAGTTGTGTTTCAAACCATTAACCAGGAGAACATTTTCGATGATAGGCTGATTTGTATTACCAACTGTTCCAGTGCCTATGATTTTGCCTTTGTTGTTGTCACCAAAGGTAACTGTGCCTCCTTGTTTGTACTTGACGGTTGAAAGTAGTTTAACATTTCCTGTCATATGTTTTGAACATCCACTATCCAAAATCCATCTTTCCTTTTTAGGTGCATGAAAGATAAAACATTAAGCATTGGTACCCCTTTTTGAGGGTCCTTGGGATTAGATTTTTGGAAGCCAAACCCAAGTGGAATTTGGCTTTTTAATATAATCATTAGAATGAACTATAGCATGTATATAATGAGAAATATAATCATTTCTATCTTCTAAGCATGAATTCTTAGGAACCCATATACTAATTGTAGTAGGTTTCCTAGGAAATGTTTTTGAAATGTTAGTAACATTTCTTTGTGAAGAAGAAGTAGGAATGTTTACTTTCTTCGTGTAAATAAATGCATGATTCTTCTTTTGTGGTTTAACAAAAGTTGTTTTACCACACGAGGAAGAAGTGTTAAAAGTCTTGGGTATATCCTTTTTGGAATATCCCAGTCCTTGTCTATGATTTGCTGGAAATTGAATTTTAAGCAAATCATCGAGATTATTCTTTCCTTTGTTAAATTTATTAACATTGGATGACATCTCGTCATATTTCATCTTTAGTGATGAAATATTTTTATCCATTTCGGATATTTGTGTATGTAATTCTAAATTCTTAGTTTTGAGAATATCATTCTCTTTACTAAGATCCAAAACTTGAGAAGAAGTATTTTCAATGTTTTTAGAAGAAGATAATTCTTGATATTTAGAAAGAAGATCATCATTATTCTGTTTCAATGATTTATGTTGACTATTCAATTTTTTGAAACGAGAATAGAGATCTTTTAAAGCATCAAGTAATTCTTCGTTATTAAAAGAACTTACCTCATCTTCATCATCTTGTGCCATAAAGCACATGTTGGCACTTTCATTTAGATCATCATCTTTATCATCTGAAGATTCATCCCATGTTGCTACAAATGCCTTTTTCATTTTGTCAAACCTCCTTTCTCTTCTGGATTGATCATTGTTGGAAGTTTTGAACTTTGCTTTGAGAAGTGGACAATCTTTCTCCATATGTCCTGGCTTATTACAATTAAAGCAAAGAGAGGAATCAGTATTCTTAGATTTAAAATTATTATACTTACCTTTCTGAAAGAATTTTCTGAAGTTTTTGGCAAAAAATGCCATATCATCATCTGAATCTTCATTATCTGATGTTGCGTTGAAGGCAAGTACTTTCTTCTTATGATCTGATTCTTCTTTCTCATCTTGTAGTGTAACTTCATGGGCCATTAAGTTACCAATAAGATCTTCCATAGTTAATGTGGAAAGATCATTGGCTTCCTCAATAGCGGTGATCTTTGGACGCCATACGGGAGTTAAAGATTTAAGAATTTTGCGAACCTGTTCAAGAGAAGTGTAAGTTTTTCCAAGAGCATTTAAAGAATTTATAATATTAGTAAACCTGGTGTTCATTTCTCCAATTGTCTCTTGGTCCTTCATCTTGAACAACTCGAATTTGTGAACCAAAACGGAAATCTTGGTTTCCTTCACTTTACTGGTTCCTTCATGAGTTACCTCAAGTATATGCCAAATTTCCTGAGCACTTTTGGCCTGAGATACTCGATTAAACTCATGCTTATCCATAGCACA